>CM021318.1:10982029-11010390 GCA_010645155.1 Tigriopus japonicus
TCCCCTTCTCCTTCCCCTCTCCCTCTTTCCCAGTTCTGGCTTAACCTCAAGAAGACGAAGAAAAAACCTATCGTTCTCAATATAGGTGCCTTGGGACTAACGCAAAATGAACGGTATTTCATGTGAAATTTTAGCCCCGTCACCTTCGTTCACATGGGCTGTGATGCAATTTCTAAACGCAGTCGAAGTTCTTGATTTTCTTGTCAAAGAGCAATTGCAGTTTGTACGTCGACTCGTATCATGACAACTCATTCAGGAAGCCAAGAGTGAGTGACTGAGTGTGCACCGTCAAAAGAGTTTCCATTGCTCGACACCACGCCTGTTTGTCTTTGTTCGATTGACCTTCAGACCTTCGCGAAACAACTCCCTCCAGTACACGAGCACACCATGGAAGTTGCCTTGTTTACTTAACTGACATTACAAATAAGCCCTCATTTGCATTGTGGAGAACGCTCATCTACTAATACAAGCACGATGAAACATTTCATCTGCATACGCACATTCAACATTACTCGCAGAAACCGCCGCCTGAAGGTACCAAATACGTACGGACGGACGCCCATCGCTTTGGTCTTCCCAAGTCAAATCAACCGACGGCTTACATACAACGTGTGGGACAACAAACTATCAACGAGGGCATGCACACTGATATAAACCACATGAAGCCACCACTTCCAAATAAAGTGGATGGAGACTCTCATGAAGGCGAGCAACAAAAAAAGATTGGCTGGTTTGATAAGCTAGCGAGGAGATAAGGCCGATATCATTTGGTGGAACAATTACTCTCATCAGTTCCTACAATGACAATAACTCGTATTATCCGGCTAGGCGAGACCATGACAACATGAATAAGGAAATTTGGTTTATCTACCTGCAGAGTACGATTTGCTCACCTCTCAATCTGATCCCCTAATGGAACTTTCAGTCTCGGTATCTGACTAAAATGAGGTATAAGTTTCTCATGAACATGTGTCAGTGCAATTTGAAAGTTGTTCTCTATTACGGAAAAGGCACGTAACCAATAGATAAAGTTACTCATCAATCGCACTTGCTCGCTCACATACACGCATATACGTAAAAAGTCTGGAAAGAGCTTCATTGTTCCACACAATGGGAAACTTTTCTTTTAACAAGATTTGCCGACACAAATCTGTGGTGGATGAACAATAATCAAAGATTTACCGATCTCTTTCGTGTTCCCTCTACGTAGATGTCTCACACGTTTCCCTCCCCAATCTCAATACACATACACACATGTGTTTTAGTTCGTCAAGGAGAGAAAAAGAAGGCTATAGCGCGGCTCCTACTACTAAAACTTGGCTATCGCAGAAAAATCGGCCCCAGAGTTGGCCACAGACACTCCGAACAAAGTTAGGAACAGACGGAACACTGATCAACGTAGTGCTAGAGAGGTCTGTACTACATACATACTAGGAGACTCACTCACATTCGACGTTAGTGCTGCTGCCACTGAAGTCATAAATTTTCATTCAGAATGCAAAGAGCGGACGGGTAAAGGGGGAGCCTGTGCGACGGCGAGGCCATGTGAGGGAAGTTCTTGGAGTCTCTCTCTCTCTCTCTTTTTCTTTTTTCTCTCTCTTTCTATCGTGTTTCGTGCTCAGCAGACCATGCAGAAGCAACCAGCAGTAGCCACACTTGTGAAACGCTCCAAGCGAGGACTGCGTAGAGAAATGGATAGACGTAAAACGGCTGTGGACCCTTCTCCTCTTGATAACATTGGAGTAGTATGACTAGAATTCGTTGAAGTAAAGTCTTGTACAGACGAAGCGATATACTGGTGCACGCAGTCCATTCAAGGCTATCAAATGGCGTTTGCTGATAGCGATTTTCAAGCCTCAGTGGAATATACTTGAACGGAACACCATGCACCACTAGTAAGTGAGTGCTCTAGATGGATGGATAAAAATCTTACAAGGGCCCGGTTTCGTTGCACTCAATCATAATTTCAAGGGCCAAGTCATGGATGATTCGAGTTGCAGAGCTCAGAAGAACCTCATTAGCCCCTCATTAGCTAACGTTGTTGTAAATGTAGGCAAAAAGTGGCAAGTTGTCCATCTTCAAAACGAGAGAAACCTACATGCTTGGGACTCATTTGAAATCCAAATACATCCGTGATTGACATGCCAAATGTGAAGGATATATTTACTTCGGGACGTTTGGAGTAGTATGACACTCGACCATTCTCACAATACAAATATCATCATTGCGGATGACGTGTCCAAGCGTTTTCCTCCCTCCGTTTAAGCAATTTGATTGATTTGCCTTACAAGAGTGAGTGCATTTGAGCATGGGCGATGAGGCTGAAATCTTTGGCCCCAAGTGCAAGGTATCATGATATCTGCGAAATCCATCTTGGTTTCTTTTGAAAGTTCATTGGTCTTGCCACAGAAAGTGCATTGCATAATTGTGATGCCATAGAACTGATGGACTAAGAAGAAATTGTAAGTTTAACTTGTAGGAACGAAGAAGTAATTCAGACAGTCTGGAGGGCAAACTTGGGCACCGGACAAAGGCTCTGACGCAGAAACGAGTAAGTCTTGGTTTGGAGATCCAGTCCCACCACGTCACACTCCAAAGAGAGCAAGAAAGGGGAAAGGAAAAGGGGGGGGGGCAAACTTTGGAAAAGTTTTCCTTCCCTACATTTGGTTTGGGTCTTCCCCACAGACGACCACTGGAACGACCTGAGAACGTGGTCCATGGAACAGCAGCGATCGAAGAGGAGTGGCAGGGCGAGGGGAGACCTCTGGTTAAGAGTTGAATCGAGAACAGATTGTTGGTCGGATCTGGACACTTAAGTGGTACAATAACTTCCAATGAGCTGCTACGCGTTCTGCCTGAATGCACACTTTGTGAAATTCAATGGAGGGACGTCCGAGACACGAAAAGGCGATGATGGCAACGATTTGTTCGATAGCCAACGGTTGTCCAAGAATGTCCATACTCTTTCTCACTTCATTTAGTGAGGTCAATTGGTGTTCTAATAAAGACTTCCTGCCCTAGCCAATAAAATCTTAATGCTCCAAGACTCGAATTAAGCTGGAAATAATTTGCTGACTTTTCTCCTCCACCCAGTTCAGACCAGATGTTGTCGGCGTCCGTGCCCTTTCCTCATTTGCTCTATCTGGCTCTCCTTTCGTCGTTTCCCGTCCCCGTTTATTTCTCCACTTCTCTTCCCTTCTCAGCCCTCTCTCTCTCTTCTTGTTCAGTCTCCCCCCCCCCTCTCATTCTCTCTTCCCTCCGTCATTGCATTCTGTAAGTTCAGTTCGTTTCTCGTTGGCCGTCCATTGCTTTAATGACATGCTGTCAAAGTTGCATGTAATTAAGCTCTTTCCTACTTTGGTCACGAGAAGTTGAACTTCTTGTGTGAAAAAAGTCGAAAAGATGTGTTGAGCAGGCGCAAATATTGTTCGTCAATTAGGATACCTCCAGATCCAAGAGCTTGTCACTCATCCTTTTGTGTTGTTTCGACAAGTTCCTTGTAGCAATGCTTCGATGGACGAAGTGCCTCTGAGCCTCTGATGGACTAGTACCACAACAAAGCGGGAGTAATTAACCTCGGATTTTCTGTTGCACTAGAGATCTCAGAGTGCACAGCGGTTAAAAAAAGGTGGAACGAAATATATGAATGCTTCGGAAGCAAAAGGAAAGAAACTTGTTCTGGAGCTCCACATTACCATCGAATGTTAGTCCAATTTAATTGTCTCTTTCGCCAATTTGGTGGATTGTAACTCAAATGATCAGCAAGGCCAAATCAATGGTTTGTAGTGGAAATGTTGTTGCTGTTGGTATTGTTGTTGATCCCATTACTACTACTACTACTGCTGCTACTGCTGCTGCTGCAACAACAACAACTACTACTTACTACTACTACTACTTCTACTACCAGCACCACCACCACTTTTCGTAGTAGTACTGAACTGGAGAGGCTATTCATGTTTCCCGCAGTGGTGATAGCTTCAGTGCTTGAAACTAGCCCGTGGAGAATGTGCCGGCTAGTTCACTCTTCAGAAAGCAAGACGGAAAGAATTTGGAGAGGTTTTCAAGTTTGTCATGTAAGGGAGGCCATAAAATGTTCAAGATCGCACCCGCGATTCCAATGGCTTTGGATTTCCACATCCAAGCAACACCAGCAATATATTAAAGAAGTCAAACCTTCCGTGAAAATAGGAATTCACAGGATGACAGTGGATGATATCGTCCTCTCTCTCACCATAATCCTTGTGTCTCAAGCACCATCAAAACTGGGTGTATTACAATGAGCTAGAGAACACAACAAACATAAGTATGGCAATCACCACAAATTTGAATGCTCATAGTGGAAACGAGAATTCTTGATTTGTAATGCTCTACTCGACAGAGCACGGTAAGCTCAAGGAATGCCGTTTATTCTGTCATCCGATGACATGCAAACAAAAGTGAAATGATTCCCAACCAACAAATGACAGGTCCAGCCACCCCCCGAGACCCCAATATCGTTTGCTAGCCCATTGACAATTACTCGGAAGGACAAAGACCACGCTCTTAGCACATCGTAGAAGAACTTCTTTGAAATTGACCGATTGAACTCGAAACTCGGGAAGTCAATCAAATTCTTCCAAAATAAAAGACGCTCGTTAATCTTCTCAAGGCAAACATCTGTCAAGCGCTGTTCTGTTGTGACCCTCATCATGGTTCAAACTACTGTTCAAGCATCCGTGGTCCCACATTCATCAAAGTTGCTATATTTAGGGTGGTCCATATTTCTTATTCTTTTTCACGCTATTGGTAAAAAACACTACCCATTTGAGAAAGTGACGAGGGGAACTTTAAGAAGAAACGCTTTTTTCGATAATGGGAACGCAGGTTCACAAGCACAACCACTCCAACTCCATTCGCCTCGTCATGGCATGAATCTCTTTCTATCGCCTTGCAAAAGGAAATTGGAGACCCCGTCCAAATTCCTACCACTCTTCTTGTTCCTCCTCCCTTTTCTCTCTTAAACCGTAAAAGGTTGTTGGTGAGCTTCTTTGTCCAGCCGAACTTTACTCGAGTTCGTTTTGTAGTTGGTCAGTAAGAAAGCATAGCACTGGAAATAAAGGGACGTGGAGCTGCTCATACTCATTCGTTAACCCTTCTTTGATACTTGTGCCTGATTCCATCACAGACAAATTCCTAAGGCAAGACACCCCTAGTTGAAGCACATTTTACCCATAAAGTCTTGGCCCATGCATACTTGCTTTGGACCGTCGTCTCGTCAGCAACGTCTTCGTTGGCGTTGTTGTTGTTGCTGTTTCAACCGTACTCGTGGCATCGCCATCTTTGCCGACAACGTAGTCTAGCAAAAAGTGAGTGGAGAAAAACTGAGAGCGATGACTCTGACGAGAATGAGAGAAATAGTAGAAGACCACCATGAAGATGAGAGAAGGAATTGAGTGAATTGAGCATGGAAGCGAACGCGGGTCTCCATTGCTATGCCTTTATTGCGAGACTAAAGAAAAAGATGAAGAAAAAACCATTCTCTTTGTGCTTTGAGCCAAAAGATTTTGATGGTGTTCACCTTAAGTGGGATTGGTGCCAACGAGCCCACAATTGTGAGAAAAGACATTGATCACATTAGGTGGCTTAATTATTTGACTGCTCGATAGGTCGGTGGGGTATAACAGGCTAGTTGCGCTTACCTTCTGCTTTTTGTTGGGAGGGGGCCCGTTCTGATTGCTATTGGCTCCTGAGGGCCCATTGACCACGGAGGTCATGGAAGAGAAAGACGTTGGCGACAAGGATCCATTGGCACGAGGGGTAAACGAGGCACCAGCACTACCATTTGACATCTTCCCGTTTTGTGGTTGATTGGAAGCTCCATTGGCACCACTTTTAGATAAGGTCAATGTATTGCCCGCCATGGGGCCACTAGTCAACTTCACTTTGCCTATCACATTTTTGCTCGTCGATGACGAGCTTGACTGGTGTTGACGGGCAACCGCAGTGGTTACGGCGGATATCACATCGGCGGCGTTCAGAGGAGCTGAGCTTCCCGAAGCTTTCCCGAGATCACTCTTGCTGGTCACGGGCTTGTTAGTAGGGTCACCACCGTTCAGGGGTAAGTCACTAGTACTACTACTGTTGGATTGCACTACTTCAAGGTTACCTTCTGGGTGCCTCGAGGAACCACCACTTGGTTTAGTCCTCTTGATTTTCACTTTCAAGCTCTTATCACTCGATGTTGTTCCCGCTGAGCTAGATGAGCCAACTCCAGGTCCAGACGAGGTTGGTGGTGTGGCACCATTGCCCACAGATTCAGTCACAGTCTGTGAGCCCATAATTGCTTTTGTTTTTGAGACAGACATGGCCGTTGAAGGTGAAGACGTCGTAGTACTTGTGGAAGGTGACAGGGCTCGTGTGTTGGCCTTGTCAATGTCGGCATCAAGTCCAATGATGAGGTTCCCCAAATCTACCTCTGGCCAGTTGTCGTTCTCTTCAAGGTCAAAATTGTCGTCCTTATTCTTTCCGCCGTTGGCGGCTGTTCCAATCTTCGTTTGAGAGCGGTCCGAACTCGCACTCTGCTTTACAACTGAAGCCTTTTGCATTGGTACAAACAGCCTCGGAGAGGTTGAGACTGCTTCGGCGGCAAAAACGACCTCCACGGTGAAGGAGAGGGGTTCGACGTGTCAATGACACTCATCAGAAGGGAAAAATGAGTCCAGTCTCGAGCCAACTAACCGAAATGCTCTCCTCGAGAATGACGAGAAGCTCTGCAAATAAAAAGAGGCAAATGATCGTTTCATTATCCAACAATGATTACCCACCACAAAGACTACTCGGCGATTGCCGAGCGTGTGGGTGTGTGGGTGAATGAGACACTGAGAGCCGGGCTGAATCAACAATGTGAGATTTCAGAAATACTGAGAGGGACTAACATCTAACCATGGGTAAGCACGAGAAGCCCTAACTGGGGTCAACTGGTCTCATCTGACGAATGTGGCGAGCAAATTCTTTTGCAGCAGATGTTGGCTACACTCACAAAAGCGTCGACTACAAACTATTTTCTCGCCCCATGATCACATAAAGCTCCTGATTGAATAGAAAGGAAAATCTTTTCACACGATCAAGTTCTATTTTGCTAGTGGTGAGAGAGACAAAATTGCTAAAGGTTTCTTAAACTATTTTTGACGGACATTCGCCACAATTGCGGATGAAAAGCCACTCGTCGACATAACATGCTTTAAAAGAATTGCCGATAAAGCTGAATGAGCTCCTCTCGTCACGTTTCCATCAAGTGTCGTAACCCCATATGTGTTTTTTCCTCTTTTCTTCTAGGGTTGCCTACTGCAAGCTAACTTGTGTGCTGACTTGCTCGTTGAATGTTCATTCCTGGCCACATTTTGTACGGGTGTTTGACTGACATTCAGTAGAGGCAAGCAGCATGATCTCGAGTTCCCCCACAAACATCCAATGCAGGAACACGAACTTGTGCTTGGAGAGCAACAAAAAGCGTTGAAATATGTTTTCACAGGGAGAGCTAATCTTTATTGGACGGGTTGTGCAACAAAGCAATGTAAATAGAAATGGAAAGACTTCACTCTAGTCGAGATCTTCGTCCAACTCCATTCGTTCCTCTATAAATGGAGCTCTGGCTCTTTTTGCTTTTACTATTTCTCTTGCATAGGAAGAAGACCCATAACGCACGTAAGTAGACTTTGTTGGAAATAGTTCCTTTTCCCGAAAAGAAGTTTCGTTTTGGAGTCAGAGGGACTGCTAGAAAGCATGAGGGAAACAGCTCTCAAACGACGACGACGGAGAAGAAGAAGAAGAGCGAAGAGAAGTGGGTCCATGCAAGATGAGAGAATGAAAGGAGAACACTTCCACACTGCATTTGAGCAAAAAGCAGAAAAGCAGAAGACATGCTGGAGAAACGGAGACAAGAACGAGGTGGAGAGGGCGCCAAGGAACTGGATAGACGGCGAGGCCCACGTCGTCGACGACGACGATGATGATGAAGAAGACGAGGAACGAGAAGAACACTGCCATCCTCTGTTCTTGCTCACATGCACCGTCCCAGTTAGGAGTTGAACCCCATGCTCACCCACACAAACTCTTTCTTTCTCTCTCTCTTTCGTTCTGTCTCCAAGAGGGCATACTTGGAGTCCACACACAGACATACCACGGAGGGCACTTTTCAGGGCTTTTCACACCACAGGACTCCAAGAGGAAGTGATTTGAAACTTCTTTTCGAAAATCCCTCCCATTCTAGGACAGTAATTGAATTTCGACGGTGGTTGACATCAAATGACGTCCCGACAACAGATACCATCTCTCACGTCAAACCCGATGCCATTCATTTTTTGTGACTCAGTGAATCATTTTGATTTGTTCCTTCAATGTGTTTCCAATCAAAAAGAGTATTATTTGATCTGCACGTGTATCCGATTTCCACTCAGTTGATAACCCCCTGGCTCATTGTCCAATTTTCTCTCCTCTTGCTTTCCTAGGATTTCATCTCGTCAGTCGTGTTCATGCACTCACTCGGGACAAACAGAGTAGAAAAAATGGATTTTTTAAAAATTCTTTCATTTACTCTTTGCGTGTCTGAAAAGAAGCAAATCAGGATAAACCAGTGGAGAGTCTTTGTGGGGTACAATACTCTCGTTTTCACTCACTCGTCTTCATCAAGCACACTGCTGTAATGTGATAGCTTACAAGTTAATTGCTTCCATGATAACTAACCCTTCCGCGGCAATATGTTGCTGCAGAGACGATTATTGGCTCGTCACGGCCAATGTACGTACAATATCTTTTTACTTCCCAAGAATAACGAGTGGAACGCGGAGAACAGTTCAACAGAACCAAGCTAATGTTCTTGTCAAGTACAATGCTTCCATCGACTTGGCTCCAAACCACTCTGTTTCCTACTTTTTTCTCTTTGGTCATGTGAGAAGAAAGAGATATCCTGTCGGATTTATCAAAAACTGCCGACACGCTGTCGGCTTAACTTCTTAACTGCATTAAGATAGCAGCTCTCAATCAAAAAGGATTTGCTCTTTGGCTTCTTCCCGAAGCCAAAGGACCCTTCAATTCAATATGTTGTAGATATCAAGAATTGCTTTTAATTTATGACAACTAATGCCACTGCATCCGTTTTTAGCGGTAAGAAACAAGTTTTCCTTTGAATGCGTACGCATTGGGCCACTCTATTCAAGAAAAGCTAAGGAAGATTTACTGCCTCATCTTCTGAAATATATAGTACCCAATGTACCAAAAAGTAGACCGTTCTCTCTACCCACTCTCCTCTAGATGAAAAATAAAACATACATGTGAATAGAGGTCTTTTCGAGAAGAAGAGCATGGCATACATCAAGAACCAAGAGGAAAGGGAGGAAAGGAAGTAACCCACAAGGGATCATAAACGCTCACTCACGAAACGACGAGCGAGTTAGTGCATAGCTCTAATAAGATTGATAATCAGCCGAATAAATCTGAATTCTCAACTCTTTTCGATCGTCCCCCGGAGTTCAAAGGCAATCCTGGCCCTTATCATCATCATGAATTGATGTTACGAACAACTCGCCATCCTTTTCGAACTATTGTACTTCTTTCAAAGATGATATCTACCCCTGATATCCAAGGAGCAGACAGAATTTCTTCCTAGCTCATAACTATTACGGGACTTAACTACATGGGATGGAACATTGGTCGGTTGTTATTGGAACTCGTCGACGACTGTTGAATCACGCTGTTAATGCCAACATGACAAGTGAGAACCAAAACAATGGTATGGCATTTTTGTAAAGCCTCTCTCGCTCTTTTTTCTTTTCTCTCCCTCTATCTCTTATACTCAATTATTTCAGTACACAGTAGATTGAAAGGGTTTTCGTTCGATTTCTAGTGGTAATTATTTGAAAATGAAGAACCGCCAAACATTCTCACAGGAAATCATGGCACATCGATGAGCGGGCTAGCAGAGTTAGGAAATTGAAAACAACTATGCTAAATAGTGTGTAGGGGAAGGAAGTGCCTCAGAGCGTAAAAAGAAGCATTGCATCAAATAAGCTTTATAGCAACTAATTTACTCCCTAAAGAATATACTTGTCGCGTGTTGTATGCCTCTATGTGTTTATGAAGTGGAGCCATTCAAAGAGACTTGCTCCACGAAATTAGCATTAATCACATATTGCAAAACAGATTTGAAGACTTTTATGCCGCACCATATCTGTCAATCATCATTGGCTTTTTAGAAGGTGATCCATCGCTTCAGTCGTTCTAATAACCATACTGCACTAATAAACGTAAACAAATAGCTCAAGCCAAGAATAGTACATGTCAGTCACCGAGTCAGTGAGAGCACACTATACATGCATTGAATGTTGGAGACTGTAGGGAAGGAAAGATTATCTTCTGGCCAGTCAGCAAGAGTAACCAAAAATGAATGGAAGGGGGGTTGATGAGCACAGGAGTGCTAAGACTCAAAGACTACAGTAGAAGCACTAGGAACACGAACAAATGTGCGCTTATATTAAATACGAATATACTAACGGCCACAAAACTACGTTGTGAAAATGGAATAACCCCTGGGAAGAGTTCAGAAAGAAAAGACCGTAAATAGGCACGTGCAAAGAGCGAATTGCTGACATTACTTGTAATGTGCGTCCGCCACTAAGACCTTCTGTCAATAGAAACCGATATGGCTCACCACAAGAACAACAAAAGGCGAGACAATGATAGACAATCCATCGAAACTCGCGATTGGAACAACACTCCTTGAGCAGAAAGTAACGAGAAAAACAAAATTGAGCTGTGCATTGCTTCATTGAAGGGTGTGATAACATGATAACACTTGATTCAATATTTGTGTTATCTTAAACATCTAATTGCTACTTCAGTTTTTAATCCTTACGAAAGTAGAAAGATCGAATTTAAGTTTGGTGGTATAATAGACCAGCTTCATTATAAAAGGCACGTCTTGAAATGCACAAAATGTGAGTCATTTTCCATTTTGCTTTTCCCTTTTTCCTTCACTCCCTCATCATGCGTTCCCTTTCTCTTTTTAATCCCATGATTCAACAAGACGTAGGTCGAGTCAAGAAAAGGGACTCCGGGGGGGAAAAGACGGACCCAGAATTTTCCTTCTCTCCAGAAAACGCACTTGTGATATTTTTGGTACACAAAACATTGCAATGTCCCGAAAGAGAGGATGTCGAGTTTTCCAGCAATACACACTAGAAAGCTTCTCGGAATTTTTGTCAAATGATTATTTCATTGAGCTCAATGAAATGGTGAATAATTGACGGAAAGACAAAACTATGTCGTTGGCAAAAACTTGAAACTTTGGTCCTCCTTTGCCAAATGATAGACAAAAAGCGTTTGTCGGTAATACTCAAAAGTAGTTTTTTGCTAACTTGTTGAGACTCACATTCGATTCAGTCCTATGTACTTCTCAATGTCCTTGGTTGTGTTGTTTTAAATCAAGTTGACGACTAAGTCTATTTGTTGGTCGAACATGTAACAATCCTTCAAACCACTAACGAACGCTCCAGTGCAACAAACCACCAAACTAAAGTACTTCTGAATACCGCAATACCATTACCAGTGGGATAGTTTTCTTGGCACATCGCAGACATGCATTCACGAAGCCCCAACAGCCCAATAGCAATCCCAGCCACTACAATAAAAAGACCAGGAACAGAGCAGAACTTTAAGTTAGAGCATACCGAGGGCTCTTGAACTCAGCTTGAGGTCAATTTTGTGGCTCCCACTCTACAAAGAAACTCAGACAAGTTGACTGACTAAGAGGTGGCCTTTCCTTGGTTTGCAAGCATAAAGTTCGTATTCGAGGAGGGGTGGCAGGAGAGAAAGAACTGTTTGACAAATGCTTGAAATTTACATTTAGTTGTTAAGTTGGCGAGGAGACGTCATTAGAAGAGTCATCGGCGTTCAATCCATTCTCCAAACCGCAGGAACACAAAGTACCTATAGTGTTCAAGGTGCAAGTTACATGTTTACTTTGGGAGGGAGGCTGAATTCGTAAGCCGAGGCCGAAATGTCGATGCCATCAATCAGAGAAAATCATATATCAGTGTCATAGAGCTAATGAACAAGGATCAGCACTTAACGTTACGACAGATGACGGTCAAATCCCACAACGATCTGCCAAGCAAAGTGACCCTGCTTCATTTTCTTTTTGTAGCTCTTCTAGTCTACAAATAACTCCAGTGAAGGAGTTGTTCCGGTCCGTTCTTTCTGTGGCATGTCATTATCATTACGCTTATCATTGCAATCAATTACTGTACAAAGGCGCTGACTCTCGGGTTCGGGAGTATTCCTCACACACCAATCGAGTCGAACTCTCACTCAAAGCACTAGAGTTTTGCCAACAACTTCTGTATAAGCTTGCTTCCTCTTTGATCGTGGAAGAGGAGGTGGTGGTTGTGGTGGTTGTTGGTTTGGATGGTACAAAGTCTATCCAACCAACCCACCATTCACTTCGATGCGAGGAGAGGCAGCAAGGAAGGCGAAGAAGAAAGAGAGGGGCCATATAACCACCACCACCAATAATAAGAACTACAACAACCACTACCACAACAACAGCGACAAAGACTAGAGTGGCTACAACGGCAACAGTAACAACAACAACAACATCGCCACTCACAATATCCCATCTGTATGGCGTCAAGGCAAAGAGAGGGGAGCCAACAATCCAGTCGTTCTAGCAGTAGCAGCTTTGAGAGATTTTGTTTCTGGCCCAAAGAGGGGAGAACGAGTACTAACACAACTACTTACTGACGTGCAATGACGAGACCAGGAAGGGAGAGGGAGAGGGGGGGGGGATAACCCTCCTGAAATTGTACCCTATCCAATCTACAGTATATTGTATACTACGGATAGACAGCCTTCCTCCGACGTTGAGAGGAGGGTGGGCAATTCTATAGCTAAGTGACCGCGACGAACGTTGACGATGATCCCAAGATTTGACAATGTCAGGTCTAACCATCCGCAAGATCTGAATCCCGGCTGCATCGCTTCAAATCAAACCAAATCCAACAAAAGATCGCTACAATTAACTGTCACATTCCTAGAAATTTTGGGCTTCATCAGTTGAGCGAATTTCACACTCCTTTGAATTGATCTTTGAGTCAGGTTGGTCTACTAATTCCTGGTTATGCCCATTAGCGTAGGTTTAACATGCCCAACCTACGAGATTTCGACACATTCAACTGCTTTTATCATTTGTGGTTGGCCAGTTACTTTCTCCCAAGGAAAATAATGGAAAAGTGATGGTATCAGCAACACTAGCGACGTTCTCTCTTCTGCAGACAAGAGGAAATGATATATTTACAAACTTGGAGCACACTAAAATAAAACACCAGTAAACACCCAGAAAATGAGCTAATTGAGACAACTTAATCGACGTTCCAATGAACCAGTTTGAATGGTGGTCACTCGAGACATTAGTGGTATCTGTGCTTTTGAGTGTGGGGAACTAGTTCTAATCGTGGGCGAGCTACCATGATCCCAGAAAGGTCTTTTCAAAGCCAAATGGGCGTTCATGCATATGCAATATTAAGCCCATTCATTTCATGTTTTGAAGGAGAAGGAACTGTTTCCTTAATTTGGTTTCTTTCAAACTTCTCCAAGCGAAGCGACCTCTAATGTTTGTCCACATTTTTGTGAAGCTTGCCAGGATTGCTCAACACAAACAAAGGCGCAAAATCCTCCGAGACCAACCGACAGAACGGCCGTAGGACCGACCCACTACCGACGGTCCAATGAGATCAAGAGAGAACAGAAGAAGAGACGAGAGCAAGGGGGGGGGGGCTTCATGTTGAACATTTACTCTGTACTGCACTGCTTACAAGGTACATACGTACGGATGAATAGTGGCTACCAGTTAAAAGCATGGGTCCGCAAGCAACTGCAGTTACTTAAGAACAAACCCTAAGCCTCGAGTATCGCGAGGAGTGAAACAAGTCAAGCAGTAAAATGATCCTTCCGGTTTCCTTTCGTTCTCCAAATCACGGTCAGTGGTGAGCAAGCACGTCTCAATTTCATCACCCAGCAACCTTAGCTAATGAAGGCTTCTACGCTTCTGGCCAGTGAACAAGTCCCACAGAATCTTGTCATTTTTTACAGGAAGGTGCTTAAAAAAGACGCACGCCGAAGCCAGACAAAGCCGATTCAAGATAACTACCAATGGATAGAGATGCTTTTTTCTCCTTCGCTTCCCTGGTACAAATATGATGACTGAATGAAGGCAGATGTTGACTGTTTTTGAAGAACCGTGGCTGGATTAAATATTTGGCGAGATGTGAATGAGGACTTTGGAACAGGTTCTTCTTGAAGACTAGTTTGGTACAGAATGTCTTGTGAGTATAAACAATTTTAGATGCACTTGCTGCCTAATAGTAGACTGAACTACTGATTTGATAATAGGAATTAGTTTCACCCATTCTGCACATGGACCAAAAAGCTTTGGAGCTTGAAATTGGCAAATCTATATCTCACCTTGTTCTTTCAGGTGTCAACAACGTCAAAAAATCTGCATTTTCGAAGACCTTTCCACTTTAAGAACTATTTATTTGCTCTCATTCTACTGACTACTCTGAGGAATAAATGTAAAGCTTGGCTCGAAATAGAAATGGATAAATCCTCGGTAAGACGGGCCCCTTCGCCTTCTCTTTTTTACGCACCACCTTGATGGAGTTACTCAAAAAGTTTTTTTCCTTTGCTCCTTTATTCATTCTCATGGCTATGTGCAGTCCTACTACACTCAATATCATGTTCAGCTTTCCTGTCTCTCAATTCCCCCTCCTCAATCCATTGCAACAACGAAGGGCGACAGAACTGCGATTGCTGAAGCTGCTGCTGTTGCTGCTACCACTCTTGCTACTCGGCCGTGCTAGCTTCTCTTGTGCCCCTCTCTGATGGTGGTGATGGCTCCTCTAGATCTACCCAAGTCGCTGTTGTTATTGCTGTTTTTGTGGCTGCTGGTGTTAGTGGTAGTGCTGCTATCCGTTCCATCTACTCGTCCTCTGTGTCCCGCGCAAGACCAGCTCATCAATGTGTGCCTGCAGAGACTGTAGGTTCCACCATACTGTTGTTGGCTTCTGTTCTTTTTCCACAGAAGTGGTACAGCCTTGTGCATAATACGCTTTGTGCCCATTGCACAAAAGGTCTGTATTATCATAAGCTTTAAGTTTTGTACCAAAGTAGCTTGTGTTCATGCACACTTGGGATACTTACGATCCCCATTGTTATCCTTTTAGCCTGCTAACAGCATCACGCCAATCGTAATTGTGTTACACTATTGTACTAGATTTAAATCTGATAGTTGCAGAGAGTCACTAAAACTGATTGCAGGCAACAATTGTAGCCTTTAAAGTAAGATTGTGTCCTTACCCTCTGAGTTACTTCGAATTAGAAAACGGAATGTGCTTTGTTCTTAAGTACTAGTATATCGTGAGTACATCCCCTTTCGGTCAGTGACAAAGTCCAGCTCATTGCACTATGATAATAGCAAATGTAGGAGAATTAAATAAACGGTTTTAAGAGCAAGTTGAGATCAAAAGCGACGGAAGAAAATGGAAGTGGTTCAGTTATGATCATTGCCCAAATCTAACCCCTCCCTAACGGAGTGGACCTTGGACTTGGGTAGCTTCGAGAGCGAGAGGATTTCAAATCGCACCAAAAGATAATACACAATGCCAAAGTATGCATTCCTCCTTTCGTGCCCCAGTGTCAACCTGAGGGCGTAACTGATAATTCGTCTGTCAGTATCTCGGTAAACATAGCACTCGTCGATGAACTAGGCCAGACGGTGGAGAGGCAGGACTACTAGTAACCTCAGTTGCACTGGTGGAAGTAGCATCGGAAGCAGCACGTCCTGGAGAGGTAGTAGTAGCAGCAACAGCAGCAGCTACCCATCTGCGAGTTCAATGGAGCTAGCGGCATGCAATTAGCACTTGAATTAGAGATGAATGTAATGATTACCCCGTGAAAAATCCTCGGATGTTGCAGTTCTCCTTCTCTAATGGTGTCGCAATGGCAAGAGCACCATTTGAGCTGGAACCTGGTAGGAATCTGATGAGAAGGAAATGGAAACCAATAAATCACTCGGCGAGGCAAGAAGAATCACAGATCAACTGGCACACGGTCGGTTCCAATCAAATTAACTCGACGAGGTCAATACTCATTTGGCAATGAGAACACACGATCTGATCTTGAACACACGATCTGATCCTTACAAATACAACGTCTCACTTAGAACATTTGAGACTAGCTCAATTGCACTGCTTTCAGGTTAAAGTCGGCCAATGTCATGACCATTAGTAAAATCAACAAATCACTAACAAATCCACACCTCTTCTTCTGAGGGACCACTGTTTACAACTGGCCTTCCACGACAACGAGCGATTCAACGGCGACGCCGCCATCAAAAGACTGGGCCAGCGAGCGCTAAAAGCCCCAGAGAAGAGCGCTGAGGGAGGCGAATGCCCAATTAGCTTGAGAATGAACGACGCCAGAGATCAGATGGAAAAAGACATGAAGTTTTTTACCGACTTCAGGAGTCTTTTGCTCTTTACCCTCTGAGTGTCGTCTTCCTCTGCGTTCACTCACTCAAACCAGGAATTTGCATTGATACATTGAGAATTTGGCACTCGTTCCTGAGATGATTGCGGATGCAGTTGAAAGGCTGACGTCGTGCAAACAAGCAATCGTTTAATTGATTTAATCAAAGTGCTTTTGAGCCTGGTTTACAGTAGCCCGTAAGGACAAGGACCATCACTTGGAAGATACCATTTTCTTCAGATGTCTGAGGAATTAACATGTGTGGAATGGAATGTTTTATGGTTCAACTAAATTCAAAGGCAATCAAAAATATCCCATACGCGACTGAAAGAAAGCATTCACATTTTCACCGGGGCAGGTTGCTTAATGTGCGTGAACATGTGAATGATATCATCATTTGTATGTACACTTACCTACTCATTGACTCGGTGTAATTCAATCTTGGACCCACCGCAGATCTTGTCCTCTGATTGAGCTCAACCATGTGGAATGGTCAATCTATTATTCCCATATGTTGTGTAGGTTGCGATTTGAAACGAATTGGCGATTGAGAAATCTCACTGTCTCACTCACTATGCGGTAGGTGTTAGTAATTCTTTCCTCGTTTTAACGTCTAACCTAATAGCGCATACTGAGCAATGAAGGACGACTTTGATGTGAATAGATCAACCCAAAAGAACCTCAGGAGAGTCAGACACCAGCCACATCTGAGAGTGCTCAATCGAACCCAGGAGTCGTCGGTGGGTCTTGTTTATTGGGAGAGATTACGATCACACTTTGTAGTTCTTCTCTCCTTAGTTGGTTATGGTCTTCTTCTCTTTCTTCTCTCAGTCTCCTCCGCCTTCTCTACTTCTCATTCTTCAGCTCCATTCCTCCCTTTTTGCCTGGGGAGAGAAGAGAGAGAGAGAGAGAGAGAGACCCCAAACGAAACGAACACGGATGGTCTCGTTCACGCAAAGTGAATGGCCATGGTGCGTGTATGCACTAACCAGAGGATCTCATTCTATCTGGCTAAATTTTTGAGATGGGAAGGACGATGAAATGGCCGCCAGAATGACGGCGACGATGATGGGTTGGCGGCGACAATGGAAAGGGAGACCGAGACAAGAGGAAAAAGAAGAAGAAAGATTGAATTGATGAGTCCTTTAGCAGATCATCGTTGTTGATCTAGCATGGTCATGGGATCATCAATTCCCATAAGTGTGATATGAAAGGACCATGACGTTGCCTTATCTCCCATTTGAGAGTGTTTTTTAATAGAAACCGATTGCAATAATGTGTATTAGAAGTGGGGTGCAAAAGTTTTCAAACATAATTGCATGGTTATCTGACAAATGGTTAGGAAAGGAATCAGAGCGGTGCCTTGCGATTCTGTGAAACGGAAGATACTTAGCCACATAGTTTTGCGCTATACACTCACCTTCATCCATCATAAAAAGAAACCTAAAACGCTGATCTTGAAAAATCCTTTTCTGTTCTTAAAATTTCATTTTCAAAATATCAGTTTCTAAAAGCATCGTCGATTCGATTGTCGTCAGCTCTGTATGCAAACTTATTTTGTAATCAAGCAGATCTCGATGTTCAGAGGAGCATTTCATGTGTATACAAGACTAAAAAGGCCGACATCTTGACTACGAAAACATCAGCTCTCTACAACTGCCATAAATGCAAGCTGGCAAGTTCAGACATATTTATTCCTGGCCGGCTTTCTTTCATGAGGTCCGTAGCCAAGGTCCAATAACACATTACTGAAGTCAGAATTGATTCATGGTCCATGAGAACCACAAGTCACTTCTTGCAATCAAACAGCACAAAAGGTTTCAATTACAGCAATTTCATGTTAAAGGACAATGTCACTAGGGCATGAAGCTATTCCATTCAAAATGGCTTCCACAATATGTGCATGAACAACCAGAGTTGCCACCAAGCAAAGCACTACATCAGTTCTCTATGGCAGGAACTAAGTGACTTGACAAAAAAGACTTCCCAAGACTCGCTTGTTTGTCTAAAGAACGATCATTCTCACCTGGAAGCGAACTATTGCTTCGTCAACCCCAGCCAACCATCATTTATGAAGTGTCATCAAGGACAATCGCTCATTTTCCCTGTGAAAAACTCCATGATCACCAAGAAACTAGCCAACGGTGTCGCAGTATCTTCGTCAACGTATTGCCGGTTAAGAGAACGACGGCAGGAGCTCCAAGCAATAAACAGCCATTTTTTCCATTCCAAACCTCCCTTTGTCCGAGTCGTTTCGCTGTGGATATAAGCTTGCAAACCGAGAACATTAGAGGCAAATGCTGAGGAACCAACGTCAGAGAGTAAGACCATAGAGGAGCGCAACTCACAAGCCTAAAGAGAGAGAGAGAAAGAGAGGGGGGGGGGGCAGCCAAAACGAGAGAGATAATTAATGGTTGGAATGGAAGCATGGAGGAACGGGATCGAGTCGAGAAAGGCAGAAGAGCGAAAGAAGATTGAGAAAAGAAGGCGACAAAGTAGGAGTGAATTTTTGCCACAAACAAAAATACCATTGATCCTCGGAGAGAACCTGAGTAGAAGTATTAAAAATCAAGCATTACTTGCTCACATTTGCACTCTCTTTTCTTTAGCCTCTATCGAAGAATGGACTCCTCTTCATTACCCTTCATGTCTTTGTGTCACCTTGTAAGGTGGTTATATGGGTGACGACAAACCATAGCAGTGGAGGGAACAATCGACTTTTGTCGTCTTTTGACAGTATTTCATTGCGCTTACACTTCGAGCATTCCCTCTTTTTATTATGGAGAGACACCACCACGACTACAGCGACCAGCATTAACATCATCAGCACTACCGTACCACCACCACCACCACTACTTCTACTACTACCACTACTACGATTACTACTACCGTCGTCACTACGACCCCAACGTACCATGGAGCTCAACTTAGGGAGCAGGAACTTTGGCAAAAGCTACGGCAGTGAATACCATTTTGGCTCGGTGTGTGGCATAATAGCACATTAGGAAGTCTAGGATGAGAACGAATAGGGTCTCTCGGTCTCTCCCTCTTTGACATGTAGGCATTGTAAGAAAATGGATCTAAAATACACACGAATAGTCATAGGGGTATACTTGAAATAAACTTGTTTTAAAGAATTGTAAGCAAAAATCAAGCGGTACCATAGGTTCTGTGTTCTTCAAATTCGATGAGATCGAAAAAGGTATCTAATGCTACGTAAGACACTTTAATCCGCCCTACGTGATTCTGCTACTTTCAAAGAAACACCTTCAATGACGTCTGGAAAAGTGGTACTTGAATCTTGAGGCTTTAGTAACATTAACGCAAGACTCTGTTGGCAAACGGCCCATGACGAGAGAAGTGATATGGTTCTTACTTCCATCCTTCTTCTTCTCCTCCTCCTCCTCCTCCTCATCTTCTTCTTCCTCTTCTTCCCTTGTCCCTTGTGCCACATCTAGACATATAGTAATACTAACACTCCGGCCAACTGAAAGGAGTTCATGACAATCTTGACTCTGTTCGACACATTTTCCATCTCAGATCCAGCCGTGAAGAAGACTGTGCACACGACAGTTGAGTCGACTTGTCTTGTCGATGGTCTGATCTTTCACAGGAAGAGGTAATTTTCACTAACGACTCTCGTATTCTTCGGTACAAAACAGAGTTACATTAGACCGGCTGCGGCTGTATGAAGAAGCACATTGCACCGCTGACAATGTCTTTGAGAAGGCGGGCAGTAAGACATAACCCCAGAGTGCCACAGATTGGTCTCAACCAGGCCAATATCAAGGAAGCTGCAACGAGTTGCTTTACAATTAACAAATGATAAAGAATTCTAAGTTGGTCCTGCGTACTAGAAGGTGTTTCACAACATTGGCACAATTATGGACCAATCAACATGTGTATCAATAAGGTCGTTCAGGAATGGTCAGGCTCAAAGATGGATAAATTGAATTCATCAAACATATGCGAATCACTATTCTGCTCCCACACATTCATGTTGAATTCTGTCTACTTCAATCTCAAGTTGAACCCCCACTGGACTCATTCTTTGACTCGGGTTCCAGTTTACTCGGTAGGCTCTGCCTTTTTCTTCATCTTTCCGAGTCGCCGCAAGAAAATCTTGGAATTTATCTTCTTAGCCATCAATTCTCAAGCTGCCCGTTGCTTTGCTCTCGATTCCCCTCACCACTACATTGACTGTGTTCTTCTGCGACGGCGACTCTTTGCGCTAGTTCTTCTTCCCCTTCTTCGAGCACTATTGCCACTACTACAACTGCTGCTACTTTTACTAGCCCACAGCACCTCAACTACTTTGCCAACTATGCACTGGTGCTGCCACCATTTGTGCTGCTGGTGTTGGCAGCAGTGCCAGCATCATCAAGTTTTTCACTGGCCCAATCGCATGAGCAACTAGGACCACTACTACTGCTGTGCTTCACCCCAGCTGCAGTCATGGTCCTTCTCCCACTCTTCTACTTCCATTGCCATCAGCACTTCTTGCTCTGCTACTACCATCAGTACGACGACTACACAACCACTACTACCTTAACCAGCATCGCCGTCATCCCTCTACACACAGACTACAAATCCATCCTTCTCGTCTCCCTTTTTTACAGTATTTCCAAATCTCTTTTGGACTCGGTCTTCGTGGTAAAAGATGAAATGGAGGACCAAAACGAGAAGAAAGGACCAAAGAGAAATGTCAAGAAGATTCGTATGCAATCAGTGACAAGCTTATAAGTGTTATAAGTTATAACACTGAACAAACAACCTCAAACTCATTCAAACTTGAGCTAGCCCATTGTTTTCAGCAATTTGTCAGATTGATCACGTGGTACATGATTTCAGAAAACTGGAATGACTTCTTTTCTACATCCAATATGTTTGCCTCTCAGCCAACAGCTATGGCAAAAATTTATTGATGGTCATTCTTTTAAGCGATGTCTAATTGCTTGCCGAAAAGATCGTTACAAGGCAGACAATTGTTCCACTTGTTTTACAAAATGAGAACCAGTAGGTGTACGTATAGTAGCTTGAAACAAAGCATGTGAGGAAGAGAAGACTAAGAATGCTCCAAATGAATTGTGCTGTCCTCGGCACTCGGACAAGAAAAGATTGTTGAAGTTGAAATATAACCATGACAGGATGAAAGGGTAAACAAAACAATTTTAATTCCATTTCAGAACCAAATCTCAGACAAAATTTTGAATCTTTAACCTAATAAAGATAACCCACCAATTAGCTGAAAGAAAATAAATTCTTAAACCAAGCATGACGACGGAGTTTCAACTTTCCTTCTCACTTTTTTTACATGATATTGTTCTTTTTATTTGTAGCAATGCTTCAAACACTGGTTGTTTACTTACCGCGTAAAGAGAACAACAAAATCGAGTGTATTCAATTCATCCCATTCTTTTAAAGCAGTCTCGTGCGCGTGGAGCGGATAACCGAAGAGAAATAACATCTGAGAATTACACCCATTCTTAAGCTTTCAGCGTCCGCTCATCTAATACTCTCAGATCGTGGTGTGGATATGATTCAATTCTCAATGGCGTAATGGTAAGGGGCGGCATTAACGACACTCTCTCGGAGCGCGGCACATGTATGCATTCACCAGAGAAGATTTATGGCTCTTACTTTGGTATTCATGAGAATAGATCATCCTTCAATGCTAGATTTATTTGGACTTGTATGACTGGAAAGGCGATTGCCTTAGGTAGATTTTGTTATTTATATGAAGATGATCCGCGAGTCGTTTTTAATCAGCTGAAAGTTACAGTGATTGACTTTGTCTCTTCACTTAATCGTCGCATTCAACATTTCCGGCATTTTTTGCTCGCTGGACCCTTTCATAGTCACTCGTCTTCATGAATTCACAATGACGCGAAAACAAAAAAGGCAAGTCAGTCATTAAGGTCTCATTTCAGCCCTCATTATGCTTGACTGACCACACCATTGAAGTGAAGGCGGCGCCTGCCACACTCGATCTTCATACACTACTGAACTATAACACATCAGCCTCACTTTAGTAGGAAACACAGTAAGGGTATGGTGAAGACGCTTGAGCCCGGAGCTACACATAGAAAGGAAAAAGACCCCATCTGCTCGTGATAGCTCTCCTCGCCTCAACAAAAGTAACAATGTTCGCTTCAAAACCCAATGAACGAATACGCGTGAGTGTGCGTGCAAGCATGCCTCCTTTTTACGATACAGCATTCTGTACAGGGCGTACAAACTGTACCATTCCCCGCTGATGAAAGGACAATACAATCTACTTCCCGAGACTCAAAGAGTGAGTGAGTGGGTGAGTTCCTTGGTCGATAATGTCTTTGGGTAGATGTGATGACTCAAATAATTTGTTGTTCTCAAATAGGCACCGGGAAAGGTGCTCTTGATGGAGATGACCCATTCGTCGCGAATGGATGATGTCAATGATCGTGAGCTAGATGGGTGGCTGTTCGATTGGGGAGAGGGCGACAAATCCCATTCGCAAGGATGAGCATACCATGGATAGGACTTATTCTTGCAACCCCAAAAAGGATCTTCTTCTGTGTACTACTATAGTGTCCACGTTCAATTCAGTAGTGTCGTCTTCATCTGTTCGGGGCAGCTGCCGTCTATCTAGCACCGATGAGGAAAAAAGGAAGAAGCCCTTTTGAGTATTCAGATTGGGACACCATCATGGTTCATCTCAACGCCAAGCGGGGCCAAAGAAATGTTCCTATGAAATTACTATTCCAAACCATCCAATCTTTTTCCACTCAAGGCGATGTCTAAGTAGGTAGTAGTAAGAACGGCAGCCTCAATCTGTGGCCAAGTTCTGTAGATAGCAGGCTAGTTCTGTATGTAGCGTGCCAGGTTAAACTCCTGGATAGTGGATAGGTAAGTTTGAAGGAGCCCCAAACTCCACCATACCAATGTACTTCTTTGCAACTGAACGCCGGTCGAAAGTGGAGGCAGTCACTGAAACCAAGTCAAAGCTTGTTGTGGGTAACCTTCCAAGATGGGATGTAATACGAGCATTATAGGGAGCACTGGACGTGGGCAAGCTCCAAAACATGAAGATCAAGCCCTTGAGCAAGCCCATCTGTCTTCCTTGAAGAGAACCCGAAGACCGTTTTTGTGCCCTTACTTCTTCATTATTAATGTCATGTTATCAGTTACACAATAAAACCATAACCATTCCACGCAATGACCCATTTTTATGATCTATGCGATGTTAATGTTACGTATTGTTAGATTACAACAATGAAATAAAAAAAAACTCGGGCAAGTCCTTCATCAAAAATTTGAATGATAATCAGTACGACTTAACACTTGTGGATGTTGGTTTCAAAGTTTTTTTACATTTGGTGCAATGCAATATATTAACCGGAGTAAATGCAACATTACATCTTAGTCCTGCGTAGTCTGCAATCTGCTATGGTTTATGACTTGACTAAATTCTTAACTTCACAATGGCAAGTTTTTACATTGTTCTGTTGACATTTGATGCCTCGTGCGATAAGAATCATTGTGTCCATAATTCCGAAAATTCCCAGCTTCAACAAAATCGACAATAGAGTTGACCACGTTCTCAAGTTCTCAAGACAAACGATTGATCGCATCAATCAGGAGAACGTCGAGAAAATTAAGTTAAATACGTGTGAAGATCTTGCAATAGGAAATGACATTGAGATCGACATAGAAAGAATTTGTTGCTCGTTACTTTGGTCCTCGCGCCATGACTTACAGTTATGGGCCTCCTTCAAAACGTGGTATCGAATGCGTGGCCCATACACGGGGTGGAGAATAAGCCAAGCAAAGAGGAAGAATATCCATCAAGGATGGTGGTGATATTTGGAAGTGTTTTGCACGAGTGGAAAGACGAGGAATCCCATCAGTTTGGACTGTGTTGTACGAAGAACGTCAAAGGAGGCTCCTTGCTGCGAACACCTAGGGCTGGTCCATTGAAGATTTGGTCTCTGACTCGATGGATGGATATCAGCATTGCATGCCGTGGAGTTCGAGGGGGAGGGGGACCGAGACTGTCTGACGAGCAGAGTATCCACGTACATACACTGAATGTATACAGTAATACATGGATCGAAGTGAGACTGAACTGAGAGTCGTAAGTGAGTGAATGAGTAGGCAGCAGATAAGTAGAGAGAAGACGAACGGGAGAAGAAGAAGAAGAAGTAGGAGGAGGAGGTGGAGGAGTTGTAAAAGAAGTCCTGAGCAAGCACCACCGTCCAAGAGTTCCTGGAGCTTAAGCTATGAGAGTAAACCAGCGGGTGGCACGAAGACCTCTTGCCAGTGCCAGGGCAGGAATGTATAATCAGTTTAATGAGGAGCTGGTTATGAATTTGATCAAGTTTTGATGGTGAACACCACCATGACATCCCCGATCTAGGGACCACAAGGTTGAGCACAAGCAAGCCGAGATTTCAAACAATGATGGAGCAACCAAATTCTTCCCTCAATTAGGAGAGCATCTCATAGGAATATTGACTCTCTTTTGCATTAATATTTTATGAGAGTGAGTCCTTCTGAAATTGAAGTGAGTAACCCATTCGATGCCCTAGCAGGCATCCCATTATAACAGGGGTCGGCAACCAAAGGGCTCAATGGTGATGATTGGTGGGCCCAGGAATCATGGAGAAAGTCCAAAATAGTGGGCCCGAGAGCCATCCATAGTATTGTACTCATGGGCCCAAAGCTCTTTGATCGCTAATTTGTGGGCCCCTGAACCCACAAACGTCTGCTTGGTGGACCCTTGACAACACGAATCAAATTTCGTGGGCCTTAACCCAAAAGAGGTTGTGCCGACCCCTGTATTATAATCATTCTTACATTGCTTGGGACAACTTGTCTTCCTGCTTGCTATCAAAAGATTGTTTTCCATGAATGTCAGAACTTGCACCGCGATGATTTAGTCATACGATATATTTAAAGGTTTCGAGGTGAGATAGTTTTTATTTGTTTGGTTATTTAGAAGCAATCAAGGTTTGCAAAATTGACGATATGTTGTTGAGACCATAGAAGATCATTTTTCCCACTATGACACCTTTGCTATGGAGATGTAGGTACCTATCGTTAGAACCATCTTGCATTGTTTCCATCCAATCTCCCAATAGTTGGAGACTGTCATCACCATTTTGATCACCATTATTGTCGACATCGTATTCGTGCATTGGCCTATTAAATATGGATAAGCTCCCTGAGGGCAGACTATTAGATTGGATTGAATAATAGTTAGGAGTTAATCCATTCAGCTTGCCGTAAAACCATTCCATGATATTAGCTTGTCTCGTCCCCACCCCGCCAGACCACCAAGTTCCGAGATCGAGATTCTTCTTCTGCTCGTCTTTCTCTCCCTTAGCGATGTTACAGTTGGCATGAGACTTGTGAAGCTCGTCAAAAATCCCCTCTTCCAGGGTTACTTCCAGTACAATGACTGCCAGTAATGTTAGAATTCCAGTAACAGTCAGCAGTTCAAGCTAAGTCAGCTTTGGCCCCTTATTACAATCGATCTGTTCCAAGGCGAGTTTCCAAGCCCCGAAAAGAGACTACTTCACTCAACTCTCGACAATCTTTCCTCTGTATGGGCCAATAAGAATAGGTCTGAAATGAATTCTCGTCTCTCATTGGCTTGTGGAACGTGTACATGGCCATGTCAAATCTCGCGCAAGCGTCGGAAATAAACGGATGTACAATCAGTGCTCCACTACAGCGGATTGTGGTAGCAGCGGGTTCCTACACTAGGGAAAAGGTTCTTGACGATGCGTGCTGCTCCTTCCACTGATGGTTGTATCCAGGAATGGTACTGGTATTGCTAGAAGACACTTTGAAGGCGGTAGACTTGCTCTTGCTGCTGCTACTGCTGAAGAACAGTGGTGGAAAGACGATGGTTGGGACAACAACGTAGATCAGGATGACTGCGACGGACTCGACAACAACAACAACAACAACAAGAGCAACAACATCGTCATACCCACTATGAGTTAGGTGGTGGTTATCGGAGGGTTAGGCGCTGTTGTAGCTGAAGTCGTTCCTAGTATGGTGCCAAGCGGGCAGCTATTGCATTATCAGCAGCAGAGAACCGGACTACCATTGATGTTTGAGCACCAAGTTCATTCGGGCGAAAAGCACTCCATTGTATTGGAGCGAAACATGCATATTGAGTGATGAAATCAACTCCAGGGACTTCATTTTGAATTGGGTTGTCCTTCGCTGAAATATGCCATGTACTTGGGAAGAATCATCGTTGTTTTATCGTCCACTTCAAATAAGACCGGATTTGATGACAAGAAAAGATGCCATTCCGGTCCCAAAAGACATATTACACATTCCTTGTGATTCCCTCATGAATTTAGTCCGACGCTAATCGACTTTCATTCCTTGATTCAAATGAGAGTTGAGATAATTGAGGGATTTTCTTTTTCGATCATCAGACTTTAGTGGGCCGTAAACTAAATCCGTTTCTCAACTACCCTTTAAGCATGAATGAAACTAAAATTTTCACCATCTATCATGGCAGAAAATGGCGCCACTGTTGAGGTAGCACCTTGAACAATATATCTTTGGTGTCATTGGAAATTTCAATGCTAGCTCGAAGCATCTTTTCAGCCAGGTGGTTGATGAATTCACATAACGCACCAAAGTCACTCGTAATAAAGATGGATTACGAACTACACATCTTCATTGGATCCCCACACAAGCAATTCATTCCCGGCAGTGCAAAAACCAACCGGCAATTTGTTGCTGTCACGACAATTGCTCGATCCTCTCAGGTGACGAATGGTGTTCTCGTCGTGGCACGAACATATCTTAGTTTCATGATAAACGGGAAGATTTAGGTCATTTTGTCAGTGTGAAACACACATCTTTTCTCAGCATACCCCCCCCCCTTCTCCATTTTCGCCCCTTCGCTCTAGTCGGTTCACTTTTCTGCCCTTGTGAGTGTGTATATATTCAGTGTTTGCAATAGACTACGTTTACGAGTATGTAGGAGGGAAGAACGAACGATGAACGTGGCTATCCTCCTCGTCAGTTCTTCTATTGCTATTGAACATTTTATGGCAGAGCGACTCTCAGTTGACTGTGTAGGCTTGGAAGAGAGCTAAACGGATAGTATTGCTTGCCTTCGTTCCTAGCCAAACGACTACTATAGTGGATAGAAGAACTGCACGTACTACAAGCTAAACTCAAACACGGAGAGGACGAGTCTGCTTTTCCCCTCTACGTATACCTTCTCCTACATGGTAAACTCGAATTCGATCTAGTAGTGTTGAAGCTCGTCTCGAACTTGTATTATGAATGCAGGGGAGTGGGGAAAGTATGGGAAATAAGTGGGCAGATAACTAAATAAGGAAGCTGTCCAACTGGCAAGCGAAGTGTGCACAGAAAAGAGAATTTCATCGCCTTCAATTAGAGCAAACGGATGAGCGACAAATCGAAAGGCAATCCAAATATCAAAACAATAGGTTAAATCTGATCCCAGGGAGTATAAAGCAAGTTACAAACGACGAACAAAACATGAAAAGGCAAACATTTTCATCCAATAATTAGACCTACTAGTCCAGATTATGGACGACGACCTCTAAGCCGCATGATCACACCAAAACAATATTTGCTCGAGATAAGGACGTGTTTAAGGAGCGAATTTTTGTCCCCTTTCTCTTTCTCGTAACAACTCAAATCCTAAACACCGCCCGCCCTCCCTCAAATGGAAGGCAACGCAAAACTTTTCAAAGTCGAGACAAACAAGTCCTTTCATGCTTTGTAAACTTTTACCAAGATCCATTCCATTAGATTACATC
>CM021318.1:11010837-11170354 GCA_010645155.1 Tigriopus japonicus
AGACCTACTAGTCCAGATTATGGACGACGACCTCTAAGCCGCATGATCACACCAAAACAATATTTGCTCGAGATAAGGACGTGTTTAAGGAGCGAATTTTTGTCCCCTTTCTCTTTCTCGTAACAACTGAAATCCTAAACACCGCCCGCCCTCCCTCGCTCCCTCCCTTCGCCCCCCTCAAATGGAAGGAAACGCAAAACTTTTCAAAGTCGAGACAAACAAGTCCTTTCATGCTTTGTAAACTTTTACCAAGATCCATTCCATAAGATTACATCACGACACAACACAATTACCGTACAACCTTCTTCTCCCAACAAAATAGAACCAATGAGACAAGTTCCACAATCTTAATCGTCTGCTTTTTATAGTAAGCAAATATACACAACGTCCAAACATATTTGCATTTGAAAATAGGTATTAGTAAAATCTAAAACGCCATAAACCATCTCGAGTGTCTGGATCGCTTTCCTCTCAATCTTAAGTGTGAGATGCACGTAGTTATCGCATGACCACATCTTCAATAAGCCAAATGTCGATAATGCTGACCTAATGTACTGTGCAAGCAAGAGGGGCGCTCCACTATAAGATCTTAGACGATCTTCGTTCAATCACCCAATGTTTGGGATCGAGGGGAATTGAACCGAAGTTGTCGGTCAATTGTTCTAGTGACCATTTGGGTTGTTATGATGGCTAACCGAGTTGAAACTTTTTTGTAAATTGATAGATAGACTATGCACCGCCCTCAGCCGTATTCAATTTGGCGAGCTCTTGTAGCCTTGGACAGTTAGCTCAGATTTAGATCCAAGGGAACAACCGAATTTTGGTGTAAGACCTTGACTTTGCCTATCTGAATTCGGTTGCGGTGTGAGAGAAATAAACACCTTTGAATTGAGAGTCCACTCTGAGCGCCCAAAATCTAGTTCTACAGGACTTCTCTCTTTTTTTTCTCTTAACCATGAAAACAGCGAACCAGAGGCTTCTCATTCTTGATTCTTGATTACCCGATTAACAACATTTTTGGCGTCGACCATCTTGATCGTTTCCCCAAAAGAGAACTTTTCCCGTCTGTCCGAATAGAAAATTCAATGAATAAAGCCAGATTTGAAATCAAAACCGTGGAATTGTAAACCCCTTAAACGGCGATCCTGATTGAGGTACCGTACGTGACTTTCCATCCTCAAAATTATAATGATGATGATGGTGATGATGACGATGATGATTCTCGGTTGGCATTGGAGCTTGATCTTTTGGCGCTTGCACGGTGCTCGTCGAACATCCATCCAACTTCAAATCCACATCCTTCAGAGAAGGCAAGTAATGTACGTAGTACGTGTAGAGACTTCTTCAAGCACTCCCTCACAATCGGCAGAGACGAAACTTGCCAACCTCCTTGCTTGGGGAACGCGCAAAGCTCAATC
The DNA here is from genome assembly GCA_010645155.1 of Tigriopus japonicus. Classification (NCBI taxonomy): domain Eukaryota; kingdom Metazoa; phylum Arthropoda; class Copepoda; order Harpacticoida; family Harpacticidae; genus Tigriopus; species Tigriopus japonicus. The sequence goes on from CM021318.1 coordinate 11,012,256, forward strand.
AAAACTTTTTCAAGATCTCAGAAGATGGCTTGTGAATCTAGTGGCAAATAATGGAAACACGCGGTCGATCAACGCTTGATTAACTAATTAGCATATTAACATCAAAATGAATATTGACCAGAACATATCAATACTGCACCAGTTCTATTCTATGCATCACCTTTTCTAGTTTTAAAAGAGGCCGATTCGTTTCGTCGTGGATGCAACAAAAACTCAAAATAGCTTAAACCCCTTGAAACACGTTGTAAATCGATCATTAATGGCACGAAGCTCTTTGGTAGACCAGATAACTGATATGCAGAAACTTGAATCCGCGATCAAATCAAAGATGACGTACTTACTTAAGCAAACACAAGATCACTAAGTAACGAAAAAAGAGTGCTAGTGGTTCAATGCAAATTCATTGCATGTATAACTGACCTACATAAAAAATGGAGATACTCTTTGAGGTTTGTCAAATATCAATCTCGCTGAATGAATGCATCAACCAAGAGGACATTTTCAATAGGGACAAGTCATGGATATGGTTTGTTTAGTTGCCCCATCCCGACATTTCCGTCACAGTTCCACTGATTGAATCCCTTTAGCCGAGTCTTTCAAATCTCGCCTGCCCTGAGCTCGGCCATTTCAGCCGCGTCTTCTTTCGCCTTCATTGCTCCGTCGTTCGTAGATTTGGTGGTGTGGGGTCGCTCTCTCGCTCACTGGCTAGTGTGTGAGTGAGTAGGCCAGGGACTGAGTTGTGTTGAAATGTTTCCACTCCAGCTCGAACCTTGTTCGGATTCAGCCCAACACCCACCAAAGCCAGCGACGTCGTTGTGGACGATGGCGGCGACGGTATCAGCCTAAAAGTGCAGGATCAACGCCGAACCAGTGAACCAAAGGCCAGGAGGGAAACAGATTGGCAGACTGCGACAAGCGCAGGAAGGGAGCCACAGCTGATTCTCTCTGAAAAGTCCGCTGTCGGCGCAGCCCGTTCTAAACAGAGATCTGAAACGGGCTCTGACTCAAAGAGCTCTTCTAGTGAAGGAGAGGCGAGAATTTTTAATCAAATTCAAGTGTATCTAGGCCCGACCGAGTGTGAAACTGTGCTTCAAATCATTTGTGAACAACCCATGGTAAGTGTGCTCAAATTGGAGGCTTTTTCCATGACGATTTCCACCGAGAAACATGTATAAGATCTCAATAGTTTTAAGAGTCTTTGTGAAGTTGACCCGTGCCGTCGTGTGCCGGGCTAACCTCGTTGCTGGTAGAGCAGAGCTGGTGGATGGATTGTAGATGAAGAGGACGACTGATCCGCGCGTGTGTGTGTGTGCCTCGTTCTGCTCACTGACAACCCAAGAGACTGAGTGTGTGCGTGGTTCTGGTCTCTTTTGGGGAAGGTGTGTATGCGTGACTGTGGTGGATTCCTACTGAATTGGCTAAGGAAGTAGTTATTCGTCTCGTACTAGTATGAGAATTCTCCTTGTTTCTTTTCCCCTTGTTCTCTTTGAGCTGTCTGTTGACCGATGTTTAAAGGAATACCATGAGATTTGGATTAACAGACAGCGTAAATTTGCGCGTTTCTCACACGTCAAGTTAATTAGGCTCAACCCTAACACGAGAAAACTCATCAAGGCCAGGTATCTCAAATGTAAGTTTGGTTGCGACAAAGGTCAGAGTGTTTTTGTGATCACTAGACGTTCGGTAAGATTTAAATTGATTTGAGGAAGTTGATCGTGCTAATGGGCCCCTCTGAATGAGAGGACTGCTTTCAAATGAAGAATGACGTTTGTATACTTAGCAAGTGACAAGGAATGCACAATTAGTATCAAATCAAGTTTGAGCCTTTTGCAAATACAATCATGATCCATCTCATTGTCAAGAATGAAGTTGTTGTGTTCGCAGTCTCTACATAAAAGACGCCTCCAGTCTTATCTTGCCTCTTTGCTCCCATGCATCCGCAAAAATCATTAAACACGGGGTCGTGTTTAATCTTTGTTCTTTCTAATCCAATCTCGTCATCAATTGTTGTGCACCACTTCAACAAAATGCCAAAAAATGAAACACCTATTCCTTTGATGCTCCCGGGATGGAACTTACTAGATCCGGTCATTTAGGGGCCACATAAGAAGCAATCAAGTTTGAATTGCGCGGCGCCTACTTCCTCGCACAGTCCTTTTTTATGTTCAGTTTTGAATTGCCGTTCCTTCCTTCACTAAAGTCACACACATCGACAAACACTCATACATGCGCATACACAGTACACATACTGAGACTCACTCTTCAAGCGAACGGCCAAGGCCTGCTGATTGTTCCTTGCCCACATTGTCTGGCAAATGGCCCGCGGAGAAAAATGAGTGGAGTTGTTTGAGCCTGATAAATTGCCATCTAATCAAGACTGTGGGGAGTGGAACGAGCTTTATCATCAAATGTCAATTCTAGGGTTATTATGTTATGGTAAAAGAGTCCTTTTGCATTAGAATCAGGCATAGGTCACGGGTACGATTTGATCTTGCTCTTTGATAAGCTCGATTCGATCTTGATGAATTTCTATTTGACGTCTCACTCGTTCTCACCATTTTTGTTTAAGACACTTGCCAATAATTCAAGAAAAATCATCAACCTTAACGTTGTTTAGTTGTAACCTTGCGATAAACCGGAGCTTCAAAAAAGGTCTCGGAATGGTTCTGTCTTGATTTCTCTTCGTGTCTTTTCCATGGACTCCCAGATCTTAATGAGTCTTTGATTGCTTTGTTTACGTATGCTTCGTCTTCTCCTCAAGATATGGACAAAGGCAAAATCCTCATATACGTTGAAACCTGACCAGGGTCTTTGATTCACATTGGATTAGGTAATCTCCTGCACTCCGACATGACAACAGTTTGGAGGGCAATCCCTTAATTTGAATTGATTTCTTGGCAATCGGCAGAGATACTGCATCAAATCGAGCAAAACTTTCCAAGTGCTGGATTCTTTAGCTCAATAACCGAAAAAGGCGACATTACTTGATTCCACTCCACTCGGTCGATGAAAAGCGGGTCTTTCTTTAGCTTAATAAGTTTGCTGCCTTTTAAGCAAATTTGCAATTGTAAATTCGTATAGTAAATTGAACCCCTGGAGTCAGTTTGTAAAGAGGATATATTAAAGAAGGGGAAGCATATGTTTTTGTTTTGGTTGCAACGATTGTATGATGTACCACTTTTTTGTCGAACATACACAATTTTGCCACTCTGCCTTTCTTTGAGGATATTTCTTAATCAATCCCACCCGGATTCCTTTTCAGGGATCGTCTATTTCGTAAATTAACAATACAGGGGTTCATTGTTTATGACCCCATCAAAATGACTATTGCCTGTTGAATGACCGTCTGCATTTACTTAGTTTTGAAATCCTTTACAGCACTTGTCACAGGGTTAGTTCGTTCATATCATTTCAAATAAAATTGATCTTTATTGTCGTTCGTTCATCCGTGGTGATTTTTCAAACGCTTGGGCCTTGCAATCCACCAGCATTAGAAGCCGAAAACGGCATCCGACCTAACACAAAGATCAATCTCACGATGGTTTGAGTGCAGGCCAACAAGGTTAAAGATCAGTTGAACAATCTAGCAAAGGGAGGGAATAGGGAAGGAAGAGAGGAATGAGTGAGAGAGAGGGAGAGAGAGAGAGTAAATGCGAGAATACGGCTCACCTTGGTAGTGGGATCGTCCTCACTCAATGAGTAGTTTGGGAGTGATCTTAGGCGTTTGGGTAGTGGGTAGAACCACATAATTTTCTGCAAAAAACGACCGTAATTTTGAAATTGGATATCACCTTTTTCTATGACCATGAATCTGTATACCAGAATTAGTGTACTTGCAAGTGTATACCTGTGAAGGGACTAAGTCCATACATTACCATTCAATTAGGTTGTCTTAAATGAGCTCAAATCAAACACAAGAAGTGAAGATATCAAATTGTTAGTCCTGGTTAGAAATCTGCTTTCTTTCGGCTCTCAGATGCTCTTTTTATCAAAAGATCCCATTTGCTCGCTACCTTCATGATTAACGGTCACTCTTTAGTCCTTCACTAATTCAGGAGTATGATCTCGTTCTCTCGCTTAACATGCATTTAATGGGCTCTATATTTCGGCTTGTAAGAATGGTTTTGATTAACTCTCGAATTCTGGCCACATTTTCGAACTTTTGTGGAATTTCAATTTGAGAGCCCTTTTTAGTGAATAAACCACACACCCTTCTTTTAAGATCGGCCCGAATTCTTTTGTAAGTCGAAGTGTTGTGTGAGACGAGGAGAGATGATTTGATTGTTTTGGAGGTCTTTTGAGTGGGAGGGTTTTAGTCATTACTCATTCGAAATGGAATCCTCATAAGTCTGAAGTGATTGTCATCTTGTAAATGAATATTGTGCCAAGTTAAATTTATTTTGGAACTATTGATTGAATGAGATGATCAGCGATTATTGACTCATGTGTGGAGGGTTATTCATTAGTGTTTTTCACACGTAAAGCATCAACTTTGTCTCAACTACAATTTCAGATAGGGTTTTATTGTCATTTCAGGCCTATAACCCGGTTAATGATTTGTTCAGCGGTTTTACGAATCATATGAAAGTCCTAATCATCCATCTCTTGAGTTTCTGACCGAAAGAGGTGGACTATGGCCTCTGCAGGATCCCTCACTTCGGGAGTCTCCACTGGATCCTCTGTAGCTGGACCAGGCACGGATTTCCATGAGACCAAGATGGATTCCTTACCAGCTTCTCCAGCGTCGTCGTCTTCCTCGACTTCCTCGATGTCTAACGGACCTATTCTAAAAATGAAAATCAAACGGTCCATGCATCCAACTTCTTTGGGCACCTCTTCCACTATCACCACGACTACATCTTCATCGTCATCAAGTGGTATTGTGGTTGGCAAAAGCCTAACCTCAATAAGTGCTCCAAAGAAGCACAAATCAAAGAAGCATAAAAGTGATAATAAACGAAAGGAAGTGTCACATTCTCTCCCAGCCTCACCCTTAAGCAAAGACCGATGTGTTGCGGGAGGAAGTGGAGGAAGTAGTAGTGCGAGCAATGCAAGCAGCCCACACCCACCAGGACCGCCCTCATTTTCGTTTTCTGGGCCAGCGGGAGGAAGGCTTGAATCGCTTCTGAAGAAAGCCATGCAAGAGCCACCTTCGAAAAGAATTAAGGTAAGATTTTGTTATGAACATGATGTATGTGCATATCATCTAGCATTCTAGTATTGTAGGCTGATTATTTTTTGTAACATCTGGTTCGATTAGCGTTTTGAACATTTTAATGGGCTACGAGAATTTGTCATGCCAGTGTTGAAAGAATTGTTTTAACAGGTATTTACAATTCATTTGTTTTATCGTCGTTAAATGACACGCTTAGGTATGATTTATTCAACGCCCAAAGGGCTGAGAATGGACAAATCTTTGATGATGTATTTGCTTCTCTTTACGATTTCCCATAAACATATATGTTGTGTGATCTTTTTTGTCTTCATCGTCTTTGCTTGTAAGCATTTTCATTGCCTTCTCTAGTGTGCTCTCTAACTACCACCTTGAACTAGCCAATATATCAAAGACACCGCAAATTGCATTTGCTGCCCTTGTCTGTCGCCCCTGTTGGTGGGTCTGACTGAATCTTTAACGCTTTCCGTGCCCAAGCTTTTGCTCCCTTTGCTTGTTTCTCTTCTCTGAGCTCTTACGATGAAACTTAGGACGAAGAGGAGATTCTCTGGGCTGAAACCTTCAAAAGATCTCCACTTCTCAAGGCAGTAATGGAGCTATGTGTGTCTGTGTGTGCGAGTGCACGCAGAAGAACGAGTTCGTATGGCTAAAGGAAGGAGAAACGAGTGGATGAGTGAGTGAGTGAGTGAGTGAGTGAGTGGCTGACTGATTGACTGAGTTGGTCGGTTGGTTGGTCCAAGGCGCCATTCCAAATATAATCATGCTGTCATTAAATGAAGCAAAGGGGAGGGAAAATCATGGAATATGTGGCGGTTCGGGTTACTTTAAACAATTAACTTTTTGTTCCCATTCATCGATTGCATGTATAATTGTTTGAGAGACTGTGCCCTGTATTGCATGTTGTTTAGCCACTTCTCGTACCATTTGAGCTCGTTTAGATGTGTGGCCAACTTTGAGGACGTGAAAGAATTCAAGGAAAGTGTGCGTTTGTGAGCCTATATGCGTTGCCGTCCATCCTTCTCTCCCGAAGATGTTCATATATCTCCAACCATCCTCGATCCATCTATCTTTTTCTCATTCTTTGTCGGATTCTCTTGCTCTAAGAAACTGTTGTTGAGGAAAGAAAATCTCGTGGAGCTGCCATTGTACGTAGTGGATAGCAGTGCTATGTTGGATTTGTAGTCTTGGATGGTTGGTCGGTTGCCTGTCTCGCGAGGTGGCTGACTGGCTGGGTGGTTGGTTGGTTGGTTTGTCGTCGGTTGGTTGGTTGGTTGGATGGGTGGAAGGATGAACGAAAACTGTCCGTCTGTCATGGTTTCAAACCTCACGCTGGGCCCATTTACAACTTTTTGGAAATTGCTTTTGAGTGAACGATATTCTGTCATCGTAGATGAAATTAGTGGTCCTGAAAAAAATTAGTTTCAGTTTGTGACTATGTTTTTTCACTGTTCTTTAAAAGGATTCATAGAGGACAATCCTTATCTCAGGAACGTTGAACAACAAGCTCAGATCATTAGTCGGTGCTCGTGATAAAAACTTTCAATGTTATTAATGGTTATGGTTTAACGATTGTTTGTGTTAGGTTGCCTATGGTTAGACTCGTTCAAGAAGCATCATCAACTCTGCTATATGTAGCTCTGTCGTAGCCTTTAGAGAAGACGACTAGAACAATTACTGCCCTCTTCATTGTAATCATGTCATGCTTTGGTGGCATTCTTACCATGTCATGGTAATACCAGTTTTCCGAGACGGTCCATATAAGAGCGTGATGCAAACTGATGTGACAAATGATTGGTGGTCCTTCTCCACTTCATATGCTGTAAAAGTTTAGGAGAAATCCTCCTTTTTTTTGAAGGACAGATTCGATGGATTCCGGACAAGACACGGCCTACGAACGAGTTCTTCTCGTGTACTAGTAACAAAGCATGATGAAACAGTTTTGATAAGATCGACCAACCCTCATGAACTAGTAATTAGTTTCATTCACAAGCAAGCACCACCTCCTCTTGTGCGTCGGAAGGTTAGAAGTAGGATGGAACCATCTCAATCTTGTGTGATCGTCATCATCATCATCATTCCAAAGACCCTTGATTCTTGATTCCGCCTGCCTTCAAGGAGGGGATCAAGTAATTTGCTTGGATGAAGAAGAAAAGACTCGCTTTCTGAAGGAATGTTCACCGATTGCCAGAGATGAATAAGGAAGGGTAGTATTTTGTTGGTCCTCAACGGTGATAGGATAAGGAAGGGTCCTTGGCTCTAATTCTCTACCTACTTTGTAAACCTTCAATTCAGGTACTTTGTTTTTTTTCGTGAAGTGGTCACTCCTCTCAACGAATATAGAAAAGGCAGAGCTGAAGATGCTCTGTTTTGGTATTGAGTAGGGCCTAAGGCTGGTTCTAGATTGAATCCAGACCATCTTGAGAGTAAAAGGCAGCAAATTATTGCATATCGTTTCTGAGCAGTGGCCACCAAACCAAGTTGAAGAGAGGCGATATCGTCCACATATCTCCTGGCTTTATCTCTCCCTCTCTCACACCATGGTATGGCTGAATGTAGGAACTGTGAGCGGTCGAGCGAGCACTCTGGAACGCTAGATCGCGTTTTTCTTGCTTAACACGGCCATCCTACCATTAGTGCCATTATCATTATGATCAGTGGCTACTTCATGCCAAGAGCAGAGTGGTCTTTGATAATTCTCCACTCCGAACGCGGTACGAACCGGGTTCTTCAATTGACTTGAGCTTATGTGGAAGGGACAATCCGCAAATGTAATTGCAAATTCATTACTTTGCGATTGAAATTGTGTTTCAAAAGCCACTTCCAGACCTAAGAAAAGATGTGCGTTGTTAGAAATTGAAAACGAATCCATGTGTGTATGCCTATTTCACGTAAGTGAACACTTTTCGTTTGGGGCGGAAAGAAAGAAAAGCCCACACGCACCGAGTCTCCAATTGGAAGAGTTGACACGGAAGTTTTTCACTCCTCTTGAACGTGGACGGGTTCTGTTCTTGCCTGATTTCTTTTGACAACTTATTCCAGAGTGGTATTGCCTTTGTCTCAAAAGCGTTGTTTGGTATTCTTGAGGTATTTGGGACCACCAGAGCGTTGGTTCCCGATTTACGCATTGATATTCCGTGGCGCTGGGTTACGGGAACTAATTTGTCGAAAACGAAGGGAATATTTCGGCTCGTAGCTCTGAAAGTTTCTGAGAGAATGAACTCTGCAGTTAAATGATTTACCACTCTCTTTTATCAGAAACTCGATGGATATTTTGTCAGACGATTTTTTTGCGACGTATGAAGCTTAGTCATAACACAGTTCAATATGATCTGGAATTGCAAATAAATAACACGGTTCCATATGATCTGGATTTGCAAATAGATATCACGGTTCAATATGATCTGGATTTGCAAATGAATAGCACGGTTCAATATGATCTGGATTTGGAATAAAACGAGATATAAAAATGAGATGTTTGTTAAGTGATCGTTGATTAACACAACTCTCTAATTTGGTTGAGAGGGCTTCCAATTTGGGAACAAGCCCTCTAAAAACAAATTTTGGTCATCCTAGTTTTATCTTAAAGTTCAATCAAAGCACAAAAGTAGCGATAAGTAATGAACTTTAATGTTCAAAAACAAGTCAACAAATGTCTTGTTGGTATGTTAGCCTAAAAGTATCAAAATATTAATGAGATTGGTGGTACGTAGTATCTACCTTATGACCAATGGTTATTCTCTTGTTTAACGCTCATCCACGTGTAATCTGATTTTCAAATTACCCTTTCTTCCCTTGACTTTTAGTGAAACGGCATTAGGATCTGTGGGTTGATGAGTGGTGGGCGGGTTGGTTGCTCGGTTTGGTTTGCCTTTGTGCACACCGAGTTCGTGGCATTTTCCGTCCAATCTATATCCCCCCCCCTCCTTCATCCCTTCTTCCTATCCCTCCTCCCTTTTTTGACGTCAACGCTACTCCATAGAGAAGTGTCTGTTGTCAGCAGCTGTTCTATTCCGATATTTCTGGCTGCTTGGTGGGTTGCTCAATTGCTCCTTGTTCAAGTCCCTTTTCCACACTTGTAGCTAATTGATCCCGTCGAAAACGTAGCGATTATTCTTTGGCACCTCCATAAAGACAGAAACTGGTCGTTCCGTTTTCCGAAGTTAAAAGAGAGAGATTTTGGAGTCATTGATCAAATCACGTTTAGGCGAGGCAATCAAGCGATGTTTTCGGGCTCCATTATAACATCATTGAATCGGTGGTGTCAAAGCAAGGAAGACTGGTGGTGCGATTGACCTTTTGTTTTTGTTCTGTAGTTGCTTAAAAATTGGCTCGCTTGTGGCTATTCCAAAAGCTCACAAGGTCAGGAAACGATGCTTTTATAAAATCTGCCAAGATGATAAGGTTCTCAGAGCGTGAGAGCCACATGGGTTTAAAGTTGCTGGTTGGAGCAGAGTGGGTGATCAAATTTGCATGAAGTTGCCTCTTGAGACCTTCCAAAATGACAGCATTGAACTGGGGCGAGTGAGTAACCCTTTGCCCGCGATCGCAAGCGACGAAATGGAGGGATAGAACTCTCTTGGTGAGAAAACAGAGAGCGAAAGAGTGAGAGCGCGTGTGTGTGAGAGAGAAAGAGGGTAGGAGTAAGACAGGCTTTAAGTCAGCAGGTCCACTGTGGTGGAATGAAAGCTTTCACGAAATGAAAACCCAATGATGCGTCGCATTTCACGCCTCAAAAGGAAGTCACAATCAAGTTGGTTGTGATAGGTAACGCGTCGTAGTCTTGCATAGGAGAAAAGCATAAGGAGCAAGAATTGACAGTGAATATGCTGAGATTAAATCAGAGAGCAGAAAGTCCTTCTCTTTTTTTACTTTCGAATGTTTTCAACGAGTTATCAAAGGACAAGATTAGATTGATTGCTTTCAGGCCCAAAAATAGTACCAATTGAACAAAACAATCACAACATTCAGAGTAAACCTGTATCTTACTGCCTTATTCATTATCATGATGCTTAGACATGAAACAACGCTATTGTAGAGAGAACAGTGGTCCGATCAAGTATAATGCGTTGTTTTTCCCAACTTTAGATAATCGCCCACGGAAACCAATTGAAATCTTCTCCTCTCATCCTGAAATACACCGTAGAATACTGAGGTTTCCATAGGGGAAAGTTACACTCGACATGGCAGAGTTCCATCACTTTGAAACAAAGACATCCATTCTCAGTTCTTGCCACGGCGACTTTTTTGTTGCTTCTTCTTCGTCTGCTCGTTTCTTCTTTTTCTTCTTCTCCTTCTTTCTTCTCTTTTCGTCTTCTTTCGAGTTCGTCGGACTGTCTACGGCTACTGTCCTCCTGATATTGTTGTATCTGAGCAAAGTTCTAGTTTGAAGGGGAAAAGTTTCGTCTCTAAGTTGCTGCTGTATGCTACCCTCGTCTATAAGAGTTTTGAAGTAGTCCCAAATTTTACCAACCTCTAGCACAATAGCTCTAACAACGCTACCATCGACCACCGAACCATTGCACTCGGGCTATGAAAAGGTGAACTACACGCAGAAGCATTTCTAGAAGAACCAAAGGAAAACGTGGTAGCAGTAATGTTAGGGTTGGATGAAGTGAGCTGCAATCTAAGAGACAAAGAAAATAAACATTTGTTTGCAAAATGCAAGAACAAAAGGAAAAGGAAACGGGAAAAGGCCAGGCGAAAATCCGAGCATATAAAACCATTAGTTGATGCACCACTGTACCACTTACCTTTCTAGTCATAGGGTTCGTGCAAGCCAAATGAGAGGCGAAGATTGGCATGGTTCATGGGAGAAAATGATTTTAATGCGAAATCTCCATGTACTAGGGGAAATGAAATAGCACGGAATGGCACAACGAAACCCTTCTTATGAAAAGTAAGCACTCGCTTCTGAATCGCGCTCCTCGAATGCCATGAAAGAATCCTGATAAAAAAAAATCAGAAACCAGTAATTTCTAGCTGTTTTCAAATCCATTCGATTAGATGATCTCGATAACTCACTCAAACATAACCTTGGCTTATTTGTAAAGAAGGCAGACTTCAAAGAAAGAATTCTTTTCATTAAAACTCATAACGGGTTCTGAAGATGTAAGATTTGTAGCGTATTCATCTAAATGAGACAATGATACACCCAGATGATGATTCAGATCAATTACGATGGTGACTGATGAGTGATGACACTCAAAAAGTACAATGCCTTCAGTTGATTTGAATAAGTGTGTTCTATAAAAATATTTGGGCCTAATATTCATGAAAATGTGAATGCTAAAGTCCGATGTGCCTCTCTGCAGGGCATTGAACAAAGTTCTCTTTCGGCAATCCCACAGCATTGGTATATTTGATTGTTCCGTATGCAAAAAAGGAACTATTTTCTCGTTCTATCCGGCTCATTCATTCCTCACTAGATGTTCTGTGTTCTTAGTGTAGCTCAAAAACGACAAACATAACTGCTCAAATCAGTGTCACTTCATCCAACTCTCAGTTCACATCACAGCCCACGTCACCTTCAGCTTCTCTTAGCTCTTAGCCGTTTCTGAGATCTTCGTTGGCCTTCGCCTCGTCTTGTTTTCTTTCGTTCGCCCTCCTCAAAGCTGGCTGAGGATTCCTCGTCTTCGTCTTCTCACCTCAACTCATGTTCATTCATCCAGAGTGACAGGTTGGCCTCCAATAAGTCAAAAGGCACGTTTCATGAGGGATAACAACATAAAAATGGGCATCCATTGAATACTGAAGGAGTTTGGTCGAGAGAGTGAAAAAGGAAGGAAGAAAAAGAGAGAAGGAAATCCGACTGAGATGAGTAGTCAAGCGAGATCAGGCCTCATTAACAGTGCACGATCAGAGCAAAATCACAGTCAATGCACATACTTGATTACTGATTAGTTTTGAAACAAATGATTGTGGACGTTGGCAACTAATTCGAAGCGCACTATCACAAGTTTAAATCGATTCTTTCCGCTTTAACCTTGCATTCGAACTGAAAAATTACCGGACTGACGTATCTGGGCGTGAGAGCCGTTGGCTCTGAAATTGGACGGGGTTTGCATCTTAAGCAAGCTTTTTCAAAGCGTTCCCGAATTCTCGAGTCCAAGAAACGAAGTTTGACAACGTTGCAAAACTTTGAGCCCAAAACTTCTTGCACCGTGTGCCTTTCTACATTTACATCTGATTATACTATGATGGAGGATGATTCTGTTTATTCTTCGTAGCCATTACTTCGAAAGCGGGCCCTTAATTGTTGATGCTCTCTACCATATCTGATCCTTAATTTGATCATAGTTAAACGCATTCTAAAGAGCGCGTCTTTTTCATTGGATTTTCACAAGATTGAAGTGTTAGTGAAGGCGTCAGACATCCCCCATTTCGGTCTTCAATCTTTCCCCCGACACCCTTTCTGTCAATTGGATTTTATGACTGATCTACCTCTTAGTACTAGAATGCTCCCCACGTGGATGACTGTTCTCGGTCTATCGACGGTTGCAGTGCACATTGCCCGATCGTTGTACGAGTGGGCGCGCTCTATTGATATGACATCTGTCTGCTAAATTGTGTGGAGGGGATAAGCTCATCAACAGAGATGCCACGGATGTTCCGTCCTACATTCTTCTGTTACAACTTCTACTACTACTACTAGGGCTACTTCTAGTTGTGGTGTTAATGCTGCTTCTCTCTGTTTCTCTTATCCTCCTCTCTCTCTTCCTTCTCTCTTTCGCTCGTTCTTTGCCTCTCGGTCTCTGTCTCCTTTTATTGATCATTGACTATGGGTTTAGAGATTAGACCGACCCTCTTTACGATAATGCACTAGCAGATTTGCATTTCTCACACACAAAGGATTATAAAGCAAATCCAACGGGGATTGAAAGCTTGATGGGGGTCGAGTTGTGATCCCATCGTCCAAGTCATTTACCATCCAATCGGTTCCGTCACTCGTGCCTCGGCCCAAACTGGTTTGCATGGATTAATCAATAACAATCAAACCTCTGTAGGTTCTTCGAATGTTGATCAAAGAAATGGCACTTAGCATTTTGAGATTCCTTTCGTTCCCCCACTTGTTCTTTCGAAACAATTGTAAGCGAGGAATCCTCTTTTGCATATTGGGCGTCACTCCCCCTCGAGCCCCAAGCAACGTTGTCATTTACATGAACTCATTGTAAAACCCACCCAAGATTTGAGATTCAAATAGATTGTGAAGACAATTGCGAACACAGATAAATGGGAAACGTAGTTTTCAAACTCGACACTTCTCAACTCAACCCGGCCACCTTGTTTGCACACAATTATGGAATGGGTGAATGAGTACTTAAATATCCATCGTAATTGCCTCATGTGTCCGCTTTGCAACGGTCAGCTTTCGATGATGAGCTTGTAAGCCTTCTTGGCTCGTCTAACGATTAGTCCAGGCTTGAGAGATCTCCTTGTCTTGGTCCTCATTGTCGTCAACGTCAGCCTTACTCTACCCCTCATTTTCGTTGGCAAAACGTCACAAGTGAAACTTCCCATTTGGCCGTTTATATGGGGCGACAATAGTTCAATGCTGATGTCGATCCGTCTTTGAAATTGCTTGATTTATTAGGACGCAAAAATGCGAACCATTCCCCCGATTGGCAGTCAGATTCTATTAGCTCGTCACGTCATTCTATTTCATGCATTTTACACGCTTATTTGTGAATATTGCCGCTCCGAGAGAACGAAGTTAAGAGGCCAAACATGTTTCGCTCGCCTCCTCGCACAGTGAGTGTAATTCCGAGCTTCGTGAAAAGAAGCGAAGAATATGCCTCGCAGGAGACATGCTGTTGTTGTTGATGATACCTCTACACATTGTGCCTAGGAATTCTTTCTTACCCTGGTCTGGGTTGTTCCCTCTCATGTTGTTTTTGCTGCTACTGGTCCTCCTGATTTTGCTGCTGTTGAAGAGAAGGAGACGTGAAGTGGAAATTCGTAATACGTTCAGCTTCGATGCTCTTGTTTAGAAAGACACATTCCTAGCAAGTTTTTATTTGCCTCGAGACGGCAAGCACTCGTCGCCCATCCATATCTGAGCTGATTTGTCGCTCGTTCTCAAAGTTGTTAAGTCTTACATGGATTGAAATGAAACTTCAGTATTTGTTTTAGATTGCCTCGTGGTTCGGTTAAAAGGACATATTTACATTATCTATTTGCAGGAACGTAACGAGAGAAACACTGTACTTGCAAATATTTTCTTTAACAAATTGCAGTTTTCAACTGAAACTTATATCTGATTTTTTCAGGTATGATACAAGTTTTGCAACGATATTGGGAACACATAAAATGTAAAAGTGATTCGTGTCGGAGTGGCTTTCAATTATGTCATAATAGTTACTTCATTACGTGAACCTTATATTAATGACCGTTCCTAAATGTCTCACACACAAAGATCATATTTCAAATTCTCGAAAAATTCTCCACATGCCACCAAATGGAGGAGACAAAAATTGGATATGAAACAAATCCTCCCCCGTTTTCTCCCCAAAGTCTGCAACCCTTGTCAAAACTGGGGACGAAACCGTCTTCTGCCTTCCCTATGAAAACCACTGCTATGCTTTAGGTGAACTCATCATTTTATGTTATATTCGGGGTATAATCCTTTAGCTTCAGGTGCCAGCCACATTTTGCGTTGTGCCCGGAAAGTGAGGGTAAAGGTTCAAATTGAAGGAGCGAAATGCAATTGCCGGTTACCACCAAGGAAGACGAGACGTAGACTTCGTGTATTCCCTCCCCTGGAGCAACTTTTTTTTCATCCTGCTTACTCCCTTTCTGGGAGCAAGTTTACCCACAGCACAACATTTCTTACTTTTTGCTCTTCTTTCTTCAGCTTAGCTTGTTCTCTTTTGGTCTTACTCTCATCTGCGCTCTTTCCACACCATCTATCGTTAAAGGGCTTAGCAGGAGGTGAAGAACAGAGTCACTTGGAAAAAGAAAGAGGAAGGGGAGTGTGTGTGTGGGGGGGGGGATTTCTCGAGAGATTGAGTTACGAGAATGCGGGAACCGAAGGAATCAACCTGCAAAAGTTTAATTGAACCACATTAGTGTGTTCAAGTGGGTTATTTGTGCAAAGTAATCAAAACTTGATGGAGATTGTGAGAGCTTCAATAACTTGAGCCAAAAATGTCTATTTAGTAAGAAACAGGAAAGGTATTTAAAGCTGATGCCTTTGGAGGTCTTTTGAAATGTGTGACAGATGTGTGAACAATCAAGATCAAGTAGCTATTTGATTTCTTTCTTTGCTTTCCCGTCGACATGTCCCTCTCGTTGGTTGTTCCTTTCATTCCGTTTGTTGACTATGTTTCAAGTTGGTTGTTCCGAGAACCTTTGTGACCCTTTTTTCCTTTGATATCATGAGTACTCGTGTTATTACTCCTCAAAAAGAGATCTTGCCATGCAATGTTGCCGACAAGCTTGCCAGTCGGAGAATATTATAAGAGCAAATGGGAATAACTGAGAAAAAAGAGGAAGAAGAAGAGGACGAGAAAGGAGAAGGGCATGGCAATTCGAGTGTAAAGCAAGCCCGTGAACTGCCCCTTGGCACATTGGAACAGTTTAGCAAGAAGGAGAGAAAGGAAAAGAAACGAGAAAATAGATAAGCCCGGGTAATGTTGTGTCACGCAAGGCAAAGAACTCCAACTAGTTCTTCTCATCTTGCCCTTTCTCGTTCCATTTCACTCCGGACATGAAAGAACGCAAGGATAAGGAGCTTACAATCAGTTTTCTTTGCGAGTGTTCCAATGGAATTTTAAAATTGGAAGAAGTTGAAGGATTGGAATCCCTCCAAAAAGTCCCATTTGGTGCTAGAATGGAACTTGGAGAAACCTTCTTTGGATCACACGGGACCGCACGGTCCTACCACTATTCTCATTGAAGCACTCAACACTTTCTCAGTTGAGAGCCAAGGTTTCATTTGGAACCCTATCTCAGGCCACCAAGTTTCTTGAGGAAACTTGACTGAAAAGTTTTAATAACATTTCAGATTTACTACGCACAGATTTTCTGAAACATCCAAATCACCAAATTACTCGCAACTCCATCTTGATATTGCAAAATACGCGTAGTGTACATACTTTCTGTCTATTCAGGTGGGTATAGATGAGCGGTATTTATCATTATATTCGCACCTTCTGAATGAATCTCGTGTTTCAATTCCCACAATTTGCAAGTGCAATAAAATTCTGCTGAAACGCACAGCTAGGAGCACACTTTTGATACTTGCCTTTTCTGCAAATGGACAGTATTGTCGTCCACACATGTTCACGAACAACTCGTTGTTTCTCGCTTCACACGTCAGTAGTGCATCGCACGGAATACTTTAGGAGGTGCGTGTCAAGAAAGGAAGGAGGCTTCTCAAACTCAATTAGAACAAGTTTATGGGACCTATCGTACTAGTGAAACTTAAACCAAAATCTTCAATCTCAGATTAGAACCAGAGCAAGAGTGGGATAATTCAAAACAGAAAGTCAAGAAGTTTATAAGCCGTGAACAGCCGAAATTTACTTTAAATTTTTAGAATTGTTTTACAAACAAACCTAAATTCGAATTTTATTGGCTCCTTTAAATTCTCCCTCAGCTCTCAATTGTTGACAGTCGTTTCATGTGGTCACTTACCAATTGCTTGTTCTGTAAGGCTTGTTTGATATTATTTCGTTAATATGCCCAATGGTTGATGTACTGCAAAGTTTCGACACGATTGCCATGCACCTCCGTGATCAAAACCTTGATGATTGACCTCCTCCTCCTCCTCGAATCGACGCAGGCACCAAACATGGCGTGTGAGATATTCCAAACCTAATTGGCACTTCATGTTGGCCTTTACAATCGACTTCTCGGTCGGATCATTTCCTCATCATATAAACGTATTGTTGGGCTTATCGATGCAGAAAGTGGAGGGGTAGGATTTCGAATGATACCCTCTAGGCTTCATTCAACCACTCAATTCCATTTTTGGACCTCTTTTTGCATGCTTTCGGTTGTTCTATTGTTTATGAGTTCGGCAAAAGATCTCGGATCAGAGCCTTTCCCGACAGTTTGGCTTTACTTCTGAGTGGTGGGACGTACTTTACAAGAAGCAGGAAAAAAGAGAAAAAAGGAAAGAGTAAAGGCTAATTTAAAGTTGCCAGCAAATCTGGCCGCTTTAATCCGTTAAGAGTTTTAGTGGCAGTCAACGCCAAAAGACAGAAGCTCCGTCATCCCATTACCTCGGTGTTCCTCTTCCTTGTCGCTCTCACCGATAGAGAAGCCTGTGAGCAATGTTTGAAAACTTGGCAGCATTTTTAAGACCAGCCTGGTTGGGTTCTTGGCGAAATGAAACGAGAGGATCAATAAGAAAGGAAACTCTGCGATCACCAACATCTCAAGGGACTCTCATCCGACTAGATTGGACGAGATTCTGAGTTAGAACTCGCACAGTCTGTTGGCAAGCCTTCTAACGAGACAGCAGCAATGGAATTGGCCGAAAGGGGCATTTCTGTGTTGGAAAGAAGATCGAGAGACGACATGTTAAATAAACTTGTTTGAAAATGAAATGGGTGGGATAAGTGTGTGTGTTTGTTTGAGACAAGATTATCTCAGAAGGGGAACATAGAACGAGCAATCTCAACAGAAATCGTGGAATTTGTTCAATTTTTACTCTTGGACCAGAAGTTGAAGACCTAGAGATTTACTAGTTTCTTCCGCCATACGGAATCCATTGGCTGAGCATCGAAAGGTTTCTTTTCGCCAAATGATCCTTCAACAGTTACTGGCATGGGCTATCTGTTTCAGTTGTCATTTGTGTGTCGACTCGAAACTCCACTACCAATTACATTCAATATTTTTGCTCATAAATCAGATGCACTTAATTTCATCCCTCATGTTCTTTGCCAAAACTATTCAGTGCCCACTAAAGAGCTCAAGTATCTTCCTTCAAGCGAAGAAGCCAACAGCAAAGAGAAGATGAAGCGTAAGCGAATACTGTTTGTACTCGTACGACTTTAAGTACATGAAAGGATGAGAAGATATGGGGAGAGAGAGAGAGAAAGAAAGAGGGGAAGAGTACGTGGAGAAGGTTGAAGAAGGCAAGAGGATGGGCAAGCAAGACTTGGATGAGCTTGTGAGTCCATGTCATGCTCAAATCTTGCTTGCAAGGGATGCATCCAACACGAATCACACTCGAGGTTGCTGGGGAGATGATGATGATGATCTTCATCATGTCCTCTCTCTCTCTCTCTCTCTCTCTCTCTCTCTTTCTTTCCCGGTCCTTCTGGCTCTAGCTCACTTCTGTCTCTACTTGGGTTTGTATGTAGCAGTTCACCTCTTAACAGGATTGATAGCCTGAAGCTAGCAAATCTGACTTGAAATGGAGCCCTAACATGAACAATTAATCTGCGGTGGAACTTTAATAGGAGGTATTTTGTGAGCTCAATGGATAAAGGTACTTCAGAAGGAGGGGATTAGACAAATTTGAAAAATGTTCCCACATCTGCTTTGTGGCTTCCTAATGATTGTTGTCGCCTGAGCTGTGAATGATTCTGACCGTGAAAAGAGACGATAGCTACTTTGAAAACATTAGCACAGCAAGTTTCTCGACTAAATATTACTTTTGTTTGAATTATGTGCGATTGCCGCAACGGTTTATTTCGCAGTGCTGGTCACGAAAAAAGTTTAGTTTGGTCTTTGGTTCTCGTAAATTCTTCAGTGTAGAACTCTACACTGCAGAGCCTATCGAGGGATTGAAAAGTCGTCTCCTTTGGCGCAAAGCAGAAGAGACCGAGGAAAGTTGAAAGTTTTTAAGCATTATCTATGGGAAAGGCCAAGAACATTGGAAAAGCTTTGCATGTCTGTTGGAGCAGAAAAGAAGTTGCCAGAGGTCATTTTGGTCAAGAGTCGTGGGGCTCCCAATGTTCGTACAAAAAGTTGTAACAACGAAATTGTCCAATTCATATCATCAAAGACAAAGAAATAGGTATATCTGGCTCATATTTAGCACTTGAACTGGTGGGGAAAAAGTGATTTGTAATTGGGATTATGGCTCCCTTACATTTGATAACTCCTCCTGCAGTAAAGCTTTTTTAAACTCTTCAATGAGCCTCTTCAATATCTTGGAAACTGGTTTGATGTTGTGTGATCCCATGCCGCCGCCTCATTGATTCTTCCCCAAAATTGAACAACCAAACTTATCAGTCTAAGTTGGGTTGCTCGGCTTCAAGCTCTTGTCGCCTTCATTCTACAAAAGCATGAGCAGGAGGCCGTTAGAATTGCCCTGGGCTGTTTGGGGGCCTTCCTTCGCTCTCCTTTCAAAACTCCGCACTTTTCCATTCCCATAGAAGTGACTAGAGTGCGGTACAGTTTTCTACCAGAGGCTCCCAAAATCCCAGTAAGAAGACTTGTCGAAAAAAGTTTTGAAAGGACTTTGTTGGCTAAAGCTGGAGAGGTAGTTTGCTTTGAAGAGCCGAGGAGGAGTTGGAGGATGAGTTTGAGAAAAGGAGGACGGAAACTAAGGCCGTGGCGGAAACCATCTTGATTTGATAACTGTAAAAGTTGAGACCCAAGCAATGGAACAACCTGCCCTTAGTACCCGTGAATTCTTTCAGAAAATATGTTTTTGAGCTCCTAAGTTATGTACCCTTTTGTGATGTCACTAAATAAAGACGAATCCAAACCCCTTTAAGGTTGCTAGTGGTCGTTTACTGTTCTGTTGAAGACTGATATGACCTAGGATTGCTAATTCTCAAATTCTCATTTTGATTACATATTAATCTTAATTACCATGTTCATTATCGGATGCGTTCAAAGAACCCCTTGCTTCTCCCCTCTTTAGTGTCAACTCCAATCCAAACCCTTTCCAGGCCACTTGCTCAAATTCTTTCCTCATTCCAGACGCGCGATTCAAATGGCCCTGTAATGTCATTCGGCTACCCTTGGAAGTTTTTTCATTAATGACTTTGCTTCCGAACTCCCATTCTCAGCTTGATACTGCCGTGCGCGCTCTTTCGTTCGAGCTTCGTCGTCGAAGTTAGTTGAGCACCACTTGGTCTTATAAGGCTCCATTGCGCCAATAGAGCGAACGGCTGTACAATTTCCTCTATCTGCTTTGCACTGGTTGGATCAAGGAGTGCAAATGGTCGCAGACCAGAGAAGGAAGAAGAAGGGGAAGGAAGGATGAGGGCAAGAAAGATTGTGTTGAAGGGAGACAAATGCAGAATGGGTGCACGTTTCACAAATGCTAGTGAAGGGTGGAGTGAACTGAGATTCTTGCTCGGCCACATGATGCTTGAATTCATTAAGTCTTTTTTTTCTCCTGGCTCGGGGATAGTTACCTTGGACAGCTTTGTTCCAATTGTCTCTGACATGGAATATTTGCTTTGCTCTCATCGAACTAGGATGTCTATTTCAGTCGCGATGTCGCATCGTTACCTTCGTAATGTACAAGTGTACATTTGCAAAATGAACCAATCTAGTGATTTGTCCACTTTTGACGCAGGTTGCTGATGATATTTTTGCAAAGCAGTCTGTGTACGAAATTAATGATGGCCAGTGGCCATTATTGGGACAGTGTATGGTTTAAAGCGTAGCTTTCAGTTCTCAAGAGTTGTCCACAAGTAATAAGTTGGAGATATAAAAGTGAAGTAATGTAGGCCGTTAGGCTGAGCATGCTCGTCTTGCGTTTTTTTATAAATACGTCAGCACAGCGCGATATCTACTAGATCTGTACTAAGAGTAAAATTTCATTACAACACATGCTACCATCTAAAAAAGGGAAAGATTTCACTTCTATGCACCTGTATATAGGGAGATAGTGATGAGAGTGATAATGATGATGGCTGCCCAAAGATCAATCATTTTTCTTTACAATTATTGCATTTTATTGCCCATGAAGTCAGCCACTTTCATGTTTCGAATTGGAGGCTTGCCAAATTTGGGATCTAACGATTCGACAACCGTGAATAACAATTGCAGGGATTCTTTGAGTAGATTGTGTATGCATTCAGTGCCATACAATGAGTAAGATCATTAGATTGGCCTTTTTCGTGAATGGTTACTTCGTAAAGAGGTCTGTTTTCACTACTTTACTTCGGCTGTGGCGCTATGCTTGAGTCCCTCATGAAATGAGGACCTGACTTAGGGTGCCGTTAAAGCGCAGAAGTTCATCGACAAGTTATTGTGGACTCGTAACCGTGTCAGAACAACAGAGTTGTTTAGTAAGTTTCACTGTTGGTAGAGTTCTCAAAGATTTAACGTCTTTTGTGTTGGGTCACTGAGATTTTCCTCCTAATGATAAATAGTTACCACACCTCCAGACACAGGAGGGGGCCGAGGTTAATTACTCGGCTCTAGAAGATGAGCCTAGTCCGGGTTGTTCATACCTAAGAGGTTGATCGAAAAGAAGGGAGGAATGCTGGGAGGATTTTAAGAAATGTCGAGGCATTTTCTACTGACCCGACCCACATGGTGTGATGTGCAGTCAACAATTTACAGTTCCTTGATGAGAATGTGCTAACGTCAATTCTCAAATGGTTTATTCATGATCTCTTGGTTAGTAACTTGAAAAAATAATAAATAAATAAGTCTAGCCTGAATTTGTCCTTTCTTGATGGTTGTATATGAAAGATGGAAATATGTGAATGTTATTCTTTTGCATTTACTGTACTTCGTTTTGCACCGTTGTTGTGAATATAGCCAGCCCTACGAGCCCTGCGAGAATGAGAATGGCTTCATGCTTAATGGTCCTATACATCTTGCTTGGCCTATCATTTGTTCCTCTTCTCTTCTCCAAAGCCAAGTTCCATGTTCCTTGTTCCAAGTTTCTTGTGTTCCGTCCCTTCCCTTTTCCCTTTCTTTGCTAGGATGAGTTATATACCCTGATTAGCCCTCTCTGGTCGAAGCCATAGAAGGAAAAGCCTCTCGTGGTCCGTTCTCTTCTGTGGAGGATATAAATGGTGACTCGCTCACTTCCCCTCGCTCTTCTTTCCTTCTTCCTCTCCTTCTCTCAAATGTTGCTTTTTTGAGCCTGCTGTCGCTGCTTCTACTGCTGCGAGTGAGTGTGTGTTGCTCTCGGGCCACAAAAGCTGCAAGAATAGTGGTAGTGTTGGCAGACGGCAGCTGCATGACAGTGCCATCCCACACTTGGCGGACTCGGTGTTGGCTCACAGTCAATTTTGCCGGAAATTATGCTGATAAAATAGAAGGGAAATGTTGCGGTTTAAAAGAAATCATTCACTTGTCCACGGCAATCATTCTCAATGGCTTACAAAAGAGAGCGGGCGAACCTCCATGCTGAGCCCAGATTCAACTTGGTCGCTCTTGGGGTGAACATGTGTGGTTAGGATGAGAGTGCCAGAGAGTTTTGATCAATAAATAAACACCTATTTATGACCTTTTCAACACCAAGACGATACAAGCAGAGACACAACCACTCAGGTTAAATGTTTTTGAAGAGAGAAGAGGGTCCCTGTAATGGGCAAAGTTTGGTCATGGTATGATAGCTCTGTTTCATGTTGTAGCTTCGACTCCACAATTTTCTCCTAATTTATTCACGCCATCCGCCATTCCATCCTGAACCACGCAAAAGAATGAACACGGCGTTCAAAGAGCCGGTTACTATTGAGAGTGGGTCCTCCCTGTTCTCTCTCTCTCTCTCTCCACTTTTCTCTCTCGTTCTTTCTTTCTTTCTTTCTTTTGGGGTCTTTCTTTCTGCCTGCACACCCTTACGCACGTTCAGAACTTGCACAGAGCTGTCCGTTTATGTGAATAGTGCAGCAGCAGCTCAAGCACCACCACCACCACCACCACCATCATCAGCAGTAACACCAGAGGGAAAATGAACAGAAAGAAAGAAAGAGAGGCTTTGCTGAGCTTAAGTTGTTGTCGGAGCACACTATGGGAAATGGATCAGGTTTCGATACTTTTTGTCCGATGTTTGGGATACCCGGTTCAACTCTCGGCTAGGATTCGGTTACCGTGCATATTAGAGAAGAGCACTTTTTGCCCTTGTTGATGGGATGTCGAGCTAAATTGTAGCTCTTCACTCAATTATGAAGTTCAGCAAGCATCGGGCTTTTTCTTATTGCCAAATTTGTAGACCCGACTGGTTGTCTGCAATTTCCTGTTAAGTCGAACGAAAGCATGACGTTGTCTTAACCTGTTAAATACTTGTTACGTGTTTAGAGCTAAGTGCTCTAAAACAGGCGTTTCTAAACCAACAGATATTGGTCTCATCCCCAGTCTATAAATCAAACTTTGAAAAATTATTCCTTCCTAAAAAGAATCATTGAACCATCAATATTCTGAAGATTTGGAGGTGCGATCTGCCATCATGTTTTGTGGAACAATTTCTGAGAGTTAAATTGCAGAAGACCCAAATCCATTTGAGTGCAAATCAAAATGGAATAATCTAAGTTGACATATTTTATGCATCAAAGATTAACCTGTTGAAAAGGGGCTTCACGCGTTATTTGCTTCTCATCAGTGCTATATTCAAAACTAAATATGGGTAGAATTATTTTTCATGTACCTTAGTTAATTTTGCCAAAATTTTCTCACAATGTTTTTGTGATGCTGTTTAGAGGGAAAACTCTCGTCTGGTTTGGTCAACCATGCTGTATCTACTAATTGCGCTTCAATGTTGACCGAGCCCCTATTGTTCATTGGATTTAGACGACGAGAGCGTGTGATGTGTTCCTCTGCAGCATGTGATGTTTACGAATATGTACAGTCGAAAAGACGGCCTCTGAAAGTAGAGGTTTTATGGTGAAGTTGGGGGACTCGTATTCACTTGATGGTGGAATCAGGATTGGAGGAGCGAAATTGGCACTCTGGAATGGGACCGGGAGTCCCTTTCCACTAATAGCATTAGGCAGTCGAACACGCACCCGATATTGAACATACTCGTATCAGTAGTGTGAGGCAAACAGCCAGCTAGCTACCCAGAGAAGGAAAATGAAACCAGAACGGCAGTGTTGTTGCGTGGACAATGCCAATTAGACTCTCCCTGGTGGCTCTTGAAGAGTTGTGGTCTTTTTGTAGCCTCTCAGTAAATGGGGATCTCATTTAGGACTGGGAATGGATTGTGCTTATTAGTCTTTTTTTGTTGTTCATGTTGTCTTGAGAGGACATTTCATGAAGGTTACTTGAGCGCACTAATGCCCGGAATTGGCGCGGGAATTCTGCCTACCTCGAACTTGATTGTTCGTCTACCAACTTTTTTATCCGCGACTTCGTCACTCTTGTTTTACTACTCTTGACTT
This sequence comes from Tigriopus japonicus, assembly GCA_010645155.1. Lineage (NCBI taxonomy): Eukaryota > Metazoa > Arthropoda > Copepoda > Harpacticoida > Harpacticidae > Tigriopus > Tigriopus japonicus. The sequence goes on from CM021318.1 coordinate 11,036,679, forward strand.
TAACCTTTGGAAGGACCAAAGCCAGTCCCTCTTACGGTATATGTAGAGAGCGAGAGAAAGAAAGAAAAAAGGAAGTGAGTTTCTGCCACACAAGTAGTGAACCTCAGTGGAGGAGGGCATTTTGGAACTTTCATTTTATGGAAGCTTTTTGTCGTATTTTTCTTTTCCCCTCTTCAAACCCTCTACAGCAACCTGACTTGGTTCCAAATTCCCCTCGATCCTCCTTGAAGAGAAGAAGAATTCCCAACGGACCTCCTTTAGATGAAGCAAACTTTTTATCTCATTCTTCTTCACCCAAACATGGCTTCCATCTCTTTCCAAACCCCCAACACCTTGGGTGTTTCGTCAGCTCTAATCTGCAATTTGATTCTTCGTGGTTGTCTCCAGGCAAAACTGGAAGTGGTCGCAAGAAATATTGCGGATGCTCGCCCTCCAGCATTATCCAAAGTCCATGTCGAGACCACTCGGGGCAATGTGGATTCAAATCAATTTGAAACTTCTCCGAGCATATAATCTAATTTGAAACCTCGTGTCGCATTAAAATGAGCCATTAACCACAATTCCTATCACGGGTTAGTCAATCTGGGTATTGGTTGCTTCTGGCCATCCAGATGGATGAACTGGCGGTAAAATGGTTGGTTGGACTCTTAAACAGCTCTCGACTTCGGACCGAATAGAGCCAATTCTGGTTGTGAAGGACCAAATTACTCGAAGGAATTCCCCTCTTCTCTCAAGGAGTGCGGTGGCCTCACCCCCCGTTGTCATATTATTACATTCACTGCCAAGCGAGGGCTACTTCCACAGATCAGTGACCAAAGGTCTCGAAGGGGATTTGACTGACAGACTGTTAAGTACCTTATCATTAGTGCAATGTATCTCTTCTTCTTCTTCTTGTTCTCCTCCTCCTCTTTTCCACAATACCTCTCGGTCCCCTTTTTCATCTATTCATGACTTGTGGAGTCGACGGTGGAAACACCCAACGATGGGTGAACAAATGAATCTACCCTCTGCCTTGCACTGTGCGTGTGACCAGCAACTCGATTGTCCGGTCCATCTGGTTAGGCTTTGCTCTATTAGCATGCAGCCAGCCTAGTGTAAGTGTGTTTCTTGCAAAATGTACGGAAAGGAATGTCTGAATGAGAGAGGGTTCATGTGTTTTGCTCAGATACGTTCGATTTGGAGATGGCTTGGAAGGACACGGTGTTTAATTGAAGAATCATAGCCATAATTGACTTTGATCTGTTCAATGTAGAAGTGTGTATGGATTGCCTCCCGCAATGAAGTTATAAGATAGATCCTTTTCCGTGATGTGACCTTCTAGATCTCGGTTCGTGCTTGATAGCGTCATCGTTTGTCTTCCTTTCCAGTCTTTCAATTTGGCAAAATCAGATTTCGACGAGATTTGAATCGCCAGTCTCTGGCAGCTAGATCTGACTTGACTCCAGCACTCCAGCTAGCAAGTGGCTAGTTTCAAGGAAGGGGGCATTCGAGATTCGTGGTTTCGACGAAGTCTGAAATGGAAAGAAGATGTCATGGCCATAAGAGCTTCTTGACTTGAAAGCGCTACGTAGCGAGCGCTCGTCGAGATGGAGAAATCGTCTCTGATCATTTTGTTCAAATTGCATCTTAAGGGAGCAGTCTCCGATGCTTCTAGTCATTGATCATGTTATCTCACAGTGGAATTTTCAAACCTTGACTTAAGAATATGAATGTAAAAAGGGAATGCTTTGATATTTTTTAAAGTTTACTTCTAAATTGGGTACAAGCTCTGAGCTTCTTTGTTGAAGCGGTTTAAAGGTCATTTTCTCTCATTCCGTTCATTCCAATACTTTCTGTCCTTCAAGGATTTACACGAATCATGAACACAAGCAGGGTTTCATTTCGAAACTTTTTTCTTCTAAACTATGATACCCTCTCGTCCGCCAGACTCAATCACTCACGTCACATGATCTGCATGCACATTGTAACTAGCTTCAAGCTCGCCAGGCTCGCTTTGAAGCATGAGGGGGAAACTCGAAAACTTGATGGGTTCAGGCTTAGCCCTAGTACGAACATGTACAAACTTCCACTCACACATTATACTAAAATGCTTCGCTAAGAACCTAGAAGTATAAGCTATCTGTTTTTAATAGCGATTTGTACCTCTTTGAGATGTTGCCAACTAGTGCAACGTCTTCTTACATACAGTACATTGCACTTCAAAGCTTCCTTTTGCGGAGCTGCAAGTTTTGTATGAGGATCATTCAACAATTTCACTTTTCTGCTTCACTTCAATAACGGTGCAAATTCATTCAAGCGATCTACGGGAAAAGGAGGAGGTTTTCAGTTGTGTAAGGATTGTACGATGAATGCATGCTTAAAAAAGCCAATGACCTTCCATTTCCAATATTGCATTAATGCTGCGTCAGACTGAGTACTGTATTTGTTTTCCACAGAACGCTGTTCCCCTGGAGGAGATCGTGTTCGAAATTGTACTTTTTAGATTGGTAAACATCGAGGGAACAAATGTTTTCTCGACTGATGTAGACATAAACATATCTCGGACATGAGGATGTGATACAAATAACCAGATGGAGGCAACACACGGTGTCAGACTGTATCTCATTTTGACAAAAATGATGATCGTCGTTTTCCCAACTTTGAAAGCAAAATGACTAATTGATAATTTTCGTGTAGAATAAGTATTCTGAGTTCCAATCTGCTCATATGCTTGCATTTAAGATCCAAAAGGGATTGAACATTTTGGCAGAGGTCATTTTTTTCTGACAGCCTGAATTAGAAGCGATGTTCGTAACGGCCTTATCATTACAATCTGTCGACTCTCATTCTTTTGCTAAAGAACAAGCAAATTCGAAATAATTTAATTACGAGAAGCGTATCGTCAAAAAAATCTCCCTCCCACTTGGCTGAAGGATCCACTCAGAGGTCAATTAAAGGGCTTGAGAGTGAATTTCAAGCTCTCAAGATTTATTACCCCCTCCCGAAGTAGATTCTGGAGTGGTTCTTTTTTTTCTGGAGGAGGGGAGCAAGTTTTAACGGCATCGTTCCATTTCGAGCCAACGACTCCCATTTGTTCGCAATGACCATCAAAATGGTGAAAATGACCAACGGATGATGCAGTTTGCCTTTTCAATGGTCCGCCTTTTATGGCCCGAGGCTCTTGGAATGACAATTCTCTTACGGTTCAAATGTACCTCTTGTTCTTCACGTGGTCCTTGCAATTCAGTGTTGTTGGGCCATTAGATGGATGGATTGTAGCAATAAGGTTCCAGGTTCTATCTCGTTTGACAAGTGAGATTCTTGATAATCTTTAACTGAGAATGGCTTTGCGAATTCTAGCTCCAAACTTGTCGTGTTTAGGTTCGAACAATTCCTCGCGTGACTGAAGTTCGTTTGGCATTAGTGAGTGAGCCACTGATGATGAAGACGCAGAGACGACCAACAAGTACGTATACGGACAAGCCGAAAAGAAATAACGCAATGTCTCTTGATGAATGGCTAGTAATAATTGATGAAAATTTATAATACATTGGTTTCGTTGATATTGTGTCACTTGTCCTTGGTCGATCAACTTCCTCTTGAAGGTTGGTGGCTTAGTGCAAGGAAAACCTTAGCCCTGTGTCAAGCGCACGGCCAGTTTTCTGACATTACTCAACTTATTGACAATGGGTAGTTCAATACTCGTGCCTTAGCTAAACTCAAATTGATGAGGGTTTGATGAAACGGACTATTTGGATGAAAACATGGATGAAAGCAATTAAAAGTTCGAAACAACATTCTACTTGCGAGGTCGTCAAAACCGAGGTGTCAAAATAGTGGTCCTGGAATGAAAATCGAACTTCTGGTCCAACTGCTCCAAATGAATGGGCAAGAAGTTGTTCTATCGAATTATCTATCAATCAAGAGCCATTATCTTGTCAAGACAACAAAGGTGATCTTGGCAAATCGAAGTTGTCTTTGACTTTTCGTCTTTGCCTTCAAATCAAAAACTTCGTTGAAGCGTGAAAGAAAAGTGAGCTCCAAGGTACTTCGTCGTCGCCTTCGTGATGGAGTATGCTGAACAAGCTCCCCTTCGTCTTGCTCGGTCTTTCTGTCTGTCTTTTTCTCCCTGTGTAGTACGTACAAGCACCCTCACCCACTGACTCTTACATTCACACACACCAAGCTAGAGACTACGAAAGTTTGCCTCCACACGGAACACACAAGACAAGATAAACCGTCAAGTGGAGAAAAAGGAACTTCGTTCCTTCTCTTACCTAGCAAATAACAAAGTCCTCTCGAGGCCAAGAATGAGAGACCACAGTATGCACAGAGGTCCGTAAAAATTAAAGGATTTGTCTTTTGCACTTGCACTCCTGCTGCTTTTCTCAAGTTGAACGCTTTAGTGGAGAATCAATTTAGTCCACTATCAAAGCAACCAATATTTCATTTGGTTGTTTCTTTATTTCAGATGAATGGCGACAACTCGACGTCATCAACAACAGCAACCACAATACCAACGACTACCAATACTACCGTAACACCAACAAATGCATCATTGTCATCATTAAACTCTGTTTCGACAACATCACCACCACAACAACCGTCGTCGTCGTCATCATCATCATCATCATCAACTTTATCATCAGGGGCTGTGAGCAATGGTATCAATGGGAAAAAGACTGACAAGGCTCAACATGAAGTTCAACCACGGAATGAGTCCACATCCAAGCGTTCGAGAGAGATTGACCCTGAAGGTGGGAATCATGAAGACGAGGATGGTGATGAAGAGTATAATGATGATGATTTTGAGCCGCCCTCTAGTCCGGAGAGTAAAACTGGACCTCCCCACTCTCCACCCCCACCACCCATTAGCAGCCTCTGCAGCCCCAATGAGAGAGCTACCATGACTGAACCTGATAACCTGGGCCCTTGTGAGCCCGGAACGGCTGTGAAGCTTCAAGGCATTGTTTGGCAAGAAACAGACAGAGGTAAGAATCACCATGTACTGAAGTTAATTCTCTTCCCCCGCAAGGCTTGAAAGCAAAATTATCGTCATGGACAACGTCAAAAATCATGATGTTGAAGGCCAAGGTTACACTGACCACTAGTTTCAGTCTCAGGAGTTCAGTTTTCCTCTCTCGTGAATCTTCATTAACATTCTAGTCGCCGGAAGAGAGCGAATGTGAGCAAGATAGCAGCTAACTAGTAGCTGGCAGGCTGTTATTTCGACATTGAAGGGGAAGATAACTGAAACGAGAATCGTGAATGCCAAACCGCCAAGTCATCATTCATTAAAGCCAATTTCTCCATCTTTTCATGCCTTGAATGGGCAAAGCTATTGCATAGGCAACTTAAAGCCACTAATTACTCCATAAACAATCAAGCAAATGGATTTAACTGTCGACTTAATGCTTGAACTTTGAAAAGTTAAGTGTGCATTCCTTGACGTGTGAACAACGATGCTCGTACAAGTCATTTCAACGGGCATCAAAGAGATTTTCGTCAGACCTGATGAGTTATACGAGATCTGCCTTGAACGCCACTAAAACAAGACAAGATTTGGCCACCAGAGATGGCTAATTCTGAGACAGGTCATCACACACTCGGGAACCAAACTGCTAAATCGTCTTAAAGTACCCGAGCCCAAGGTGATTTCTTTTAACAAGTTCGATTATACAAAAACATTTATTGAGATGAAAAGTTCGATAAATTCTAAATATTCAAATGGTAAAATTAATCTTATGATCCGTGATCTTTTTATCATCAGGGTTAAAAATCCGCAAATTATTAAAATAGTGAATGAAAGGAGCTTTACGATCGTCTTAGATGAACACTTGAAAAGATTTTACCTTCTATTTATGCTCTACTGGCTTTGAATAATTGAAAGGAATGAATTGCTCAAAAAACATAATGTACAGAACATAAAATAACATTTCATTCAATTAACTTAGCTGTTATTGATTCCGAAGACAAAAAAGCAATCAAAGGTGAAGAAAAATGCTGGACACCAAATGTATTTGATCTCAAAGTGAAAGGCATCCATCAATATCTTACATGACTTTAGCTTTAAAGTATTTGCTTTTCGAGCCTTACGAAGGTATTCGCTGACGGTAGATTAGGATCTGAATGACCTAAACAACCCAATGATTTTGTGGCCTTGGTGTTTTTTTTTTTCAGAATTGCCCAGTCAGCTCGCTTACTGTTCTCTTTTCTATTGTATTTGGCTCGAGAATGCGGTAGAACTTGTGCAAACACACTCACGCAGTCAAACGATCAAAAAGCAGGTAGCGTAGGAAACTCAAAGGGAAGAGACCGAGCAACCAGAAGAACAGACTTGCTATACAGAACTAGAGTAAGAACGACGAAAAAAGACACACGATTTAAGAAGGGCAATCATCGGTGTGAGAATCAAGTAAATTCCAAAACATTTCTCTCCTACTGTGTTGTCTGCACTTAACTTCATAATTGCTCAGGGTTGTGGAGATTTTGACACTTGTTTCCATGGTCCTCATTGAATTTTTTTCCTGCGGATGATGTAAAACATCAACTCGATCGGAGAATATTATAGTTGGCAATCTTGGCCTGATAAAGAGGTTAGTCAGTATGGTTTACAACGCTTGAAATCCATTCTCAAACGTCTCTTTCATACAAAATATCCTTGTTCCTTGCTTGAAAATGTATGTGAGGAATTTATCGAGGGAAAATGTCTTCTCTTTGAGGAGAAGAATTTTGCAACTGAGGCCGAGAGCAGTGTAATGCTAAGGTAACATAAGGTTACAAGTTATGCGTCCATCCAGGTTTGAGTTGAGTAGAAGAGCACGATTAGAATTTTGGATAAAATGGTGGAAAGGTGGAGAGACAAAAGGGAGATGTCAAATACGATTTGAAGGCAGAGTAAATCAATTCCAAAGGATTTATTGCCTGGTCCTCCTCTCTTCTCCTTCTCTACCTCACTTTACGCCAGTCATCTTCATCAACCAAAGACATCTGTAGTTAAGGTTCATTAAAAAGCTCGAGGGCACGATCTTCCTTGGGGGCCTTGGTTCGCTTCAACTTTTGGCGGCAGAGTCCTGTTTTTAGGAGCTAGTTCGATCGACTTAGTACGCATGTAGGATGTGCCCTTTGCCTCGCCGTACCCCAGAATTTAGTCTTTTTCTATGCTCTTGTTCCTCCTCGATACAACACGGAAGAGTGAACTCGCCTTCATGTAGAGAGTAAACGCTCTCGCTGAGTGGATGGGAAGCAAGCGTTGAGCTTCGAAATAGGATTGCCGCAGAGTTTTTGGTGTGTTTTTATGACTCTTTATTGCTTTTGTCACGTCAGTGTAATGTTAGAGAAAAGAGACGAATTGACTTGGCGAAGAGAAATAGAAAGAATAAGTGGGACGGACAAGGAGAGAACAGGACATTTTCCTTACATACATATGCGAATGAAACGACATCAGAAACCTCCGATATTTGCCAAAATAGATCTTTCCATAGTGAGTTTAGAGGGAGAGATGGGATGGGGGACATGGGACATGTCATAGCGTATGGTATTAGGCGGATGCTGTCAAACATTCAGTGGTAGCTTTCAGAGTGTATATTCTACCACGACAAAAGCAAGCGAGGGTAACATGACATCATCAATATGCACATAATCCTTCCTGAAGTTTCTCAGAGGGCAACATCGGTTCATGATAAACAAGAGGATGTGGAAGGAACCATGATGTTAACTACGACGGGGAAGAAGCCATCATAACATTTGATTGGAGCTTCCTACTGATTCCCTCCACAATAAGACTTATCTGCACGAGGGAATCCAAGAAGCTCGCAAGGCTGTTTGATGTTGCAATTCTAACCCTGAGCTAAGACAGATGCCCTGTGTTTACAGACCCTTGTTTCCACAGACATTTTGAAAAAGAGGGGTTATTTATTGTTTCTTTTTTTATGAGTTACTTCCCTAACGTTTCAACCGAAATGCGACTCAGCAGCCTGTTAAAAAACAAAAAGAAACACATTTTAAGAACTTAAGATAGACAGATAACTTTTATCAGCCATTTCTCTTGGTCTGAAGTCTATCGATTTCAGTTAAATAATCATGCTAAGGTAATCTATACCTTCTAAGTGCCCAAGTAATCAAGTGTTGAGAAAAATACCACTTTTAAGACAATCCAGTGTCTTCAAAACCACGAGGGAGTAGCTACAAAGCAATAATTTCAAGTTTTCATAGTCTACAATCCATCGCTCTAAAGTGTGTCCAAGTGAGTGTTTATGTGTGAAAATAGTATGCCGAGATTTCCTCCCAGGTTTGAGTGTGCACATCTGGCTTTAGCTAGTAGCAAAATGCAGTTTTTGTCGCGAAATTGGGCTCTTTTCACAAGCTAGGCATTCCTTGCCTTGATGAGACTACTAACATCTGATTTAGAGGAGGCCCAATAGAGTGAGTGTGGTGGCTGGCGTGCGTGAGTGCGTGCGTAGACAGCAGTTGAGTGTTGTAGTACACTCTGCACTTGACTGAGGATGAGATGGCCAGATACACCGTTTGAACGTCAGCACCTTTATCCGGTCATGATGACCATAGAGATGGGAGATAATGGGCATTAAGTGTGGACCCCACCATCATCATTGCCGACGGGTGGAATGGCTAGAATTAGACTCGGTTGAAGAAAAATGATTCTTCCCGGGTCTATCGATGCACTTTTACGTGCACGTCAATGAGGTCTTGATGGGAAAACTATGCAAATTGCGGAAAACAATCTTGCCACAACATAACAATAATGACGAGCAAAGTCGATTGGCTCAACAATGACCTGTGGGCAGAGTCATTAACCGTAAACGATATGGTGGTTTTGGTATCACATTGTAGATAGGTGGAGGATAATAGAGCTAATCAGTCTTCGCTCTCAGTATTGTTTCTCAAGAAGTTAATAAGGCTTGCTTGGGTATTCAGAATCACGACATGCTCGTTCACGTATCTGGCTTACCACAACGTGAGTTTTTATGTGACATATGGCACGTGTGAGAGAGTTGTGCACAATTCGTTTTCCAATCAACTCGAGGCTCCCTTGGCTTCCACTGGACTGGTCTTATCCTGTTGTTTGGCTTCCAATCGATTTTTCCCTCGAGGTCTCGCAATGGCATTGGCTAATTTGCCGTCCCCAATCTGTTTAGCAGATGTCCCTTTTCGATATAGTGCGTTCAAACGTCAACTAGATACCACTCAATTGAACTGTTCCATCAGATTTGGGTACCGAGAGTGTAATTGAATTGAAATTTAAAAACCGTGAAAGCAAGATTGCACCAAAGACTTAAAAATATCAGTATACTTGATTTTCAGTTGGAGAAATTGGCGAGCTATTAAAACATCAAGGCAACAGAATGAAACTTCAATAAGTGTGTGTTTTGAATTGTAGAACTTACAAAATGTTAGTCTCTTCAATGTTGTCAAGTTGTGCCAAATAACAGGAGACTATCTCCGAGGGACATACATCTTCAACTCAATAGTTCATCTCACTAGCAGAGGAGAAACAAACTGGCGACTGCAATAGGTTTTCCTATCATCTGTGTCTTCGCTGACGACGATATAGACGGACGACTCGTACAACCTTTGGCATTTAAGACCAAAACTCGCCTTTGCCGCCCTTCTCTTATCTGATTGAGAAATACCACATTATACCTCTCAACATGCTTTAAATTCGACGCAGGTTCTGTTGGTCGCATCTTGATATGGAAATGCGAGAGGACCTACTGTGGATTTGGTATTGGAGTTTCTCTCTCCGTCTTCATTATGCCAAGGTTGAAATTGATTCATTAGTTGGATCTTTCAAAGACAAGTTTTCACCTAATTGGCAAGTGATCGAAAAAAAATCCACGGTTTTTTTCGCCACCCGTGTCAAGTTATCATGTTCACGGAAATATAACTTTTGGATATCATTTAGCACTCGGAATCAAAATCAATATGAAGTTGTTTTTCTCAATTACTTCTTCGGGTGCCAAAATATGGCATTTCAACTTGTGCTTGCTCGTTTGTTTGGGCCATTTTATTTTGTAATGAAGTCGCCTTGTTTTGGTGATGATCACTTTGTGAAGTTGTGTGCTCATAAACAAGTAAATTCCCTGTTAATGGACCGTGCTCATTTTTTATTGGACAATCATTTTTCCTGCACCCCTTGTGGTTATGAGGACTCATCAATGAACCAAAACCTTTGGCCATCCGTCCGTCTGTTCTTCGCTACTTCTGGTTCTTCCCCTTCATGCTTAGAATGGATTTTTGTGCTCGTGTGTGGCGCAAAGGAATTGCTCCATCCATATAACCGTATCAGAAGATCGAACCAAAATGGAGCGCAGGGCGGGTTTTGGTGGGAGTCGGTAATGGAGAAAAGGGAGGATAGGAGGGAGCGAGAGAGGGTGATTGAAGAGGGATTTGCTGACTTTTCTATCTCCGGTGTCTCAGCTGTCGCCGAAGGGACAGCTTGCTGACTTGTCGTTGTTACATTTTGGCCAGAAGGGAGCGATAGAACGAATGAACGAACTAACGAGGGCACCACCAATGCCATTCGGGCCAAAGTATGAAGCCAACGGGGACCAGTTTTCAAATCCCAAACATGAGTTGGTTGATTGGAATATTAATTTTCAGCTCGATTGACGTAACTAGTACATTAAGAAGTAACGGAACGTATTCAGAATGCTTCGGTGCTTCTCCAAATCGTCAAGCACAATGGACTGTTTCGAAAATACCATTCGTGTCAATTTCCCCCCTTCATTCAGTTGAGTCTATGTAACTTGCTCTTGTGTGTGTACTTATGACCGACTGTAACTGAGACTTAGTCTTCTAAATACGGTGGTCTTGACGATTCTTTTTGCCAGCGGCTAATGTTTATTGACATACTCATAGCACTTACTAATTGGGCTAGTTTAGTAATGAACTCGTTAATCTTTTGTTCCAGGCCTCCTTGTGATAAACGTCACGTGGAAAGGAAAGACTTATATGGGTACACTACTTGACTGCAACCGGCAGTTGGAAGAACATAAATATGGCCCGCCAAGGTAAGAGTTCTTTACCACACTCTAATATACGTGACATTGCTCACACCATCCTCTTTTCTATCTTTTATTCTACTTTTTAATGCTCCCTATGTATTTTCATTGACCCATAAACAATGAAGTGGAAATGTTCCGAGCAATAATAATCGTAGTATTTCTTTGTGTTCCAATTGCACGAAAGTTGTCGAGCTTCTCGTTTCATATTCTAGACCTTGAGGCTAGCCGCCTGCCTGTTTCAGCGTGGGCTTTTAGAAAGGGCAAAAAGAAGAGAAATGTTCTTCATGTCAAGAGCAGAGGTCTTTCTTTCATTCCCTTTCCCGATCCCCCAAACTAGGTGGAGTAATTGAGAATGCAATGTGCTAGTTTAGACTAGAAGATCAAGGAGGACATCTTTTTTCTTTTTCGAACTAGTAAATGATTGAGCGCGTGTGGTCCCTTGATGATGCTGTATAATTATTTCATTCAACCATATATCCGGAACTGCAAGTAAAACCTTGTGTGATAAAGCACAAGACAAGCGAGATGCTTGTTCGGAAAAGCTAATCCATGGTCAGCATTTACACCAAGGGCTCTTTTTTAGTGGAGGGCTTTGGAAGAGTTGATAATTGAAGAAAAGGAATAACGGTTTAACACGACTCGTTGAAGCTTGAGTAAATTTGAACAAGAAGATGATGCAATGATAAGTTGGTGAAAAGAAAACATGTTATTGATTTGATCTAATGTGAATCAGTTTCAATTGTGCTTCTCGTAAGCAAAGAAGTAATGAGCCCACCGAATCTGAGGTCTAATTAAGCGAGAAATACTACTTCATTATCGGTTGAGTGCGCCCCAAATCTTGATACCTGACGAGATCTGTTGAAAAGGAGAGAGAAGGACCAAGACGAGAGTAATGGAGATGTACATCCATAAGAAGGGAAGACGGGGAAGAGCGGGTTAAGTTAAGCCACCAAGACAGACACATCTTCGTTCCCTGGTTTTCCCAAGAACGTCGGGGAATTGTATTCTCTTGATAAGAACCTGGTTTGGCAAAAGGACCAACCAAGTGCAGAGTACTAACTGACAAACGACGAGCGCTGATATGTGGTGGGTTGGTATGGGCTTGTGGCGTGAGGAGTCGTCAGTGGTTGTTGTTGGTCGGCTGGCTGCCTCATCTGGTCGACACTTGGTTCCCCTTTTGGAAATGGAACAACCAACTCCTCGGTCTCTTTTCCAGTACTTTTCTCGCCCCTCTCTTCGTGCTTCCCTTGATCTAGAGGAGAAAGCATCTTTTCTTTTCTCTGAGCACTTTGGCGCGTCTAGCCAGGATGAACAGAACTTGAGTTGCCGAAAGCGTGGTGTTCATTTTCCTTTTTATCTTGTACAGATCAATGTGCAGAGCTCAGCAACCAAAAGTGATTGCCCAACACCCAAAGTAGAGAGTCAATACACTCTCAAAGGAAATCTTTGAGAGCCAGGCAAACCCAATGGGGTGGTAAAGGGGGGGGGGGAGAAAAGAAGGTGGTGGTGGTGGTGCAGTTTAGAGAAGAAGAAAAATCGAGAAACATATTGAGAAGGAATGATAGATGCTAGAGTCCGAGAGACTACATTCACTACCACCATTGGGCTAATGCCCCCGGATGTAGACTTAAGGTGAAGATGACTCACACTGTTTCTTGACGAGTGATCCAATGCTTACTCCCTTTCTCATACTCTCTTTTTGAGACGAATTTCCCGCCTGTGGGGAGAGTATGGGATAGAAAAGCGAACAGAATTCCCTGTGATGTTCATCTTGAATGGAAACTCAATTTGGTTCACATTGTAAAGAGATCATATCCTTCCTTTTCTGTTTGCAGGGAGGCTCCAGCCTTATCTCGAGGACGAGGGCGAAAAGCCAGAAACTGTCGATCCCGAACTCCACCCGTCAAAGGCAAAGGTGGGAAACATAAAGGGAACCATCGGCATCTTAGTAACAGCATCTTTGCGATTCCCGCCAGTCCCTTGGCTCAAGAAAGCAAAGGTGGTGGAGCCATTCAGTCTTCTTCTTCTGTTGCTGCTGCTCCTGTTGTCGTGAACTTGACCAATAATGGTAGCAGCCCGTTTGCTCCCAACAAAAGACGTTCCTTCCAAGAGGCCTGTTACGCTATTGAGAATTCGGATTCCAAAGATAGAGATGATGGAAATGATAGTGATCAGGATGGTGAGGATTCTAACAATTTGGACGGACGTTCTTGCTCCTCGCCTGAAAGGGATGCCTGTCTGATTGAATGCCCAAAACCGGAATGCTCCAAGAAATTCCGTGACTTGGAAGCCTTAAAATTCCACTTGTCGTTTTCTCATAACGAATTGAAGGCGGCGCACGATGCAGCTCTTGTTGAGAAGAAGAGACTTGAGGACGAGCAGGCCGAGCGAAAGGTGGCAGCGCAAGCCGTGGAAGCCGCGGCTGCTGCAGCCAGAACCAAGAAAGCAGATGCCCTTAGAAATCAAGATAAAGAGAACGAGGGGAAGAAAACCACGATAATGGTATCATCCGCTACTCTAAATGTCACCTCATCAAAGAGCCAGACGACTGGGGATGGTGCGGTTAAATCTGAATTACCTCCAACCAATGGTTTTGTCAGTTCCAGTGACAACCACCAAGATGGAGTCTTGGATCTGGTTTGCAAGAAGAAGAGCACAAACAACAACAGTAATGGCAATTTTGAGGGAAGTGATTGTAGTAAAGGCATTTCCTCCCCGAACCAGAACTCCCCTGCTCCGATTGCTCTTGTCAAGCCTCTTCTCACGAGCAGCTCTCATCAGGTAGTCTCGGCACCCAGCCGAGTGCCAACCAACTCTTCAATGAATTCCAATGTCATGAATGGGGGCTCATCACCCCTGGCACTGAATCACAACAATTCCGCTTCTCCTTCACATACTAAGGTGCCCAGTCCAGCCTATTCAGACATTTCAGATGAAGAGAACGATAACGGCTGCTCTACCGCTGGTGGCTCTCAAAACCCTCCAATTCTCTTGCCACCGTCACTTTCAAAGCCACCCATTCAGGTGGGACTCACAAAACCAAACATCCCATCGTCATCTACCTCAGCCTTGTCAACCAAATTGAATAATGTACCATCTAAGCTTGGAGTTGGACCTAGTTCCATGAGCATTAGGCCGGAATACCACAATGCAGGAGTAAAACCCACCTCTCAAACAATTGGGCCTCCACTTGCCGATCTAAGTCGAGGAGGCCCACCAGGATTTCCTCTCGGCATGCCTCGATTGCCTTCTCACCTTGTGGGGCCTCCGGGTTTTACCCATCCTTACAACGTTTTCTCATCTACGGGCCCCCCGCCTCCAGCTCACGGAGGCGGTGGTGGAGGTGCCGCGGCAGCAGTTGCAGCTTTGGCTGCTATGTCATCTAATTCGAGAGCTGCCCAAGAAATTCTGTCACGAGCGACTTCGGCGTCTCAAGCACTTGATCTCTTGCAACATGCAGCTGTTGCTAACTCATTTCTCCCGGCATCTGGGAAACTTCAAGAGCTCCATGAGCGGGCTCTGAACTTTCCCCATTCCAAGGCATCTGTGGCCAATTCATTGGCTTCGATGGTGAATTCTCATCGGATGGCTGCTGTGTCCTTGGCAAACAATTCAATGTCAAGTCGACCGATGACCATGCTCTCAGCGTCCAGCCCTCGATCTTTGCCATTGAGCTCCACCATATCATCACCGCCTAAGCACAGTAACCCGTTTATGCCTGGAGTCACAGCTGGATCTATGATTCCAGGGCTGCCAAATTTCTCTCTTGCTGCGGCTGCCGCAACGGGGTTCCCCATGTCATCCGCTATGACTTCCACAGTGAACTCCAGCATTCCCTCATCAATATTTCATAGTAAGTTGTCGATGTCCTTGGTGAATATATAAAGCTCCTTCTTTCACCCCTTATCTTTTCTCTTTACAGACACACTTCACCATCATTTGGGAGGAGCGTCAGTCCGGGGGCTTCCTCCATTCCCTCCAAACTCATCTGCTCACCATCCAAGATAACAAGATTATGAACTTTTTGGAACCCCGTTTTGGAAGATCAATATTTGTTAGGATTGACCAATATTAAGAAGTCTTTGAATGGCCCATTTTGTACGTACTCTCCATTTACCTCCCAAGATTCGACAACTTCCCTTCCCCCTCACATAGTGGCCATGATTTCACCCCCTCCTTCGTCTTTCCTCGTTGTCTGCTCTTTGTGGCGTTTTCCATTCTCACTCAATTCCGATAGATCAGATAAACAACATCTTCTTTGTCTCCTGTTTAAGATGTGAGCAGTGAGCAAGATGTGCAGACTGATCTCCTAGTTAGTCGTAGCTTTTATTTTTCCTTAGATGCAAATGATATTTTTCTGATATGCTTCTCACGAAGGTGGACGAGAAAAGGGCCTTTCTATCTATTAGTTCCCACTGCCAGCCTTGTCAGAAGATTGAGAAGAAAAACGGAAACAAACAGAAATCCCTTATCATGTTTTGTGGTTGTTGCTGCTATTTGATGTCCCTCGGCCACGGCTACAGCCTCTCTCCTCTACATCTCTTCCCTCACATTCTCCCCTTGTTCCTCGTGCTTCATTCTGTCGACCGTTACTTTACTAAGTAGTGATACTTAGGAAAAATTATGCTCTTATCTATTCAGTAACAACCACAATGTCTTGTGATTCCTTCTGCAATAAAGCTTAAATGACTAAGAAATAATCTGTGTATTTTTTTCTTGTTTCCACTAGCCCCTGCGGCACACCTCTTATTGCCACTTATTCCTGATCCGTCGCCATTGCTTCGGTCGAAAGGACCTACCATACTAGCCAAGATCACGATCAATGGCTTTAAGACCAACAGCAATAGCGTGAAATAGTTGCTTGGCAAAAACCGAAAAGGTGCCTACGTGAGTAAATCTCACTCATGCATTCACACGCTCAAGTGTGGAACTTTGCCCCCATCTGCGCCGCCGTCTTCGTACCCAGTACCTAACTAGTAGTTAATACTAACAAGCCCGTTTTTCTAGATGTCATTCGTGTCAATGAAATCATGGCAGTGTTCGTCGAGTAACCGAGCGTTGTTCTCACTTGCTCACTCGGCGATAAGTCTCGAATTCAAGACTTCTTCGCCGCCTTCCGTCCCCCTCCATCATCTTTTCCAGCTCACTTGTCCGCCGAGTTTGAGGCGTCTCATTTATTTTCTCGCTCTTCTTCTTTCTTCTTCCCCTTCTTCTTCTTCTTGTACTTCGTCTTCTCAGTCCTTGATCATTTTCAACTAACTCAGTCCGCAGTATCTCGTGGTTGTCTCGCTTTCCTCGAGGCGCCACAACCAAGAACCATACCATACAAACCTCGGATCCAACGGCCAGCAGCAGCCTGAAGCACCCGCTGCTGTCCTGCTTCTCCTACATGGGGTCCTCCTGTTTTACTCCTGGACTACTGAGGATGCCGCATGGAGACAGCTGTTAGCATGACCCGCAGTCTCAACAAGCTTCGAGCGCATTGATGCTGTTTCAGGGTTTCCTCGGGCTCGGCCAACCGCCTGAGCAGCCTTGGTTGTGGCATGGACGGTAGCTGCCAAGTTGGGCCAGCTCTCGCACAACACATCTAACCGACAGAGACTTTGTTCGTTATTTCGAGTTTTGGGAGCTGCCAGCGAGACTAGTTCACTCGAGACCCGAACTTTCCTGGCCAATGAGAGCTCACTATTCACCTTGTGGCCATCGGGATTGGCTAAAGGGGATAGAACACTAAGAGGGCGTAGCGGTCCTAGTCTCGCACGAGCGTTTCAAATTTGCAAGATGCGATCTATATGGCGATCCCGTGTGCAGTGGAAGGAACTCCCCATCGTGGTTGTGTTGACCGTGAGGGCGTGCTATTTCATGGTTAGAGGGTTTGGTGGGGCTATTGGTTCTCCTTTTATAAAATGTATTTAGCCTCCATCAAGGCAAGTACGCACACGTATACCCTCTCTCAAACCGCGGGCATATTAGCCACTAAAATGCTCGATCATTGAAAAGAGCTCGAGGATTACTTCACACACCGATAATTTTGATTTGTTCCAGAGATGATAACAGAGGATAATGGCTGCATCAGAAGGATATGCACCCGGGTCTACGTCGCCGGACGTATTTTGAAGAATATTTCAGCAAACGAGGGATCCTATCCATCAACTTTTGATAAAAAAAAGTTTTAATTTGAATCTGATTGACAAAAGTATGTGGCATTCCCAAAAACCTTTAAAATGATATTTGGATTGTTTAATAGGTGTTTAGAGTGACTAAATTCGAATTTTACTTAAACGGCAAGGCAATATTTATTCGAATATTTTTGGAAGTGTTTTCATGTTTTCAGCGAATAAATAATCAATCCCACCACCTACTGTACTTTATTATCTTTGTTTTAAATTTAAACTAATAGTTTGCAGTTGTATAGTATTGGCGGCAGAGGGCGCAAGCAGCCTTTGTGTTGTGAGGTTCAGTACTTCCGCGATGTAAACGCCATCTTTAAAATTAAATACTAAACAATTTGATTGTTCTATTTCCTAAGCAAGGCAAGAAGAGTTCTTCAAAAGTGCAAGATTAACTTATTCTCGATCTACTAAGTTAACTCGGCCAAATTGACAATAGCGATAGGAAACTGAGTGGTCAAATGCCAGAGAAAAAGTTCCAGATAAGAAGAAATGCTTTAAAAAACTAAAATTAGTGTGAACGCTGAAAAAAAAATACACACAACTTCGAAATTTTTCATAAGATTCTTCATTTTCAGTGGGTTGGAAATACTTTTATACAAGCCCCTCTCCTCATATTTCTAAGCATATTTGGAGCTATCCTTTTGATCACACACATTTACGTAATTTCAACGCCTCAAGTAGTTATGTGGCTCCACCATCGAGAAAGAAGGCACGTAACACGGATTATGCTTTTCAAGAAACGTGAATGTGAAAGGATGTCCAAAGGACATACTTGACTAACAACACCGACTGCCGGGGTTCTACTCCTTTTACAAATGATCTTCCTTTTGTTCCAAGGTCTTCTTCTTAGAGAGGCTCCAATCTTGTTTATGGTTTATCTCGAGATGAATAGTACTCACTCCACCAGATCCATTCCAATTGTTCTGAGGGGGCCCCAAATTGTTGGTTAGAGGCATAGAGTACTATTGCATGTGGAAGAAACAAGACGTGAAAGGAGGTTAACATGGTGTGTCGAATGGCTTTTTAGGTTTGGATCGAAATACCCAAAGACATTTTGGCGTTTTTTGGATCCAAAATTCAATGGGGAACAATTTTACTTCTATGTTATCACATAAGTTTAGGTCTCGGAAAAAAGTTACATATCGAAAAACTTTTTGATATAAATGTAGCGTTTGTCGTTTTTTTAGGGTTTAGAAATGGACCAGTCAAGCCCAAATTACTCAGCTGCTGACGATTGCATTTTATTCCAATTTGAATCTAAGAGGTAACTAAATGATCTCAATGATACAATAGTTTCTCATTGAATTGTGGGTCCAAAAAATGCCAAGATGTCTGGGTACTTCGATTCAAACCTAAAAAAAAACATTTGAAACACCGTGCTAAATAAACGAACATGGTATACGCGGTAAATCTCTCTTTTGCGGACTGGAACGTTATTTTCTGGCCAGACTCAGTTGGTTTCATTGGTCCATCTCAAAGAGAACAGCTCGCTCATGAAAGTCGTTCCCAACATATGGAGATATCATCTTGAACCCAAGATTCCCAGGAAATCAGCTCCGACAGAATCGTTTTGGGACGTGGCCCAATTCCATACACAATAAGCAGTTTCCATTTTTCAAAAGAGGAGAAGAACAACTACTGGTACGAACTAACGCCACTGTACAAATTGCGTTCCATTGTGGGGAAGAAATTGAGTGTCTCCCAAGCTTGACTGATGGGACTATAAAAGGAATGCCACATATACTTTCTCAAATACTGTGGGAGACAAATTCGGCCTGGAGCCTAAACCTGCTTAGATACAAATACATGCACTGTGTACTGGGCGACTGATCAAATCTTTCACGAGTCATGATTGAATCTTGAGAGTAACTCAACGTTGGTTTCTAGACAATCCCCTTAAAAGGCCGTATTAAAAAGGACAGAGCTGTCTTTATTCATGAGACCAAAAGCTGTCTCATCTTGAATAAAAGATATTTCTTATCCTACTTTTCCAAGTTTTAGGAGCAACGATCATATTTGGAATCCAGGCCAGAACTTGAAAATCAACCCTTTGTACCGATTGCACCTTGAAACAAATGTCGCATCTTATGAGTTCGTTCAGGAATGAACCCAATTGATAAGAGAGTTCAAAGAACTTTCCTTCTTCTCACTGTACAGTACTGAACTATTTTGAAAACCTCAAAATTGAAAGCTAATCAATTTGGCCAAGGAAACTCCTTCAAATTCTGGGCTAACATGGAATGCAAACAAGTTTACGGACAACTTGTTCATGCCTTGAAAACTTTGCATTATTTGCATAGAAAACCTGCCATACTCACCCTAGACCTCGTGCACGTACACATCTTGAGTGGATGAATGTGCATAAGATATTGGAAGCTAGCTTTGTTCTCCAAGTTAAAATTTGCTGTTTCTGATTATGTTCAAAAATGGAGCAGGCGTTGTGAATACTCATTTGATTCGTGCAACCATAGAGGTCTAAAGAGAGACCATTCTCGTCATTTTGTCTGCCTTGTTTACTGCTGAAACTGGCCAGAAGTTGCGTGAAAAGACAAATATTTCCCAAGAATTTTGTAAAATACTTGCCCAATTTTTTTGCCAAATATTTCCCCAAACAAGTGCAAGATCATGGTACAAATGAAAGTGCGCAAGACAGATTTTCAATGCCAAATCCTATAATTGTGTGAATTTATGCCTGTGAATTGAATCATCATATTCATTGAGCCCCTTAGTATAATTTGGGAGAAGCAAAGCTTAGACAGGAGGCCACATGCCCAAAAAACTTTGTTTTCAAAAATTTGCCTTTTAGGAATACGTTTGTTAGGGCAAGTTTCAATTGGTCGCTGATGCTAAACGGCCCACAATAAAATTTCATGACTGGCCTGCTCTGGTATCTCTACTCTAGAACTCTGTGCGTGCAACGAGTTTATCATACAAAGTCTGACATTATCATTGGCAATATTTTGTGTCTTTTCACTTAGGTTTTCGATTTCAATATAGAGCCTTTTACCGATAAATAAAAATTACACTTTACGGGGTGACCAGTAAGTCTTAGGACAGCAAACTGAGTAGATGGCTCCAAATTGTTTTGCCTAACATTTTTTTGTCATATCATAATGACCATGTTCTGAAGTATATGTGATCTAAATTTTAGACAAAATGACCGCCTGTGGCCTTCACAACAGCCTGGAGACGGCACCTAGCATTAGCACAGGATGGAAGCACCACATCCTCTTCAATAAGAATGGCTCACTTCCTCCCCAGAACGAAATGATCCACTTTGTAATGTTGTTTTATCTTGAGAGCAAGGTTGGAGCAAAACCTTCCAAGAGTATGAACAACCTCAAGGTTGTCCTTCTGCTACCTGGAACGCAATTGGAAAGGATGTGGTACATTCATCCTGAAGGTATGCTAAGTGCCGTCTCCAGGTTGTTGTGAAGGCTGCAAGAAATCATTTTGTCTGAAAGTGGAAATATATATGCTTCAAGATATGGTTATCATTTTATGATTAAACAAACAGTTTGTCAGGCAAAGCGATATGGAGCTATTTAGCAAGTAACATTTGCTGTCCTAGGACTCCCTTGTCACACTGTACTGTATAACTATTTGGCTTCAAAAAAGGCAAGAAGCTCCAGAAGCGGAAACTACTGATGTGTAGGACCCAGATTTTTTTTGCTGTGGAGCAGAAATTCTAGATGTTTCAAGGAGTAGTTTCAGCTTACAATCACACTCGTCAGCCATCAGCTGACACCACAGAACATCTTAATTTCTCAAGACGAATTACAGAAATACACCTTTAGGCCTGTCATTGTACTAAAATGAGAGGTTATTTCAGTTCAGTAAATGCTCCGTTAAAATTTCATAGTGGTATCTCCGAAGCCAAGTCTCTTGACTCCAGAGGCATAAAATTCAAGTCAAAACTAGAAACAAGCGGAAACGTTATGTCACCCAAATATTGTACTCGGTCGAAATTGATTACAAAATTGCATGGATGACTAATAGCGAGATTACTTCTGGAAGTATGGTGAACACATCAACCAAACCTAGGTATTGAAAAAATCAAAGAAAACAATTGCACTAGTCGTCTTTGGTGGCCAATTTTGTCGATTTTTGCGAATCATATGGCACATGTCGTAATGTTGTTGTATTTATAGAAAAAAACTAAAAAAAATCGTTAAGGATTAGCCTATATTTCGTTCAAGTTTACTGACCATTTTGTTGCCGTTTTGCCCATTGATTTGATGGATTTGTAAAAATCCATCGATACCAGAAAGAAACATTAGGGTAAGTGGTAGTTATCCCTGGATTAATACTGTTTCATTTTTGGGAACGTGGCCTGTGGCCTTATCGACGTCAACGCCGTCGATATTCCAGTTTATTCCAGCATTTCGTTTAAGTGTCATAATTAGCCTTAACTCGATTACCGACACTGATTTTCACACACGGTGCCAAATTTATCCTTTGATGGAACAGGAATGAGCAATAAAAAGTATTCAGGCTAAAGTTCGCAACATTTTTTCTGAATAGCGTCTTTTATTGATATTGGTGTAACAATCATAATAACTCATTTCACAGTAGAGATCAGTAAAAGAGTCGGGCTTAACAGGTGCAAAGTCTCTTCAACTCGTTTCAGTTGTCTTTTGCGGGCCACTTGGGCCATTAAACGGTGCGCTGAAATGGGGCCCTGGAGTTTATGGTTCTTAAATAACCTTGGAGCATTACATCCTGACACGAAAGTTGTGTCGTGATAATACTTTGAACCTTAAAATTACAGCAATGCGTGAACAGTCTGGCACATCTATTGTGACCCAAAATAATTCCGGACTAGGTTGGGATTTAAAGATATTTTTTTGACTGATTGAATTATTTATTAAATCCTTCTAAAAGTGTTCAAGGTTCTGATGTGATTATAGAGGGAGCTGCTTTCTTCAGTCAAGAGTTAACAAAATGTACTTCTGTAGAGGGAGCTACCTGAAGTTTAGTCAAAATACAAAAACAGTCACTTTAAAAGGAACTTTGTTTTTCCACCCGCGTGCGTTCGTTCGAGGGAGTGTTCTTTGATGGAGATTTTCGAAAAGAGCCAAATTGAGGAACAATTTTGTTTCGAGAAAGTAGCATGCATGCGCAATTTCTATTTCGTTTCAGTTTCTCCAAAAAGTTTGTAACATTGATTTGAATACGTTTGCGTCATTTCATTTAACATAAATCAAATAAGTAAAGTCTATTCGATGGAGCCAAAGTCCTCACACTCTCAAGTGATCAAAGTGACATCTTGCCGTGTTAGCAAGTCAAATTTTAGGCTGAATGACTAAAGTCAATTTAAAGTCCGTGGTTTCCTTCTTGCATGGTTCTACCTGCCTTTAAACCGTTGTGAAAAAAGTGAATGGCGGGAATCAAAATTTACTCGATCATGGAGAAAGAAGATTGATTTACGAACACCTCTATCAAACTATAGTTGAAAGATTATTGTATGCCATGATTCAAGAGCTCATAGAATCTCGACCGTTCATAACTTTTTACGTAGGCAAAAGAAAAACTCCTTAGAAGGTGCGGATAAACGTTGAGCCATCCACACTATCCACTTGGTCGATAGCATCCCAAATATCATTTCCAAGGATACAGAGACTAGTTGAAATATGTTGTATATAAAGTAAAGTCATTCATAAAGTCATTCAAAATATGCGGAAAAGGGGTTAATATGCATTTCATGCAAAAAAATGGTTTAATGCCAAAAACCTTTCACCGATCACATCGCACTTTTTTGGGAATAGGTAACCCCACAGAGTCAGAAAAGGTTTCTTAAAAAAGGGGCATATCTTCGTGGGGTGCATCCCAACTTCTTCCCAACACTTGTCATGACGATGGCCACCAGATAACAATAAGAATTACTTTGAGTTTAAATGTAATTAATTCCTATGGGAGAGACTTGATTACTTTCGATTACTTTCACAGCAATTTTCACTGTAATAGTAACTTTCACAAGTCTCTTATTAAATAATCTTTATTGCGAGAAATTTCTCATCGAATGCGAGGGGTATCCAGACCATAGGTAGACTGGGCCTGTAACTCGTCGACAATTGCAATTTTAGATGCTTGATAAAAAGTTTAAATCAAGATATATATCTCATGAGCTGATGTTATTATATGTGTTATAGGTGTATGTGCTGCTAGGCAATGCTGTTGGAACTTATGATTTAATTAGACAAGGTATGCTGGTCGAACCCTGAATACATAGAAAATAAGCGTCAAAAGCGAGCAACAAGTCAAAAATCAAGTACACTGTAGAGCCAAAACGACAGAGCCATTTTATACAATACAATGTATTTTTGTTTGTATTAGGAGGGACCCATTCTGGATTATGGTTTGGCGCCGTTCGAGGCAAGTATTCACTATACATGGGAGGCTGTGGTTGGGGGAGACTTGGGATCGAACCCATTAATTATTATGTGTTATTAGTGCCATGCTAAAAAGTAAAAAAAAAGTGAAAATCAGAATCAAAAAGCAAATTACACTTTACTTTCTGCTATTTTTATCCAAAATTATAAAAATAGGGAAAACTCAAAAAAAAAATATGGAAAAATTCCTTGTTTTTAGAGTATAGAGTAGAGTTTAGAGCAGGGGTCGGCAACCATTTTTGGGTCAAGGCCCACGAAATTTGATTCGTGTTGTCTGGGGCCTACCAAACAGGCAGTGGTAGGTTCAGGGGCCCCCAAATTAGCGGTCAAAGAGCTTTGAGCCCACAAGTACAGTATTATGGATGGCTCTCGGGCCCAATATTTTGGACCTTCTCCATAGCTCTTGGGCCCACATTTGGGCCGCGGCCCACCGGTTGCCGACCCCTGGTTTAGAGTATGGGAAAATATCAGTTCCAACGACAATCATTGAGCAAAGTCCCAAAAAAGTTGCAAAAAAAATACAAAAATTTGGTGGCCCTCGTATTGACTTTGTCTTGACAGAGTACAAGAGAATAACGTTAAAAACCATTATACTGATCCAGGTTCAGTTACTGAATTTACCCCTGTTGCTTGTCTAGACTTCCGTTGTTTTATTCTTTGAAAAATAGTGCCAACCAAATCAAGAACTATAAAAATGCTCTCCTCGACGTCTGTCTGCCAACCCTGTTCTAATACTAGTTACATTTCAGCGCAAAAGAATAACCTGGGGGTGTAAGTGGATTATCGGCGGCGTTATTATGATACTTAACTTTCAGTGATGAATTGATCAAAAATAGTTTTACAAGCTGATGAACTCTAACGGCTCTCCAGTAGACCTAAACAAATTGAACATCTTTTGAAGTCTTTGATTGAGCCACCTGAATAAATATCACTATTCATACTGTTTACTTTAGTGAAGGCCTTTTTTCATTTAACACCTCATACCCTAGTCTGCCGTAACGTTCATGAGGGCCTTTTCTTTTCGAAAAGATACAAGGTACGTACAAGGGCAATTTCACTTGTTAAATTTCTACAAATCGTCTTTCTCCAACAATTTTTCAACCACCAAGCAAAAAATATGATTCTGCAAATGTGGTCTAAACGAACTACTAGCGCATCAAAGAGTAAAACTTTTTGAAATTGAAAGGGAAGCAAGTCTCTAATGTTTTATTAAGCGTTTGTCTTTCCTTCTATTTTTTATGGCATCGCTTTTTTCACCACGGTTTTTAACCTTCATCACTAATTATTTTCAAGGCCTCCTGTTGCAACGCTTACATCTAAAAATTGCAATGTGCCTAAAAGCAAATTTACTTGCCAAGTTCCAGAGGCAGATTAAGAGTTGAAAATTTCAAGCTCCCTTAAATTATTCCTCCCACCAAAATAAAATGGAAATTGTTTCCCTTTCAACATTTTATTTCATAGTTAACTATTGTGGTAAAGTTTTATTATTATTCAAGTCACACTTAAGCAAAACATATTCATTCAGTCAAAAATCATTTACATTGAAGCCGATAAGAATATGTGATATTTGAAGTGATATTTGAAGAAAAGGACGTCGAATCATTACAAAAACATGTTTTTCTTTGAGTCACTACTCCTTTCATACTCGAATGCCCCTGGCATTTTAGTTCACAACTAAAAAATACTAGTATGATCAAGAGCAAACACATTGTGGCAATTTTTCAAGTGATTTGCTTCGAAAAAGAGGTCACAAAAGGTCTTCTTTTCCATCGACGGAAAAAAACATGCCTGCTCCGGTAGTCTCAAGGTGCAAAGGCATTGGGATTGGGAGAGTATAAATTGGAACATCCCCTATCCTTACAACATCACTGCAGCTTCATCATCGAGATGAACATGATCGGCTTTCTCGTTCATCCTTGTATAGTGTCTCTTTTGAGCTTACTGGTAAGTAGGGTTCACTCTATCTATGCATTAGTATTCATTTAGATGGCGCTAACCATGCCTTGACAATTCATCAACAGACGCTGAATGGTGTCCTTGCGAATGATTTGCCATCTTTAGATGTCAAGCCTACCGAAATCAAGATCCAGCCCCGAATGTTCGGAGGTGAGATGCAAAGCGATTTCCGTTCAAGAAACAAAATCCACTAGTTCCATTTCCTTTTCGCTCCAGGATTTAACGACAATTCGAATGATTTGAATTTTACCAACTTAGTCCCATCTTTGTCGGTCTCAGACCATGTCAACCAAATCCAACCACGTGACATCTCGGGTAAAATTTTCCGACAAGAAATTATCGTAGGTTAAATATTGTAAAATACCCGGTTGAATTATGATAGGAGGCGTTCTAACGAAGAATTCATTCGGCAAGTCTATCGGCTGCAATGCGGAAACTACACTTGGAAAAGCTGATGTTTATAGAGTTACCTCACCAAACTATCCTAACCGATATAGTTTTTTTAGACAGAGGTTTGTTTTCACTGCATATATACATCGTACATTCCTAAGGCCAGGAAGAATAATTGATTACCTGTTTGTTATACGTAGATGCGAGCGAACCTTCAATGTCCAACCAAACATTGAAGTCGCCTTTTCCTGCCGTGACTTTTCACTCTCTGGACAAGCTGTAAGGAATGGAGGCTGTTGGGGAGATGCGCTTGATTTCTACTACGGCGATAGTTTGATTTTGGAAGCTTGTGGAAATAGTCTAAACCAACGAGATATCACGGGATTTCCAAAGACCCACACCGGTTATAAATTGAGCATGGACTTCAACACCTATTGGGGGCAAAGCAATACGGGATTTGACTGTACCATCCAAGGAATTAGCACCGTTGAGCAACCTCCCGTTTCAACGACTCCCGCTCCAGGTTCTTCCTCGTCCACAACTCAAGCATCAAATCTGCCTGGAGGTAAGCGACACTTAATCAGTAGAATATGTCCTTGTTCAGGACTTCATGAAATCCTCAGACTGCGATTGTGGAGGGGTCATGCGAGAAACTAACAGGATCGTCAATGGTGCGGATTCTAACCCCAATGAGATCCCTTGGCAAATTGGAGTGACGAGAGCAGGTCAGAGAGTCCCTTTTTGTGGAGGCACATTGATTAGCAGTCAATATGTCATGACTGCTGCTCATTGCATTCAAAATACCAAGCCCTCCGATATTGAAGTTATTCTGGGTGAGCATGACATCACCACCACGAGGGATTCGGCCATAACTATGAAAGTGACTAATATCATCGAACATCCCAACTATGACACGGGTACTGTCAACAACGACTTTGCCATTCTGAAACTGGCTAGTCCCGTTGACCTGAAAGCTAACAGGAATATCGTTCAATTGGCTTGCTTACCCCAACCCAATTATAACGCCGCTGATGGCACGGTAGCAACGATTTCGGGATGGGGAACTCTTGAAACGGGTGGTTCAGAGCGCCCCAGAAGGCTCCAAAAAGCTACGGTGTCTATGGAGAATCAGAACAGTTGTATTGACACCTACAAAAGAGTTAATCCTATAACAGAACAAATGATATGTGCCAAGGGCGTTGGAACCGATACTTGCCAAGGAGATTCAGGCGGTGAGTAACGTTAATGAAAGACGATGTCCTTTTTTGTTCAATTCTCAGTTTCTATATTTCCTTTAAAGGTCCCCTCACTGTGCCCGTCAATAATCGATTCACTTTGATTGGGGTTGTATCATTTGGAGTGAAATGCGCTGACCCTCAATTTCCTGGTGTGTACGCCAAAGTTTCAAGCGTCTTACCTTGGATCATGGAGAACACGTCTGGAACATGTCAACCCCAGATCCGTTAGGAGTCAGGGCATTGTCCACTGGAACATGCTCCATTTTGCATCCAAACAAAATAACGACCCCGTGAACTGTATTCGAAATTTACTTGCTATTTATTTTTGAAACAATTTTCTTGGTAATTAAAGTCAAACAAACGAGCAATTCAAAACCGTAGTATGTCTGTCAAAACACCGTCTATGAGATGGTTATGAGTACTATTTCTGAATGAACCCGCATGTTCAATGGAGAACATCCTGTTCTGTGAGTTGTGAAATATAGGTTAATTTTTTTGGGTCACGGTTCGTTTTTGTAGCTTTCACTTTTCTTAACAATAACACTCAATACTAGGACTCCTAAAGAGTTTATGGTTGATATGGTTTTGGGATAAGGAACATAACACATTGACCGAATGTTACTCGATGAACAAACTACAAAATATTTTGCAATTAATATGACATTACAAAGGTTGCTTCAAGTGATCGTTTTAAATCATACCGTTAGCGGCAAAACAGGGCCGTTGGCTCTGCTGAGTTGCTCAGCCCATTTTGGTGAATCCATGTTTTTTCCTGTTTAAGCGTCCATTCAATGATTTTAGATCCCTGTAAGCGATCTATATTTCACATAAAGATACCTTGGCTGGAATTGGGTCAACAAAGTTCAGCAAAGTTTATTTTTAAGGTGATTGAATTAAAACCAAGCAACCAAGCCTTGTGCTTTTGCAAAAATAGGACTTAACATTGATCCAAACAATAATTTAAAGATGCTGATTTGTTCAACGGGTTTTAAAGAATAAAATCAATATTTCAAAATGCTTCCCATACGGAGAAATGAAATAGTTTTTAATGTTTCTTTCTGGTTTTAAATGTCTCATTTTCCAGTAAATAAACTGAGCATTTTATCAACCAAGTTTGAGCAGAGTAGAGTTGTACATCAAGAAGATTTGTTTTATAAAACTCACTTAAAGTTTTAAGGGTGGAGACGTGGCGTCGTGGTTAGCGCAGTTTCCTATAGTGAGAGAGGTCCCAGGTTCGATTCTCCTCCAAGACCTTTCTCAAGGAAACTTTTAGACGCTAATTCACACCCACAGACGGAGAACCATTCTGATACGGGACATGAGATTGCCTATCGGAAAAAAACTTTGGACGATGTGATGGCCGGGTGAGGCTCAACCCTCCGGCCCTAGCACCAACAATCCAAAAAAAAAAAATCCGAATCCGATCGGATCCGAAAAGTCGGATTCGATACACAGCTGTAAAGCAGAGGTTTCAAGACCTAAAATATAGAATTTTTTTCCAAGTACATAGAATCATTGGACGGACGGACGCCTAAATGGAAAAAAAAACTGATTCACCGAAATGGGCTGAGTAACGCGGCCCTATTTTGCCGCTAGCGGTGTTTTATAACACTCACTTGCAACAACGTTTGTCATGTCCCATTAAAGAAGGGAACGCACTAGCGATGTTCTCCCACAGGCTTGAAGCTACGAAATAGACACCACCAGAACTATATCTGCATTTTGACCAAAACAAAAGTCTCGGTTTTGATTGCAAGGTACTTTTTGAAACAGGAGCACAACCCTTGTTTGCAGAAATTTTAAACCTGCACAACAACGTTAAAGAACTAGTCTAATACACTTATTGACAAAGTTCCAGACCACTCAGTCAATGAAATTGATTGTCTTTAAGATAGTCATAATAATTTTATCCAGATTCACGACATCTGTGGCAGAATGTGCCAAGATTGTTGGTGTAAAAGCTGAAAAACAGCATTGACCTATTAACAAGTTTCAAATGCTCTCATCCAACCCCAGGCCGTGAAATAACCTGCCATTAGCTGGAAGATATATAAGATTGCACTCAGATTTGATGTTAATTTTTCAAAACATCATAAGTTTGGCTCTTTACAATGTTATTGTATTTTAACTATAAGGTTAAAATACTAGCGTTTGGACCTACTATCAGTCACCCTTAAGGGACGGAGACATAGAAGTCTATAGAGTGGAGATACTAGAGCAGGCCGGTCGTGAAATTTCATTGTGGCCAGCAAGGGCCGTTTTTCATCAGCGACTAGTTGAAACTTGCCCAAACAAACGTATTCGCAGAAGGCAAATTTTTGAAAAACTTATAGTTTTCGGCTCGTGGCCTCCTCCTTACGGTTTGCTTCTCCCAAATCATACTAAGGTGCTCAATGAAGATGATAATTTGATTCACACGCATTAGTTCACGTAATTATGGGATTTGGCATTGAAAATACGGCTTGCGCACTTTCATTTGTACTATGATCTTCCCCTTGTTTGGGCAAGTATTTCACGATATTCTTCGGAAATATTTGCCTTTTCACACAATTTATGGGCAACTTCGGCCAGTATCAGCTACAAACAAGGCAGACAAAATGACGACAATGGCCTCTCTATACTTCTCTAAGGACGGAGAAAGAGATGAGAGAGAAAGAGCCTCCATGCCAAACCTTGCATGACCTTAGAGGTTCTATGTGCATGACAAATCAGAGTGATTATTATCAAACAAGCTCATAAAGGGAGGAATTTTTTAGTACAATGTGTTTTTCATTAGTCTAACATCATAGTCTAATTCATAGTCTAATTTTGGCTGATCTTCAGAACAATATCCCTCAAATTTGAAAATAGTGTTGCAAAAAAAATCTATAAAAAAACGCCTAACAAAATAAAAATGATTGATGAAGTATGTTTGAAGCATACATATCCAAACACAAAACACATGACCTAAGAATTTGAGTTTGCTCAAATATTCACATACTTCTAAAACACGCGCTTTAGAGTCACTTGGTGGGCTTAAAGGAGTAAAATAATCGTTTGCTTAAGGACCAAAAGACTTTTCGGGTGACGTCCATCTCTGGGACCGTAAATAGGCCCCTTTAACGCATAGCAGCCGATACGTACAAAGGCTGATATGCTCAACAATTCTGAGATTGAAACGTCACACGTGTTTCTTGTGAACCTTGGAAAGAAAATTCACATTTCCTACGATTGATTGCGGTTCCCGGTACAATCCATCTTCTCTGGGGGTTAACTGAGTATTTCAAACCACTGGCTTTATCTT
Organism: Tigriopus japonicus; assembly: GCA_010645155.1. Taxonomy (NCBI): domain Eukaryota; kingdom Metazoa; phylum Arthropoda; class Copepoda; order Harpacticoida; family Harpacticidae; genus Tigriopus; species Tigriopus japonicus. The sequence continues at coordinate 11,067,114 of CM021318.1, forward strand.
GCACTCTCTGTTAGCAACTTTAAACAAAGCGCAACATAAAGAAGCTCTTGTTAGGCCCTAAACTAGTGGGTAGGCCCTTAGTCCTAATACTTTTGTACTGTACTGTCCTTTGCTGAGTGAAAAAAATGAATGATGTAGATATCTCTTCGTCCTTTACACCATCTTTCTTTCGTCAAAACTTTATTGTCCGAATGAATATCAATATTAGGAATGTCTTTGACATCATGTTTAAACGCCTATTGAACTCTCAAAATGGCAGTCAAGCGAACAAACACTTATTTGCGTCACTTTCTCAGAAATTCTTGCTTACAAATGTCAAGCTGATTTCACTTCAGATATGGGGCATTCATATCTCATGAAGTGTGTAACCTTCGCAATGACTTGAATGTCATTCCACTGTTTATTTATTAACACTTCTACGCCATTAAACGGTGTCCTTTTGCATATATCATATCTTCAAAATATATAGTTTTTTCCATATTCAAGTTCAACTTCGAAGCGATCGATAATCAGGAGCCTTGATCAAGAATCGGTGGGTAATTATTGCAATGTAAAAAAGTAAATGTGTTAGGATTTAAATCAGGTTCTCTTTCTTGCTCCCTCTTTGATGACTCGTTTCTGTTCCTACTTTTGTCTTCCGATCTTTCAATCGCGTTCTATCAGATTCGATTTTGCTCTCCGCCTGTTCCCTTGAATAAAACCCGTTCATAAGATGGTGTTACTTTTTTTGAACCAACACAAAATTTAAATGAATAAAAAATGTGAAAGTGCAACAGCTTTGTTGAGCTAAACAAAGAAAATGGAAAAAATCCACTAGTGATTAGACAAATAGGTGATGCGCACAGGACTTGAAATCAAATGGAATGCCATAGAATGATACCATTACGTTTGTGTCCTATAAAAAATCATGCTATATAAAATAATCAATGAGGAAGAGTTTGTTGGGGAAATATATCTTTGTGTTCACCTAATGACAAACTAACATAACAAAATACATGTTTCACCTTCTGAACCAGTTCCAGTTCCATTAACCTTTCTAGAGAAAATCGTTGAAACGAATGGCAGGCTAACTCGTAAACTCCATCCCTAGTCTGGATTTGCAGAATGTCAAAGATCTAATCCGTTGATTGCATTTCCTTGTTCAATTCGTTCCACAAAACGCAAGTATTCTGCTATAGTTGTGTACCGTACAACACTATCGAGCATAAGCCACAGCCAAACCTGGCTGGATGAATAAAAAACGTTGCAAAATGCAAAGTTCGTCGACTCTTTTTCTGGGCGTGGATAGATTGTTTGCTTAATGGTGGTTAATGGCATTTCTCGAAGCCATTTCTGGCTTGAGGCCAACCCAGGGATCTGGATGGAACCCAGGATGAACCTTTAGTCCACAACTCCCGCCACTTCGTGCACATCACTTTCCCAGGTTTCTGTGCCATTTTAACACCATGCCTGTGGGGCAATTTCTCATAGAGCATCATCGATTCCGCCTTGGCCACTATTTCTCACACCCTTGCCCACTTTCAATAACAACAATAGTTTTTTAAAACATGCTTCAAAGATGGACCTGAAACGCTCTCAGGGTACGTACGAACTACGAACCAAGACTCTCTCCATTCGGTTCAATTGATCTGGCAAGGGTAGTAGAAAGGACGATCATGTGCTCATCTCTGGGTGATTTTAGCGCACCCGAGTTATGCCATTGCATGAGCTCTGGCGAGAAGTGAGCACACATGGAACAACATTGAGACGATTTTTCATCGACTTTTTCAGGCGATTGACTGGAATCACTATTTGGAAAATAGGGATCCCGTTCACTTTGAGGGCAAACATTTTTGCTGAGGTAAATCCTGGGGACTTTTACACCATTTGCATTCGCCCTCGAGCCAAAACCTCAATGGATTTTCATTTGTGTAGACTAAAATTTGGCTCGAGAAATCACTTTGAACGAGGTTGAATGACGTGCTCAGTGGAGGATTTTGGAAAATATATAACGCCCTAGAAATTTCATTACGGTTCGCCTTGACATGTTTTCCTTCCACAGCCCCTATCAAAATCCCACGTGTCAGCAAAGAGAATGCTTTGAATATGATATCCATGCGCACAAAAACGGAAAAAACGACTTGGAAACCGTGGTTTTGCGGACTCGCTAAAACTAGATTGCAAAAAGAGGTTACAACGGACTTGCCTGTTTACAGATCGGGGTTCCAAATGTAGATTTTGGTGCTTTTAGTACGTAGTTGTTGTCTATTTCTGGTCTAATTGAGACGCAAAGACTTCTTTTTTTTGGCCTATTCTTAACAATAAAAAACAATTCTGCCCCCCCTTCCCTTGGACTGTCCCAATTTTTTCATCGATGCCCAACAGCTTCAACAAGGATAAAAGACTCAATACTTCGGGATTGTTGAACTGTAACAGTAACAGTAATTTGAAAAAAAACATATTTTGAATGATGGATTCGTGTGATGGTGGTCAGGGGTCTACACTTGGTCTCCCGTCGCTGTTTTTACTTGTTTAAGTTTCGGAGGGAAACAAAAGCTTTAAAGCATTCCCTTTCGTATCGAAATATTTTCAGTTTTTCCAATGTTGTTAAGTTCTGTTCCATCACCTAAGTTTTGTTTCAAAACTGATTGTGCAAAAATAAATCAGCTTGAATTCCACATAGCACAATTGATTAAGCATGGTTAAAAAGAGAGCTGATTTAAAGTGAAGACAAAAAATCCCCAGGGGGTAACACTGGCTTCTGTATAAGATAAAAGAGTATGAGAAGGGTCAGAACTGAAATGAAGATGGGGATGGGAAAGAAAGGAGAGGTCAGAATTCATTTGCATACCAATGGGATCGAACGACTTTATGTTCTTCCTTAAAATTGAGGCTCCCCTTTTCATTCTTGAAATGGCTTCCCGGTTTGTAACATGTGCGTCTTTTATTTCGTTCATTTTGCTTAATTCTAAATTCAACATTGCACAAAGACTAAGTTCCTTATATGTAGGTAAAGGTAGGTTCTAGTCTTTGAATAGTTCATGGTCTGACCTTAGCCATAACCATCGCTTCTCTCATATTGTGCTCTATAATAGCAAAGTCGGAAATATCAAAAGGGGTCATTTCATCCACTATGAGGGCATTGGACCAAAAACGGCTTTTCATAACAACCCTCGTTCTCTCAATCCGAATCCCACTCTGAGTTCTTACTCCGATGGGAAAAGTACCCCCTGCAGAAATGGCACACTTCATTCATATCTTAGAGGGGGTTCAAGGGGAAAGGCTAGGCGAATAAGGTGTCGGGGGTTCGAGATTTCGGCCTTACAAAAGCATTTCTTGTTTTCAAACGTGGCTCTTGAAACCTTCTTTTTTCTGACTCTCTTCCACATTATTTGGACAAGAGAATGAGATCGCCGGAAAAGGGTTGGAGAGGCAGGTACAGCATACATACTTATGTTGTAGGAGTAGGTTGGAGCGAGAGTCACGGCTAAGAAGGACCTCGTGTTTGCTCGAGAGTTGGGAGAACGAATGGTAAATGCCCCTGTTAGGGGACTGTTGGGAAACATAGATTCTCGTTGGACCAATGTGGAACTTGGAAAGGAAACCTGCCAAATTGGAAAAGTTTGAGCTTTTTTTGAACTCAGATGGACCGGGACTCTGTGTGTGCTCGAGTGAGAGCTAGTGGAACGAATGTCCCATTCACTTAGTGAACTCGTAACTCTTGACCTTGCTTCATTGGTCCACTTTTGGGACAGGTGGATCACTAATTTGTGGAATGGATCTTCCCTGCGTTCAAGGGGGAAATGGGAATAAATCTTTTACACGTACGTTCTAGTATGGAAACGTGAAAACACGGACTAGCTAGATGGCTTTATATGATTCTGTGGGTGATTGAGTTGTGGAAGGTTTGACTTTTAATTTTATGGACAAGTCTTCGTCGCATGTTCTGAAAGAAATTAAGGTCGGAAAGTTCTTAATTCGAAAGTTAAACTTGCCGAATTTTCCACAATTTCCACCCCTTTGTTCCCTATTCAAAGTTTGACAAAAAGTGCCGTTGAAAGGCTCGCATGAATGATCCCAAAGATGGTTTGATAATTTATTAATGGCCCTGAAACTTGTCAGGAAGCTAAGGAGCCTTCCCAAACAACAAACTAGGTCGCTGTCTAGCCTGCCTTCAAAAAAAATGTTATAAATTTCACGAAAGTACGTTCATTGCACCTGATTATACCTAGTACATGAAGTGTTCAATATAAACTAGTAATCGATTGTGCTCAATCAATTCTTTGAATGGGCACATAAGCTGTCACGACTCATATCATTGTTCTCCCAAGTAAAAACTATTGCTGTGTACCTAAACACGCGCTTGATTTCATTCAATAGCCTTTAATAAAAATCACGTGGGGGTCCGAGTTGGACCCCCACAGTCTCCCACGATGGTCGTTTTGAGGATTCAGGGGCCCTTTTCTTCGGGTTATGCAAATGAAGCGTGACTTCTAATTTAGAATCCTGACTCAAGATGAGAAGATGCCTCTTGTGAGTCGAAATGTTGGGCAGGCAGGCTGCAGTGGATATGAAAAGATGTTCCGATATGACGGAGAATTACAACCAATCTGCGCTACATATTTTTGATGAAAACGTTCATATTCTTTATTATGATTTTTTTAGGTTGGTTGCGGTATTTTGCTACCACTGGAAGGAACGCGATTCCTTGTAAAAATAAAGTATTAATTAAGTAATTCAAACAATTAACATTTCTTTGAAATTTAATCTACCAACGAGTTACTCTTGGCAGATCTGCACAACCCTTGAACAGTGGGTTGATCAGGAATAGTATTTGAAAACCTTAATTTCCTTTCTTATATCTCCATATATACATATGTTGTAATTATCATGAATGCATTTCCTTTGCTGATCCTTTTTTTGACAATTCAAACATCAATTGCCTTAAATTGTAGCTTGTTTTACAAACATTATCCGAAATGCATGTAAAGAATCAACTTCAAATTTCCAATGTTAGCCGAGAAATCAACAAGTGTGAATAATGACAAAAATGCGACTTTTAAATTTGTAAAAAATCCTTAGTAAAGAAAATACAAACATTTTGTGTTTTAACAAATCAATCACCAACTTAGAATATTGAGCGTAGAATGAATGTGCAAAGTCTAGAAGCATCATAAACTCATTAGCATTTAATCGGACCTCTCTGTAGAAATGATCAATCATCATGGTTCCCTTGTTTCCTCCAAACTCCCAAGTCATCCCATTATCATTTGGAATCTTGTCTCCTCCCTTGGGCTTCAATCTATTCAACTTAATGATCTGCCATTGAACAAAAAACTTCATTAAGATTCTCGTCTGTCTACGGACGCCTCTTTGGATTCAGAAGAGTCACTTGGACCAGCTTCAACACCAAAATGGAGCGAGAACCTCAGTCGATAGGACGGTCTTTGAACCAATCTGAAGGCTCTCAGTGTTAGTAGGAGTCTCGGCAAGGATTGGACTAAGCCTAAAAGTCATTATGATCAGCATAGGAAAGGGTGTCCAACCAACGACTGAAAGACAATTTTGGCCATTTGCCAACTAATTGAGAGGAACTGCCGCGGCTTGGAACACAATGGATGCGTATTAGGAGAGTCCACCGCAAGACACGGATCTTCCAATTTGAGTCGGTCTCAATCTGTCCCAAATTTGGTCACCATAAGAAACAACTGGTTCCTCGTTCTTTTGCTCTTCTCGTCAAGGGATGGAATGACTTTCTTACGCTCAAGAGATTGGCGAATAGCTCGAAAGTCTCATTTTTGTCATTCGCCGAACAAAGAAGACCCTCGAACAAAATGGTCTTTCCTCACATCCATGTGGTGGAAATGACTTTTGGCTTCCTTCACACCACAGATGGTCATACAAGGGATTATTTAGACATAAACCCCATCAATGGCTACAGTTCTCAATAGAAATGTAAAATGCCATTCCAAGGGTCGTATTGATTCCCAGTGGCTGACTGTCATTTTTGTTGAGGCCCTTCCTATTATTTGTCATTTAAGTTTTCGGTATACACTATGTACAAAGTACATATGTGGTTTATTAGAGGTTGCGATCACCTGCAGTGCCGATCATAATTCAGGGACGAAAATACTTTTGTCCTCTTGCAATGCACGTAAATGAATTTCTTCTCGCACGTTGAAACCTGAGGATTACTACGTATTTAGTGTCTTACCATTATAATTATGTAGGCAATACTGCATTTTGGCAACCCTGACTTCTTGTGTCAAATCTTGGGATAAAGATAGTCCCAAGATATGGGTAATCTAAAGAGCCAGAAATGAAGCTCAAGTAATGGGATTTGGCCCCCAATTTTCTCTCGCCCGACTGAAAGAGCCAAGAAAAATTCCCGCTTCGTTTTGATTGTTCCAACATACTGTGCTCCTGTCTGTGGCACTAGTGGTTCTGATGGTGGTGGTGGTTGTGGAGAAGGAGAGGGAGGATAAGGATACTGAGTGGTTACAAGCTGTGTCTGCTTGGTATTTGGAACGGGTCCAATTTGACGTTAAAGTCGTCGGAAAAGGAGCGAGTCCAAGAAAGACACAAATGGTGAGGATATGTCACTTTATTTCATCATTTGTTCTCGAAATGAACTCCAACAATTGACAGTTCATTCCAAGCATGTTTTTTTTTGTAAATTGCTCACCTTCTTAACTCAAGCTCATGTAGCTTAGGATGATTATTCAAAATGGGCTTTCTAGAGTATGTAGTTTTTATGTCAGGGCCTGTTATTCTGTATCAAGTTTCTTTCAATAACAGGACCTTTTTCTAAAGGGACGACCTCAACTCTACATTTTTAACGAGGAAACCAGGTTGGACTTTGGTTTGGGGCTTGATTTCTATGAAGGGGTTAGTTGGTTGGGCCAAGTGCGGTCTTGTACAAAGTTCAATGGTTCGGGGTGCGTTTTATTATCAATTGTTATATGAAGGAAGAAGGCCTCCTTATCTCTGACTTACAAAGGGGTTCATTTCGAATTCAAGGCTATGTATGAGGAGTTCATTGTAGATCGTCAGTATCACAGCCATACACAATCTGGGTTTACGTTTGGGCAGGTAAGTGTCATGGGGGTCGAATTATCATTGAGGGTTCAACTCACATTTACCCAAAATCTATGACTTGGAGGAAGATCTCGTGTTGTTTTGCTTGGCCAAGAAAATAGTCTCGAACAAAAAGTGGCCCTAAACTTTGGAAGTAACAACAAGGGTGCGCCAGAATGTTCATAGGTTATTGACTGAAACAGCTTATTTGTTAGACGGTCCGTTCGGGGGCTGTCAAAGAAGCTTTGAAGGATTTTGCGTGCTTTTGAGAACCGTAAAGACTCCTGCAACGCCTGGGCTGGCTTGGAAAAAATCATGACTTATCACAGAGCATCTCTAGCATTGAGGGTGGTTGGGTGCGTATTTTTCCAGTGGTTCCAAAGTGTTCACGTTCATGGTGATGAACACCACATTGATGCTTTGGGCAAGGAGGAAGTTCAAAGAAGAGGGGTCTCTTGCCCTCCCTTTCACTTCTGTTTCAGAACGAAAAAGGACCAAGGGAAGAGGAGAGGAGAAGAAGAAAAAACTTTTTCATTATGATGATACTAAACTTCCGCTCTTGTCCGGGCTTGGATCACAATGTCTGGAAGAAGATGAGGCCTCGACCAAAGTCGGCTGTGCTGTGGGTTTTGCTTGGGCAGAAGTTGTAGTAGTGGCGGTGGTTCGTTCCTTGGTACTCATTCACCCAGTCCCACGCTCACTGAGAATTCTAGCCACCACCATAACCACGGTCACGGCAGCGACTATTGAAAATCTAAAAGGAGGCTGCTTTCTGGTAAAAGTTTCTCAAAGCTCTTTCCAGGAAATGGAGACCAGATGGAGCCCTGGCCTCCTTCGTCCAACCAACCAACCACTCGGTAGTGGTCATGGCTCTGGGCCTGTGTTCTTCCTGAAGTTTCTCCATTTATGCAAGTTTAAGTCTTCTTTTAGCATTTCTTCTTGCTTCCATCCTCCTTTAGCATAAACAAATAAAGGCAAACAGACGCGTAGTACAGTTCGGTGTGCCACGTTGTGAGTGGTTTGAGGGGACGTCCACTCATTATGTATGACTGGCTGGTTTCACTTTAGAGGAAAATTTTCTGCGATCGATGGACAGTTCCAAATCCTTGGAAGTCAGTTGGCCTCGGATGATTAAAACTGAGAGTTTTGGAGCCAAGCGAATTTGGCGGAGGTATACTCGGAAGGGCTGGACCATGATGAGCTGTTGAATGAGTCGTGGAATTTGTGTTGGGAAGCGATACTAGCATACTATTCACAGGGTAGTAGGTCATGTCATCAACCTTGGCATAGATCTGATCATCTTGATACCCCGATCTGAAAAAATGAAATGTTAACATTAGCATGAACTGTAATAAAAATGCAGTTTCTTTGTAACATCAACAAGCATTAATTAACCAAGAAAATGTACCATAACATGTCTGGAAAGGCCAAAAACACACACCTTTCAAAAGTAGTCAATCAAGACTAGTATTTGGTAATACGCAATTCAAATTGTACATTAAGTTAAAGAATATTCCACCAATGGGATTGCAGTTCTTCAACAACCAAACCAAAATCAAAATTGACGAGTTCAGTTTGCATCAAATTTCTTGTGTGAAAAATAAGTGTGTCGGTTTTCTTGATCCAATAAAATATGCATACTCCAGCTTGAGGGAAACTCGTAGAAGCTTAAGCGTTGGTCATCACCTCATTATCATAATTAAGAAGAAGATAAGGATCACGTCATTTTCAAAATGAGTGCATGATTTGTATGTTAAACATCTCTCTCTTTCCTCCCTTCTCTCCTCAACCCAAATCCCGGTCCCTGGGGAGTAGAATTCCACATTGCCGAATTACTACTGGCTTCTTTCTCATCTTCTTTTTCTCCTCAGTTCAATCCGACTTGTTCCCAGACCGACATGTACGTATCTACGAGTATTAGGACGGCCGAACCAGGGCCAAGCAAACCTCTACCAACCAGTTCCCAGTGGGATTTCCTGGGTAGACCTTTCATTCACTGAGTAGTAACTGCGGGGTGGTTGGAGGTTGGACCAAGTGAGTCGGTCGGTCTGTCGGTCTGTCTGTATGTGTGTACGTAGGTATGTGGTACGTGTACCACTACTTCTCAGTCAGTCTATGTAGTTGTGGTGATGGTACTTACTGATTAAGATAAGGCACGTGATAGGGATTTTCCTCTCCTCTTGAACATGAGCACCGTCTGGCCAGTAGAAATCCCGAAACAAACCCCACAATGAGGGCACATACGCATGAAGTCGCAACGGCCATGGATAGCTCTTCCGTGGAATAATGCGATTCGAGGGTTTCGCCATGCTGGAAAATGGTCACCCCGTCTCCCTTTGAAGAGGATGAGGAGGAAGAGGAAGACGAAGACGAGGATGACGATGATGATGATGATGATAGGTCTACATGATCATTATATGGATTGCCTTCTGGGCCCCTCTTCCCAACATGGTCAGGAGCTTTCTGCTGATCAAGCAAGACTTGTGATGATGAGGGCTCTTCGGGTGAGCCAACCATAGCATCGTTATGGCCCTTCGAAGTTATGAGGTCATCACGGTGATGCTCTTTCTCATTGAAGTTCGTTCCACATTGTTTGTGTTGGCCCTCAATGACATTTTGAAGGAACGAAGCCGAGTCGACCGACTTGGTCTCCGAGCCTACCTCTAGGTGGGACTGTAAATGGATGCAGAGCCCTCTGGAGAGATCCCATGCACAATAGGGATCTTGCAAGGCCACGCAGCTATGACAAGACTTTGCCGCTGAACAACGAGCCACAGGGATGGATCTGACGGCACCTCTGGACATGACCACCAATTTTGAGGAATGCTCCATGGAATTCTTCACCACTTTTAACCGCTCGATGGGAGTTTCTGGAGGTAAGACAATGATTTCTTCGATCAGAGTTGGTGGCGAGCTCCGCAGATTGGTCGGATCAGCAGTATTGATAATCTTCAAAACACGGCCTTTGGTAGTCCCCACAAAGAGAACATCATAGGCTTGACCATCGGAAGTCCGGACCTGAGGATCCACGGACAAAACGCGGAATTGACTGGGGCGGCTGTAATAATATTGGAAATGGATATGTGAATCTCGTTACCGGTCGTTATTTTCGGCCAAGTTTCCTAAACGACAACTGCTGCTATCTTCCTTTTCTAAAACTCCGTCTCCTCTTTGCTCAATTTGCATGGAACTTCCTCCTTCAAGCTTATTAAACTTTGAATGAACAAGCTCATTTGCATACTTCAAGAGCCATTTCCTATTGACCGGTGGTACCCATTCATGCCTAGGAGTTGAAGGTGCCTTCTTAGGCCCTTCTTTCCGTCTCGTCAAGCAAAACCCCAGGTTTGATGAAAAGAGACAAACGGAGAGGAATGAAAGAGACCGGGGGGCTGGTTGTCTAGCTGGGCTGAGTACTGAATTTTAATGAAGTGGAAATGTCAACTTACACCAAGTTTGCTTTCACAAACAGGGGCTGTCCCCCGAAGAAGGATGGAACAGCTTCATCCATAATCGTGTGCCCGCGTGCAAAGCTCAAAGTGGATTCTGGCAATGACTTTGAGTCTTCGGCACATCGACCAGGTCTTGGACTGGGCTCTTTGATTTTGGGCACGGGCAACCAGTTCGAGTTGGCTGTTTCCTGTTCCTTAAAGGCTCCTTCGAAAGTGTCGAGAAGGTCTCTCAAGCGGAAGGCACAGATAGCGTTCCCGGAAATGGAGTTCTTCGGGGTTGTGAACACGGCATACACTAACCTTGAGGCCTGACCTCCATAGGAACCAGATATAATGTCACTTGTGGCCTCTGAAAGATAAATCGTTGAATTGAGCGACCAAGATTGGTCAATTCATAACTGTCAGTGTTGTTTCAAAATGGAACACATATTCATGGCGCCAGGGCACATTTTCAAGATTGAGAACCTCCCAACACAACAATTTAGGCCCCGTTTCCCCTTAGAAATGAGTAGGGCAAGCACTTACGCAGGTGATCAAAGTAGAATGGGTATTCTCCCGGCAAGGAGCAATTTAGGCGGGACTTGAGGAAAGTGGTCCAGCTGTTCTTGTACTTATTGGGACCACCCGCATCTGAGCGGCACACCCGGGCCACGCGCGAATACACACTCTGAAAAGCAATGCGGAAACGACCAGATTATGCATCACATAAAGATTCACGTCTCTCGTGTCCATCAGCGGGGGAATATATGAGCTAACGGAATTCTAATGAGTCATGTTTCACCCAACAACGCAGACTGGCAACACTTCTGAACGTTGTAAAACGGATCTTAAATCTCAAAACATTATCTCAACGCGACGATTCTCGACGCCCATTTTTCCGTAATGAGAGTTGTAAGGGATAACGCGTGACAGTGCGTAGTTGCAAGCAGCTAGAAAACTAACTTTCGGAGCTCTCCAACAAAACCTTCGTAAGAATCCGGGTTAGAAGAAAATCCAAATGGCAATGAAGTTAAAACACACGCAAGAAAATTTCCCGTTACAAACCAAAATATTCTTCTGCTTTGTGTTTACCAGGCTTTTGGAGCCTACAATGCATCTTTCAGGAGCGTATTGAAAACAGCGCTTCTGTGCCTTAACTTGCAAACCATCCGAAGGAACTTTTACGTCTACTGTGTACGTAGTGTGTTGCACAATGGGTCTGACTGGTCAAGCTCAGAATTTGACACAAAGTTATGCAGTACCAACGGCAACGTGGGCGCAGTAGCGTATATAAAATGAATGTTCCATGAGCCTGGTCAGTACTACGTCAAACATTCTGCGCCAGAATGTCTGTCCAAGAAAAATCCTTCATTGGCCTTGACAACTTTCCAGATGAAGTAATAATCTCAATCTAATCCTTCTCCTTGTCCTAATTGTGTGTCATCTTCGAATCGTGACTGGATATGACAGTTATCTAAATGATGTCCTCACCTTGCCACAATTGATGTATTCCACGGCTTGCTCTCGGAAGAAGAAGTAAATGTAATCCCCGTCAGCCACAGTGTTCACAAAATCAGGAGCTGAAAATGAAAACGGTGGTCAACATAATAATAACAGTTGGTTCTCTAGTACGTTGGATTGAAGAAAATAAGCTCGATAAAGAAATGCGGGCGTAGGTTTTAGAGCAAGAAGAGAAGTGCCAATGGAGGAACGTTGTTCCTTGTGTGGGAACAAGAGCCATTTGACTGATAAGGATACTGCAGTTTTATCAAGTCATTTACATAAAATGTCTTTCCTCTGGCAGGCGTTTGAAAAGGGCTTTTCTCCTCGTTTCCCCTGACATTTCAAAAGAGAAGATTACGAAAATAAAACAAATGTTTATTTCCATTGCGTTTGAGGTGCTTGTAACCAACAAAAAGAAAAAAAAGAAAATGAATGCTATGCTTGTGAGGTGGGAAGAAATTTCCATAAAAATGCTCTTATGTTGGTCGCCAAATTGTTGCTTTCCCACTTGAATATCCGGCCCAAAACATCACGTGTTTTCATTTTATTCAACTTTGCACTCTTGTAAGATGCCTTGTTTGAATTTGGGCTTATCAAGGTTTTGGGTGCTCTCTCATCTAAGACTGGATCGATCGACAGGTCTGCAGTAAAGTCGACTACTTTTGCGCCTTTGTGATGTAATGATAGGATGTGGATGTGCTTGAGAAGCATCCGAATTAGGACTATCGGATTTCAATGCTCCCTCTGTACTGGGTTAGAGAAAATTGGGGAATAAACAGGATTAAAGGGGCCTCCTCGTCCTCTTGCTCCTCTTGCACGTCGTCTCCCTCCCTCTTTCCCCAACTGAAACACTCCCTCCTTCTCTCTCTCTCTCCCTCTCGTTCTGTTCGCCTTTCGCCATAAGCTGCAAAAATGAGGAAACAAAGTGTGTGCAATGGTTGGTGGTTGGGTAAGGCGAGAAAGAGAAGAAAATTCCTCATGAATAAAGCCATTAAAAGATTGGTTTTCGCCATCTCGTTTCCTTCGCCACGTTGAAAGCTAAAGGCGTCGATTTAGCTCTTTTGGATGGGGAACAGAAGCACCAGAGGAAAAAGAAGAGCTTGTCAAGACAGAAGACGACGACATCGACGACGAACCCACTCGGGCTCTTATTACAAATACTACATTGGCATCTAGTACACCATCAAAGTATGTGTCCGTAGACTTGGCTGCTTGGCTGGTTGGTTGGTTGGTTGGTTGGTTGGTAGAACTTAGAGAGTCACGGAGAACGATTTGGGAATCGGCATCCTTAAAATGGGGACATCATGAAAGGGGAGGGGGGACGAGGGTGGTTATGGGCAGGATTGAGATCGACTTGGGTACAAATGATATTGGATTTTGGGGGTTTCTTTAAGAGGCATTGGTGGGAGTCGGAATGGTGGCGAGGCGTTGAGTGGATTTTTATTGGCTGCCAGGCCACTCAAACGCAATTGTGGATCTTGCCAGACTCCATGGATTATATATTTGAACTCAATCTGATATTGGCACCCACACGCTCCCCCTTTAGGCTCTGACACCCGAATAATGATGCTTTTCAGACGATGAAAACGACCTCAGAAATATATCATTGGTTCACTTACAATTTAGTTGCTTGAAATCCGATTGAGCAGTACGTAGGGGCTCCTTATAGATTAATGGATCCGATCCCGAGAAATCTGACACCGTTGCCGTGTACAATTCTCCTCCTGGAAAAAGAAAGCGTACGTCATTCACAAACATATTTACATTTACACACCCTATGATAGTACCTATGTTTCAACCTGGACCGGTGATGTGAGTACCCTCTCATCTCCAGTGTGTGCATGTTCCTATCTGTGGAACCATTTCCATGTGTAAAAGTGACAGAAAGTGTTCCGCACGGTTTCCGTCCATTCGAAATGCTCATTTAAATGAGCGATAAAGAGATATCTCCTTTTTTCCCGACTAGACACGAGAACCAACCCGAAGTAGTAAGCCGTTTCCATACACTTTCCTCTCAAATCCCTAACCCATTAGCATTTACATTCCCTCGTGAAACTTCTCAACGCCACGACTGAAATACAGTAGCTATCCACCCACACATCTCCCAAACTCACAATTATCAACTCTAAGAACGATCGAAATATTTCGAACTCAGTTATTATTTGATCTTATCCTAGCCGATTATAGTTTTCTTTTGTATGTAAGTTGTTGCTACGATTACGAGATTTAGCCTTATTTGGGTGTTTGGTTTAATTAGGGTCGCATAAGGTGAAGTCCATTTCGATTAATCACGAGTCTAAAGGCTTAAAGGCTGATTCAACAGCTGTATTAATTAATGTTGGTGACATGTCCCACTAATTATAATCAATGGCCTTGTTCAAAAGTTTCTTTGTTCGTACGACGAAATAAGAGAGGAATATAGTGCACAATTGGTAGATAAATAAACTGGGAAAACTTTTCTTTCCTAACGGAGTTTGTTCCTGGCTCCAAAACTCATTTGACGGCATTAAAACTTTCAAATAACTTTAGAAATAAATTGGTAAAAAGGTCTTTTAACCTATCTCTGATTGCTTCTGCAGATTTTAGCGTTTTGATTTCTTTTGATAATATGTCATGCCAAATTCGTAATTTCCTGATGATAATTGTTATGATAATTGTTGATTGGTTCGAGGATGCATTTATTAGCTGGCAAAGTTTGAAAATCGTCGCATCAGTAAATCTTGTTAGTTTCATGTCACAATGGTGTACAAGGCAGCCACTGAAAAATTTTAGGCTTCAAAGAAGAACTTCATACTAACCATTAATCGATCCAATGAAGTCATTCTTAAATATCAGTAAAGCAAAAAGGGAGTCCATCAAAGAAAAACGGCAAAACGTAAGACTTGGAAGACTCTCCTCAGGCGTTCAGCTGTGTTTTCATATAAATCAAATTCCATTCTAGTAAATGAGTTTGTTTTGATAAGATTGATGAGAAAAGAATTGAAGCATATCGTATGCTTAATTTTTTTTTCTGCACGGTATGTTTCTCCATTCGCGAGAAACAATGGTTCGAAATTTGTATTAGTACAATACGTACAGTAGTCAAACGCGGAGGAGAGAGACAAATTGACCCAAAAATCGTTCTTTTGGGCGATAATATTTTTTTACGGATCTCTGTCAATTTGCAGTCTTTTTGCTCACATATGTATGCTCGAGTGTCTTATTTTTAAAATGGAGAATCCACAATTTTAGGTACCTGGGGCGAACCCTTCTTGAACGTCAAATTTAGTTATGTATTGTAAATATTGTGTTGCAAGTTTTCTAGTCATTTAGTACTCGTATATGTTCCATTTCGGCGAAACCGGGTTAAGACACCCAAAATGGGGTATTTTCTGTATTAGTTTGATTTCAAACTGGAACCAACTTTTCACGAAGGGGAGCACAGCACTGTATGTGAACGTAAATGATCAGGGGAAGAAGTTTGAGAGCAAAATCTGCAATGACTCACAATCATTTCCCTAATGAGTTGAGGGTAAATGCTTTTCGGGCAGTTGAGGATTGAGACCACCAGGACCAGCAAGAGCCATGGGCATTATGGAACCCAGTATGTGGATGTGGGAATCTAAACATAACGGCTTCTGTAACTCAAGCAGAACTACCCAAGAGACACGAGAGGAGGGAATTGGGAGGGGGAAAGGGGGTTGAAATTAAACTGGGGAACGAAAGAATGGCCCTTTCATGTTCGTACTCTCTGTCGCGTTGGTTTGTTCCAAGAGCGCTTTTCACTGATACTATCATGTTTAGATGAGCAAATGGAAATGAATTGAGGGTTAATCAAACGGCTCGCTGCAAACAGGATCCCGGGAAAGAGAGGGCAAGCCAGAAATTCACCTAATGAACCCTTTTGATGTCCCCCCACCTGGCATTAGAAATCGTCTTTACCTTGGAAGTCTAGATTTAGTCAATGACTCACTCAGTCAGCCCACGAAGTGGTATCAACGCTTGATGAGAAATTATCGTTGCTGATTACAACCAACTTTCGTACATAAGCCTAATGTTTACATCTAATTTAGGAGGGGCAGTTTGGTCTGATTGTTGCGTCTTGTTTTCCTTTTTTCTATTGAAGCTAGTAAGATATATCTGTCCTTTGCACAACGATCCCTCTGCTTGGAACTTTTCTGAACTTGAAATTTCTTTCGTCAAAAAAGTAAGTAAAGTGCGAAAGGATCAAGATGGAGATCCCCGGCATCTTGGCCTTCCAGTCAGCAGAGCAAGTGTAAAAGCCCCTTGAGCAAATATACATGGAAACTTTGAGTCAAGCACTTGGCAAACAGTGCTCTTCAGCAGTGTACGCTACACTACACACACATACGAACTACGTACGAAAGGAACATCGAACCTTTCAACATAAATGGAGTTCAACTTTCCCCTCTTTTCTTCCGTTTCGTTTCGCAACTCTTTTAAGACTCATCTTGCCCTTTGAAAAAGCCCTTTTCGACATTCTCTAGTCGAAAAACAAATCAAGGCTTTCTGTCTTACGGTTTTCAATTTCCAAAACACACGATCCTAATTCGTGTAACCGCACCCCTTTCAGCGAAACCCTTCAGTATATTTCAAGGGTAGATCGGCATGCTCAGCAATTGTGAAACTTTAATCCGTAAGAACTACTCCTTCCTATTTACGTCGTATAACATTGTGCGTCCTGGGGAACGTCTTAGCTTTTTTTCTATTTGGGAAACAATGCACTTCAGTCTCATTTTTGAAAGTCGTTTCATAATAGCGGCATGCATTTGGACGAGACTGAGACTGGGAGTTGCATCGACGAACTAAGCAAACCACGCCAGTGCGTGACTGAAGGGTGACCAAACCATGTCACATTGCCCAGCCCTTACTCCAGGTTGTGTGGGGTAAGTTATGGTGTGCGGTTGCGGCTGGTTACTCGTTGTAGAGTTCACAGAAGGAAGGAGGAGCCGAGCCCTGCCCTCAAAATTGACTCAATTATAATAGTCTGGAAAAAAGAAAAACTTTAGCCGTACACGGTAAGCTAATGGCCTACTGTTTCCTATGAAAGGAAGAGCTAGATGGCGCAATTTTGGGCCCACCAAAGAACCAAGGCATGCTTGATTGATTTGTGAGTCAAAATGGGATTTCAGGGAAAAGTTGTCCTTCCCGGAAAAGAGCATCATCAGGTTAAACTGATTATAAAGTTGTTGCCTGCCTCCTTCGTTTTAAGCTCTTGAGCAAATAGGATTAAAACGTACCAACTTATTTTGCTAGAAATCATCAGCCATCCTGATGTCATCCAAGATGAATCAGTTTGGCCAAATTTCCTGCATCATGTTCACCAACGAAAGACTGAAGGGTCGGAAAAGGCTTTTTCATTTCCCACCAACGACGTTTTTTGTCTGGTGAATTCTTTAACCAGAATAGTCACAACGAAGAAGGCAATCATGCGATAAATCTTGCTTCTTCCCTATTTTGAAATGCATTATGGCTTTGGCTTGGGGGATCCCAGATTGAGTGAGACACTCACACCCACCATCTCTGACTCAAAGGTAGAGAAGGAAAAGTCAGAGAGAACCCACGATATTTTCGTTACACGTTAGAACGAACGAATCAGAGAGAAAGAAAGATAGAAAGAAAGGGCGGCTGAGGAGGTCTTGTGTGAAATCCTCTTAAGTCAGGACTTTGAAAGATCTTTTTCTTTCCTCTCATTCACTGGTAAGCCAAGTGAGAGATGACGAGGCAAATTTGACGTCCCTCGCTCACTCACTCACCGTGCTCGTCCCGCGTGGTTAGGTATTATTGGAACATTGATCCCCGTGCTTTCTATGATTTTAGGATCATGTCTGAGACACATCTCTTGTCTTGCAACGACCCCTGGTAATAAATCGATTAACATGACTGACTTTGGAAACTCGTGGAAAATTGGTGTGCATGCGTTTCAGTGATCGCCAGATATGTATATGTACGTCCTGTAAGTTCGAGGGCGCTGTTCAATAACTCACCTGACATGACATAACTTGAATTGTGGTAGGGATCGAAGGGTGACAAACCAATCCCTTCCAATTCCTTTTCTTGGATGTAACGACCCTCCTGAAAACAGAATAAAATGGAGATATGTATTTTTCAATTCCAAGAAACATTTCTTTCTCCTCCCCGCCCCAGAAAGTTCGCATGGGGACAAGATATTAATCAATCTGTGTATTGGCATTAGTTCCGCCGTCGACCGACCCTGAGTAAATGGTTCAATTCCTTACTGCAGAAAATTGTTCTCATGCTGACAAGGAACTCTTAAATCTTCTTGTTACAAAAAAGTTTCCTGACGACTGACTTCTAGTGCGACGAGGGCTCGAGAAACTAAAGCAAAAAAAAGTTCCTCTTAAAGACCAGCGCCACTTCCACTCTAAGCATGTATTGTAATAGTCCTTCAACAACACAACGACATCAGCAGACCAGTCGGTCTTACTCGCTACAATACCACAGTTAGTAGAGACAAGAAGGAGCTCTGTGAGCTTTTTTTTATTGCATGTTGTCAACTTCCAAGAAAACGTCAAAAAGTCAGATTTCCCCCCCGGCAGCCAGATCCACACGGAGCAGTGGCACTTCAATAAGGCAAAGTTGCAAAAATATTTTTCTCTCCAGTTTTGTGGCTTTTAACCACCAACTTGGCCATATTTCGTGACCTGTAAACAACAGAGGCCACAAGGCCACAAAGGCCAGTCATAGTAAACGTTGACAGCTCAGGAGTAAGGTTTTGACAGGTGGTGGGGGAAAATAACCCAAGCACTGTCTAGATTTTCGTAAACTTTGGTTTATTATACTGCTTAGACACTGAAAATTGTGAGTACGTACTTTTTTTCGTGACTCCCAAAGAAGCTGACCCCAAGCATGTTTTAAAAAATTAGATCGATCATTATCGATTCAGGTGTAAAGCTCAAAACATGATCGACAAAAAACATCTTACAAGTCTGGTTCTCAAAATGCAGTGATGGAAGATTCATCAAGATTCCTCAAACACTTGAGGAAGAAGAAGGGGTGGCTTTGGAGGGTCCAAGGGTTTGCTCTAAGTGTCACTCTATATTCTCTTTGAAGCTTAGATGCTAAACTTACGGGACCCTTTTGTCAACCATCCCTTTTTATCATTTCGAAGAACCCCTTCCGCACGCCCCATCCCTTGTTACAGAGCTGTTTTAAATTACTGCTTGGAACACGTTGCTGAAAAGGCTCCAATAAACACAAAGTTGGTTAGATGATTGGCAATATCGCGGTGAAAGCAATTGGATCGGGTCAAAAGTGGAGCCTAAACAAATTTTCCCCATGGTAAAGGTTGAAAAGAGAGGAATGAGGGGAGAAAGTCTGAAAAGGGATCGAAATTGAAATTTGTAGGTTGGCCTCCGAGGAATATGATAAATGACTTTGGAACGCCTAACCAGTGGACTTGGATAGATGCTCTTGCTTTGGATCATCATAATGGAACAATGTTTCGAAAGCCATTCGCCTCCTTTTCTCTCTGGTCGAAGGGATTCAAAAACAATTTGAGAGCCTGCTAGAGGATTTTGAAGTTGCATATGTGGGTTCAAACTAGATGATATTCATAGAAAACGAATGATCATGTCTTCCTTAGGAACAAGTCGATCGGAGTTTGTTGACAAAGCGAAGTGAAGTTTTGGGCAAATGATTAAGAATCTTAGATGCACAAACAAACATTCGATGAGTGGGTCACGAGAAAAAAAAACTACTTACGTGTAACTATTATTGATAACATATCAGGAAATGTGCACAACTCGGGAAAATAAATCCCCAGTCGAGCTCCATCTGGTCAGGATGAAGTTCTTGAACTGTTTGATCATATGCCTGTTTGGTCTTTTATCTTTGTCTTTCTCAAAGGAGTTTGACAATGGAAATGTTATTGTCGATAAACCCAATTCTGTGGCAATTGGGACCTCTGCATTGTTCACTTGCACATTGGCTCGATCGGAACAAGAGGTAACCGATTGTTTCATCGAAACTCCTCGAAACGAAGTGTGGATGGTAATTGACGGTCAAGTACTGGATGATCAATCAAACGTCGTTCAAGGGGTATTCGGACTAGATAATGGAGAACCTCTACGTACTTGTGGCATAGCCATTGACGTCGTACAATCCACCGACCTAGGTTTGTACCTCCTCCATTATTTTGAGGAACAATATAATACGGTTCTTTCAAATCTTACAGGCCAATGGAAATGCAAAATTCAAAGAAGTGGATCAAAAATTCCGACCCTGAAGGCCGTAGTGGAGCTCAAAGAGGAAGGTACAAAGCTGACGGGATACCGTCTACCCTCACATGTGACTCCAGAGCTCTACAAATTGGATCTGATTCCAATCATGTATCCCGAATTTTTGACCCAAGGCTACTTCGTAATGGATGGAAGGGTTTATATCGATCAGTTAGATGGCCACCTCTATCTCAATGTGTACAACACGGAAATGCTCGAGGAGAGTTTGATCATCACTTTGGGTCCACAGATCTCTGCCACGATGGAAATCTTGGAGATCCACTACGACTTCGAACGAGATTTGATCATCATTAAATACGTCCCATACGCCGCTGATGCCTCCTATCCCATTCGAGTGGCTGGAAATTTCGTGTCCAAACTGCCCTATCCAAGTGGCTCAGGGTTCTATACGGACTCGTATAAAAATTTTGAAACAGGAGATAGAGTTTATGTGGCAGCCACTCAGTTTCAAGCCGTCCACGCGCGAAAAGCATTCCCAAGTATTGACGATCCGGGTCGCAAAGCTCCATTCCAAGTGCGGATTGCCGCCGAGTCAGGCAAAACCGCGGCTTCAAATATGCCCGTTTTGAAGACAGACGAGCCCGTGGAGGGATATCCAGGCTACACATGGTACGAGTTCCCACAATCCCCCATCATGTCGAGCTATACGCTCGCCTTTTTTGTGTCCGACTTTGCCAAGGCAACTGTCTCGCCATTTGAAGTCAATTATCCGATCGAAATTTTCGCCAGAGAGAGTCGATTTAACTTGGGATACACTGAAAAAGCTGAGGTGTATGTTCCCGGTATCATGGAGTTTTATGAGTCTTACCACCTAGTGGAATTTCCGTTGCCGAAATTGTCGGTCGCGGCCCCTCCTTCCAAAGGGGGTGCCATGGAGAATTGGGGAATGCTACTGATGGCTGATTTTGAGTTCATCTTGGATGAAGAGTACATGGGAGCCAAGGATTGGGAGGACAGTATTCCTGTATTAGCTCACGAGTTGGCTCATCAATGGTCTGGAAACCTGGTCACCTGCGATTACTGGGACGAGATATACCTCAACGAAGGTCTAACAGAGTTTTTCCAATACTATGGAGCGGAGGCTGTCGTACCAGAGCTCAGAAATTGGGATCGGTTCGTTCGAACGGAGACATTTTTGGGCTTGCGAGAAGGCGAAGATCGCATTTCCAGCCACCCTATCATTCAAGAGCCGGACGTGGAGCCAAACTCGTACGCTTTCGATGGAACCACCTACCGCAAGGGATCTTCTCTCTTCCGAATGATTGAAGCTGTATTGGGTAAAAACACCTTCCAGAAAGGTCTTCAAAACTACATGAAGGCCCATCAATTTGGCAATACTAAGAGCGATGATCTTTGGGATATGCTCGATAGTGCTGCTTCAGAGGACGGATCGTTGTCCGGGGGCGTAACTGTCAAGGAGGTCATGCACACGTGGACCCTTCAACGAGGGCATCCAATTATTAATGTTGACACCGATTTTGGTTCTGGATTGGTGACTCTGAGACAAACTGAATTGCCCATGGATGTCGGGAAAAACTACAAGTGGTGGGTTCCAATTACGTATGGCAGAAACAAGCCTGGGTCTGGAAATTTTGATCAGACCAAAAACAGCATTTGGCTCAGCCCCGAGGATGCCTCAGTCAGAATCAATATCGGTAGTGACGATGGCTCGTGTTTTATCCTCAACAACCAATACACTGGATTGTTTCGAGTGAAGTACACTGATGAAAATTGGCTGAGGATCTCAAACTTCCTGAAAAATGATATGGATGCCATTCCACCTCCAAACCGAGCCCAAATCATCCATGATTCCATTTTTCTGGCCCAAGAAGGATTACTTGATTATAACATTCCCCTTCAAATCATAACCTATCTGAACCAAGAAACTGAATATGCCCCATTCCAAACGGCTGTGGCGCTTCTAGAAAACATCATGTTGAAATCCGTTCGCACAAAAGATGAAACCCAACTCATTGAGAGTATGCACAACAGCTTAAAGCAAAAATACAACGAAATTGGCCTAGAAGAACAAGGCAACGCGGATCTATTGGATCATCTTCAACATCGAGCAATGATTCAGGCGCTTATCAACTATGGTGACTTTGAAGTACTCCAAGACGTCCAATTCGCCTTCCAAGCTTGGATGGTCAGTCCTAATCCGGACGAGGTGTCTGGCAATCCTATCAATCGACACATTCGATCCCCGATCTACTGCTCAGCTCTTCAACAGGGTGGACTCGCCGAACTGACCTTCATTGAGGATCGGATGGCAAACACTGTGTCTCCTCAGGCCACGAGAGATTTAAATCGGGCATTGGGATGTGCTGCCTTGCGATCAGACGATGCTTTGGAACAATTTCTGGAAGATCCATTGAATCGAGTGACCTTAGGTTCGACCTTGGAATCGAGCCAACAAGAATTCATCTTCAAAGACAAGAAAACACGGAATATTCTAATGAAATGGGTTCTTCGACACCTTGATGACATCGAAACGTTCAACGGTGACATTTTCCGGCAAACCTTGAAACTTTATGCCGATTTCGCCGATACTCAAGAGGAGTTGAACCATCTCCAAGAGATGATGAACTGGGATGCGGCTCCTTCTATTGAAGTATTGAAAACGATTGCAACAAAAGTCCAATATAGGATGTCAGTTTAGAGGTCCAATTAAACGTCCAATTTCACATGAAAACGCGTTTTTATATGGATGGTGCTTGTGCACATCATTATTGCCGTTCCCCCAAATACAATGGCCGCCAACATCGATATGTCCGCTTCATTGTGACTAGATTAATCAGAAAAGTCTTGTTCCACTTCCCCCATCAGGAACAGTCAGGGCCATGCTATTGGGACTTCTGGCTCATTGTTGCCAAGGTTTATTGTCCTATATTTTCTAGGCTCTTAGAAGCTTTCGTCATATTGGGGACAAGGAGGTGTGGCACAATTCTAACACTATTCTATCACAACACTGTATGAAATATTGCAAATATTATGTTTGATCATAGTTCTTATGAATTTTAAAATGCGAACTGTCAAGTGTCTTAGGCAATATCTTCGGCATGCAATACCCTCAAGGAATACCTTAGCCGTCGACTTGAAATGAAATTTTGAAGAGTGCTTCCATCTTGCATAAGGAATTGCAACTCGCCCTATTGCAAGATGTGTGTCTTTTGTGATGACATACTTTTGGGGCGAGGAAACTTGGTTATACCAAGACGCAATCGAATCACTTGAGGGTGATGAGTGGGGCATACGACAAGCCAGAGATAACGAGAGATTGGGGTCCGACTCAATTGCAGGAATTGAGCAATGGAGCAATGCAACATTTCCACACCACCTTCTGTAGCTACTACAACGTACAGTAGAAGCAGTTGGCAAGGTTTCCGCTCCTTTCCGCATGTTTGGATGAGCAAATAAGGTACCAATTTCGAGGAGATCTCTCTTCCTATTCTTCTTACTCCATATCTTGCGCCCGTTGCAAAGCCAGTCTTGGGTTTGGAATTTGCTGTCAGGGAAAGCAATTTTCCAGCAATCGACCCAAGCTTGAAAATATGTCTTTGTTCCAATGATATGCCTTTTCTCATTGCGTCTCTCTCTTTCTTTCTTTCTATCCTTCTCAAGAACAGGGAGAAAGAGATTGAGAAAAATTGTGCAACGCAATTTAGGCGAAGCCAAACCAAGGCCCAGCTAATAATGAGAAGAAGACATCCGCCAATTTGTTCCACTTTGAGAATTTACGGCCAGTGACAAGGCCTAGTTTTTGAACATCACTAGGGCTGAATATTTTAGGTTTTACATAAAAACCTAGGTTTTAACCTAAAACGCCTTTTTTGGGCAATTTTTACCTAAAAGTAAGTTTCCAACCCTAAATCAACTTTTTTCTCGCCTTTTTTGGGAAATTTTTACCTAAAACTAAGTTTTCAACCTAAAATGAACTTTTTTTCTTATCCTAAAGTCATTTGACAATGACTTCGCCCTCTTGAAAATTACCCCAGTGTCGTTTAAACAACAAAACAAAAGAAGGAACAAGGTTAGCCACAATGCTTTTCATCCCATCAATATACCGAATTAGTGTTACGAGGTGGTTTCAGGCCGACATTGCCAAAAGTTGTTTGAAATACTGCTAATTAAGGGCGCTCACTGTCATTTTTTGAAGTCATATACCGCCACATTCTGCCTTTCGAGCAAATTTTTTCTCGTTTTCAGTCATTTCATCTCGTCTTTAGGGCGCAAATTTTCGATCTCTTTTTAAGTCGAAAATTTTTGATCTCGTTTTTAGGTCAAAAATTTCCGAACTCGTTTTAAGGTCAAAAAATCCGATCTCCTTTTTTAGGTCGACAATTTTTGATCTGGGTTTTTTGGTCGAATTATTTGCCACTTTCTACCATATTCTGCCACTGAACAAATTTCACTGGCACAAACTGTTCTATACTGCATTTTTCCCCACTGCCAAATAAATTATTTATTGCCTTTGTCTCAGCTCAACTGCTTTTACTCTTGCCTCTTGCCAAGAGTAAACTACTGTAGAACAATACATAAAAGGCAAAATTGGGTCTGAAAAGCCTCTGTAAAAGGTGTAATCTATCCAACCTAAAAAAAACCTAAAACGTAATTTTGGGCAACCTAATTATGTCATAATTTGCCCAAAAAGTGAACCTAAAATATTCAGCCCTAAACATCACCTATCGGAGGCTTTTCTACAAAACGCATTCTAAGACAAATCACATGAACAAGTTTATATAGCCTTTTGGCTATGTACACATGTACACAAGAGCACATGTTCCTTGGCACTCTGTAATCCCAATTGTGCATTAGCGAACTTTCATGCCACTACGTACATTATATCCCCAAACAGGTTCGCCAAGAGGCATTCTCACTGCTAGTTCAGAATGCTCAGAATTAATACACTTGCTGTGTTACCTCAAGCACCGTCAAATATATTCAACGTTCCTGTGGTTCCTAACCGGCTTCTGAAAATGCACCATATCCTCTTCACATCAGTTCCAGTTAAAGTGAATCTAGAGCTAGAGTGAGCACAATCCCCGATTGGACAAATGAGAACAAGCAAGCGAGAACAGGGTTGGTTCCAGGATTTTCCCCACAGTGGTTCATGTTACTAACAGGCTAGCTTAAGGGCAACACCAGTGCAAGAAGATGATGCTCTGAGGAGTGATAATGGTATTCATGGGCCCTGAAATGACGCCATTATTTCGAATATAAGTTTCACTCCCAGCGGTCGTCCGTCTCTTGAGTTTCACGCTTTCGTTCTCTTTCTCTCTCTTTCACTTTTTCTCGCCCTTACTACAGGGTGTCCAAGAATTGCTGGTGCATTGAAAAAAGAGATGTTCAATAGCTTAAAGACACGCTAGAGAAAAGTATACTTTGGCAAATATGATTATATCTCAGTTGCAAATAACTTCAAACCCTTTTTAAGACTTTTTGTATGAAGCTTTTCACTCTATTTGACTTCGTATGTGCTTTTCATTTTTTTCTCGGTCTTTGCGTTTTTTGACGCATACTCATGCTCATACTTCCAAATAACCTTCACATTGTTAACATATTTTAGATCAAGGCTCTTCTAAAATAGTTCCTCTTGCCTCCTGAAAAAAAATTAAGTTGATATTAGAGGATTTAGATGTCCCCTGTGTCGTGTGATTATTGAAGTGTCCTTCAAGACACTCTTTAGATACATTTTTGACCTGCTTTGCTTGAAACGCTTTGCAACTCATCAAATATTGTGGCGTGTTTTTGAAACTGTTGTTTCCAATGGGATAAGGGTTTTCAAAACTTTTCGTTATTGTATTTTTATTTTTATTTTCAAAGCCAAGGTTTGGTCTGAATGGGAAGGAAAAACACGATGCATCATCAATTCCTGGACTCCCTGTATGTAGTATGTACGTTCTATGTGTGTCTCCGTCGAAGCTCTGCCCGAAAGAGGTAGATCCCCTTGAAGAAAGGGGTCGTTTGACAAGGCCGCGATGGCCCCAAGCTAGCTTGCAACCTGGTTATGGTCATGATGGCGGAACGTAATACCGTCTGTGTGTAAGAGGCGGTGCCTGACGAGCTGTTTCAGTCACATAATTTGTCTTGCTTGATTCTTTGAGTGCTCTGCTTGGGTTGGCTCACTCATTCCTAATAGCAAGGATGGACACAGTGTGGACCATGGGATAGGGTGTCGAATGCTTGCGAAACTGTGAATATGCAAAGAGGGTCATAAGCTTGCCAGACTTGGATCTATCAGGATTTCGGAGGCCTTCGGGATGTGATCTCAATTGTAGAGAATAAGTATACGCCTCTGTAACCATTCATTGCCAAGTACTTTGATCCATGCATTCATTTATGGAGGTCTTGGAAACGTTCCAAACATCGGTCAGGCTTCCAACACTATTTTACGTCTCTAGTCAATACGTACAAATCCAAATTTTCCCTTTTGCTGGGTAGGATATCTTTGAAGGGTATCAGAAGGAAAGCTTGCGTCAGGTAAACGAACTATCCGACAAACCTCCAAATCAATCCAGTCTTAGATTTAAACACTGCGACACTTTCCTATATTCTCTGCTTCTCAAGTCCTTGGCGATGGAACGTTACATAGGTTCAGGTTAGTCAACCAGTCAGTCAGTCAGGCGCAACGATCCAAGTTCCAATAGTCGACAAGCTCCTTCGTATCGGAACCAAACGGGAAGACAGGCTTTCAATTTCTTACCTGAAATTTATAGTGTCTGCATTTCGGTCTGTAGGCGTGTGTTCCACAGATAAGAAGCTTCTTCTGGTCCAATTTTGCAATTATTCGGATATGGTTCTGGCACTCGGCCTGAAAAAGAGATAAAACAGATTAAATTTGGGGAACACTCCACGACCCCAATTTCGAAGACTATCACTTTGGTCTAGTACGAAGAGGTTGGTTGCTTGGTTGGTCGGTCGAAGTCGTTTTCGATCGAGTGAAACTTTATTAGAAAATGTGTGGAACGAGAGAGGCGCTCGTTCCCCCGATTGGGACTTCGTCAAATCCTACTGAGCCAATTGCTTTGGATGGACCTCCACGATTCCATCCAAGTGAGGGGAATGAGATACGGAACGAATGCACGCACGAAACGAGCAGAGAGATGAAGGCAAAAAGTTGGCAAAGTTCAATTAGCCCTAAATTTCCCTCTTAAAACTCGACTTAAGAAGCTTAGAACGAGATGGTCTTAACTAAATATTTTGGCTCTTCGCCCTTTTCTTTCCTTCCATTTTGTAGCGTCTGTAAGCCTCTTTAGGGAGGCTCCACTTCGGGGGATTCCCTGGAACATGCACAAGGACTACAACAGTATCTTCAGTGCGTCGACTACCACTTAGTTACTGTAGCAAAACCGGCGGGCTGTATCGTCGTCTCTCTTGAGGGGATTTTCTATCATCGTTTCAAGGGCTTTAAATGTATTGCTGAAACTGTAAAGATACCGACTTGAAAATATCCATGGGTGATGCGGGAAAACCATAGAGGTTGGATGGTCGATCTACAGGGTTGTCACGAATCAGAGTCGCATACCAAATCAAGACTCATTCTCGACACATTACCTTTGCGATGAATTGTGCAAATACCAATTGAAGCAAATGGCTTTAAATATACTCAGGCAAAGTATTTTTGAAATAAATTGATTTGTTTTAAAACTATGATTTATTTTTGATGAACGACTCCTCCACCCAGGGTACGCAGGCTCAATTCTCAAAAAACATCCTTATCTTGAGCGCCCATTAGAAGAACTAACATTGCTGTAAATCATAAGACGACGAAAACAAGGTGTTAGGTATACAACTGTTAGGACCTCAAGTTAACTTCATCCTCTCGTTTTGTTACAATTTACCATTACAGTTTTGGGAGACTCTAATTTAAAACAACCCTGTAAATGGAAAGAAGCCCGAGAATTAAACGAAAGCTTGTGAGGGTTCCTACTGGCCCTCGAACCGACTCTTCGTGAGTATCTCGAGGACCTTGACTGAAAGACTTATCTTGACCGATCCCTAAGCATCATTTGCACAAAGAGAACCTTCATTTGTTGGACAATGTATTTATTTCTGCGAACAGCCTAAAGGATGTTGTTCTGTCTCATTAGTGCGTCGCCTCACAAACTAGCCCCAGACTTCTCAGTTCTAGCTAAGCAGGCAGACGACGGCGACAGTTGTTTAATCCGTGTCCTCTAGATGACTCAGGCTGTATTTTCTGGATTGACTTGGAGGATCAAACTTCAAAAAGGATATTTGCGTTACAAACAAGGTAGCGCACTCTATGACGTTCCTTATGAAACCATCATTTTTAACAATGTTGTTAGGTAATCCCTCGTAGAGGGCGGTTTTGGCGACGTCAAAATTGAGATATCTCTATATAATTTATCTATGGTCGCCTTAAATGCCACTGACCCTCTACGAGTTCCCGCGCAAAACAAGGATAGAAAAAGGGTCCTTTTATAAGTGAACATTTTTCCACGTGTGATAATGCCTCCCAAAGACGAAGTATGTATCTCAAGTGAATGCACCTTTTAAAGTATACGTGCGTTTCTCCATCCAATCATTAAAATCCAACCAATCCATCAATTTGATCTTAGAAACAACTTTGATAACTGAAGCTTATTAAATTACTGATTGAGCACGGTGTTTTTTTGAGCGTGAGAAGCCATTTTCAAATTCCAAAAACTTTTCAGACCAGTTTTGAGGTGTGATTGCAATACCACATCTGTGTCTAATTTTTTCTTATTAGGTCACGGGCAAAAACACGATGTAAGGTCACTTAAAAAATGCTTAAACACATTTTTCTAAACATTTTTTTCCACTCAATTCTCAAGTAACGTTGTATGTGAATTTACCTCAAATATTGTCAAATTCTCCTAAGCCGTTTGTCTAAATTCATGTAACGACCCTCCCGTTTGGTCCTTCGAGAATGCTGAACGAAAAAGCCGTTGAAAAAACATCCACGCAATAGATTTCCGAAATATTTTAGAACAACACTGCTATTAGTACATCTAAGACTTTGGTCAAAGTAATCTTTCAAATATCTGTTTTAAGTGTGTTTTAAGTAACATTATAGAGTTTTTGCCCGTGACCTATTTAACCGACTTTAAATAAATGTTCTACATTGCGTTCACATTTCAAAAGTGCTCTCAAAAGTTCCTGGAATTTGAAAATGACTTCTTACGCTCAAAAAAACACCGTGTGAGGCAATCAAAAAACAGACTTCGGAAATGAAATACTTATTTTTGGAGGGATTTTCACATTAATTTCTCTCAGCGATTTTGCGCATTCCTTCCCAAATGGGTGGAACTTCTGGATGTCTGCCATTTTGGCCGCAAAGTGCGCATTCTACAGTTCTGGGATCAGAAACAACCCGGAAACAATTCGGAAATATTTAAAAGACAATGTTTGAAGCATGAAAGGAACTTCGAAAGGCGCGAATGTGAAATCTCACATTTGCTTCCATCCTTTGCTTCTTAGAAATAAGAAATGTAGTGTCTTAACAAGGCTGGTTTTCAACTTCATTGTGTTTGATGAATGCAAGATGCATCATTAATTTAGTCAGTGAAAGCAATGGATAATCTTGATAGATTTTCACGTGTTTACTTCACAATGTACCTTAATTTCAAATTGAACCGCCAAAAACCTAAAACTTTGTATTTTTCTAGAAATGGCTCTCTGGCAATACAGTGTTGAGCAAAAGCAGACTCAATTCCCATGAAGTCAAATAGGGGTAAAATGCATGACATATTTTGCAACCCTTTAACTTGAATAACATCAGAGTACTGATAAAAGCGAATTGTTGAACCATTTGCATAACGGCCTTTCTGCATCCAACTGACAGAAACATCCGAGTCTGTAATTTCTCAAAAAGTATTTCCAATGAAATATTACACCTAACTGTGTTTTTGCTAATAGTCAAGAGCGAGTGGTTCTAATGTTCCACTTCTTCTTTTTGCCCACTTTGAGCTTAAATGACAGCTGCACACCAGAAAGGCGTAGCTTTCCTGAATACGAGAGTCATGAGAACAGAGAAGGATTTCATTTGGAGATGGAAATCTCAAAAGCTTTCTGGAATGCGTCAAACTTATCTCCAAGTTGCAGTAAAAGCTTCTTTTGAATCCCCGGGAGACGTGCTCTTGCCTCACTTCCACTTCTGAATTTGGAAACAACTTGACGTCTCTAAGAGTTAGCGGAAACAAATCACCCCACGCCCACACTGATTTTCCGATTTCCACTCTCATCAAGGAACTTTGTCTTTCTAAACGAGGGATTAGCTTCTACTTTACCGTATCTAAAGATGTCCATTCCATTTACCACTTCTATCTAAACCGGGTTGGAAATTATTACAGATGAGAAACAAACAAATATAAAAAATAACAAAGGAGAATTAACAAACGACAGCGTACGAAACAAATACAAATCCCAAATAAAAAGCAAACATCGGAAAAAGATGTAATCAGATGTTGCTTGTTGTAGTCTCTTCGAAATACAGGGCTGACAAAAGTGACACACACCCCTTAACAATTGAAAAGGGTCAAAATTAAGCTAAAGTCTTGAAAACTTTCTATGGTCAAAATTAAGCTAAAGTCTTGAAAACCTTCTATGGTCAAAATCAAGTGCTTCAGTTGTATGGGATACGTGCGTATACATCTCTTGATCCAATTAATCCCTTAAACAGAATTTTAATAAATGTGGCAAAAATAATCATCAGACAAGCACTTTTGCAAATCATGACAAATTTGCTCTTTATTGAAATGATACAAATTTACCCTAAAACAAACAAATATCTTCAAACAAAGAAAGAAATATGGAATTTGTTCGCATCACTAGCAATTAATGGAACATATCTGCGGAACTAATATGAGGCGGAGCGCAACCTCGAAGATCATCCCAATAAGGAAATCAGTCCAGATTTATCTTTGGATATATATATTTTTCTCGAAGACAGAGTCTTGAATTATTTCAAGCATTCCCATCAACACCCAACGAGCCTTGAAGTTCTTGTTTCCGTGTTTTTTCCGAGATTGACACTCGCGGCTAAGTAGTTCGGCGCGAAAGAAAAGCTCCCCTCCGGCTACCAGGTCAAGAGAAAGCACGAATTTGACGAATTATGAACTGAGCTGCTAAGATCTGCAATTTCCGGAACGTTTTTGTTTCCTACTGTGAACCACCCGTGTATCTTGATTCCGACCAAAAAAGTCCATTGACCTCGTTTGCCTTGGAATCACTTGCTCGCAACTCACAGAACTGGGCCAGCCACACATCATTTATGATAAGAAATGGCAAGTCTGAGTGAACAAAACATTGAAATCATTTCCCATTTGAGCGAACCCGGGTTAGTTGGTCGTTGGCCACGAGCACCAAAGAAATCCGTTGGCGATTAGCTTGAATTGCTGTCATTTATTTTGATCAGCCATGCAGAAAACGGGCATTTTGGCCGGAAAATAGCCTTTATATTTATTCTGGCCAAGTTAAGCACTTTCAATGCCTGTTGTGTTCAAAACTAAGGCTCACGCAATGTCGTTCGCGATTTCTATGCGCCAATGCACTTACATACGAGTACATACATACAGCAACGTGGTAGAATTGACTACATTCGCTGAACAATTGCGAGTCTAAGGGGAAATGAGTTTGTCCCAAACTGATATACGGTCGGATTAACTGGGAAAACTGCAGCAATTAAATCTTCGCTTATTTCCTCCTGTTTTCCGACGAGCTTTTGACAGGCCATCTAATAACTTTTAATCACCATCATCCCTTTCTTTAGGCCCAAACCTTTTATACTGTCTTGACAAGAACGGTCAGTCAGTAAGTTAGTCAGTGAGCACGATTTCCAGCCTTAGGAGTGCATGAAAAACATTTGACAATAGCCAACGGAACCTGTTCCGTGTTCCTCGTTGAAACGGGGAAGAAAATTTGTTTTTACCTCCAAAGACACATCTTTATTACTCTGCCTGATTAAGATCTGAAGGAAGGAGAGCAAATATTTTTGTTCCATTTTGTTCCAATTCCTTCGCCAGAACGACGACGAATGCACCCGTCTGTCTGTTTAGACGTTCCGACCAACCTTTCATCAATAAATGGGCTCGCACTACTTCAACAGGATTGGGACCAGTCGAGAAGGAACTCACCTTTGATTTTCCTTTCAACGAGCACAGTTCGATGTCTTGGAGAGCGGGCGACCACACGATTCTCTACAAAGAAGAACAAGAAAGAAACTCCGAATGAATGGAGAAGAAAGAGAAAGAAAGAATGAGAGCCGAGGAAAAATCTCTCACATGATCAATCATATTGTTTTTGAGAGCTGGCTGACGTGGGAAGGAACTTGAAAGATCTCGGATATCATCATGACCATCAGAGATGGGCGATTGAAGCAAATATGCACTGCCAGGGAAATTTTGACTCAAAATAGCTCAAATTGAAGTGGTTTCATACAATGGAGAATCACAACGCTTGCTTTTACATGTACAATATACAAATAAGGGAAGTTTGTTTCATCAGCTACGGGTATTTTTACATTGTTATTATTATATGAATATTCTAAAAGTTTACTTACCAATGGCTTGATCTCTTTGAGGGTACGAGTATCCAAAAAGTAGATGATATTTCTGCAACCAAGAATATCAAAATCATTTTTAGGCCAATCAAACAAAAGCAAAAAAGTCGTAGTCTACTTACACAGCACCAATCAAGAGCATATTTTCGTCCACTTCGAGGATTTTGAATTGGTCCATCGCGGTGACATTGCCGCCAAATTCAGCCACATCACCTAAAAAAGATAGGGATGTATTTGATAGGTGCTAAACTTTCAACTTTCTAGCAATTTGACATGAAATTGTCACACCTTAAAACGAATGCCTCCTCCCTTTGGAAGTCTTTATTGCAGAGCGGGTGTGTGCTTTCACCACCTTAAGTATTCTACGTCGCCCTTTGAGGTTCGCTCACTCGACTAGTAGTTGACCGACTTTAATCATAATAGGACGACGTGTACTGTATGCTTAGTGCTAAACTAGGGCCGACCAACCTCTCCATTCGAGTTGTGCAGATTCAGGGCTCAACTTAGAACCATATAAGGCGAAGATGGAACAGTCGCAATGGTTCCAGGCCATTAACATTAATAGTCCTTGTTGCTGGGATGAGACTTCAAGAACTGGCCACACCAATGCATTCTAAATGGAGCCTTACAGGATATGCTCCAAAAATCTGGTAGACCATGAAATGCTCCAATTCAAATGGGGATGCTCAGACACAAGATCCCAGACCAAATAGCGGCTTAAAGCTCGACAGAGACTTTTGATACTACATCCAAGGTGTGGCTGGGAAAAGACCCTATTCGGCGAGGACACCCTTCACAACGAGCATGCGGTGTGCCAATAAAGTAGCAGCAATGAAGTGAAAGTGGGGCCAGCTTACTCAAGTCATCTAAATGCAATCTTCCAAAGCTAATCCTTGAGATCGAGCAAATCTCCCTTGAAACGGAGGGGGAAGGACGCCTTGCTACAGGCAGAGGCTAAAAGAGCAAAGATCCTAGACATTTCGCTACACATTTTTTCTCAATCTCCCCAAAGTAGCTGGTTGGGTTGGGGTTGGGGTTTAATCAGCCGTCCATGAGATCACATTAAACTACGAATCTTGCTCCCCCATTTCATAGGGACCGATATGAAAACGGTGCATCAGCGAGCCATACTTCTACTGCTCATTGATTTGAATGCTTTGGAGGAGTGCTTTCATTCGAGGAAATCAGATCACTTAGACTTTGAGTTTGAGGAGGAGCGACAACGATTCAACTTTGATTAGATTTTGAGCAAAAAGTTTGTCGATGCTGGCTTGAATCCACGAACGCGAAAGAAAGTTTCTCGCAATTCTTATTCGGCGACCTGAAGGCCATCTCAATCTCGCCCACCCACTCACATGCACATGGCACACAACTTGATCTAATCCATTTCTGGACACGAAAAGAGACCACGAGGGAACAGGGGAGGGACTCGTGCGTAGTATGAGACCGTTCATAGGAGGACAAGAAGAAGAAGAAGAAATAGAAAACACGCTAAATGTCCTCCTCGTTGCTTGCTGGTTTGAACTGTTGGCCTGAATTGCTTTCTTTCCCGCTATTCCAGTCAACCAAGGACATGCCATAGAAACGAAATGGTCAAGACCAGGCACTACGACAAGCACTTTCTTAACAACTTCTTTTAAAGAAAACACACACAAAAAAGCCGTTCAGTTGAATGCTTCATGTTGTCTCTCCAAATGTCTGTCGCACGCAGAATGTTTCTTATTAGTTCCAGTTTCTTGTCGTGCTTCACGCCAAAGCCGCCCTTTTCTTAGAGTCTGGTCTTGATAAAGATAAAAGTAGTTCTGACCTTTATTGGGAATGGCACCTCAATTACTCAGATCGGCGGAACCAAGGGCATACGTGAATTTTGGCCGCAATCGTGTTCCAATCTTAACTGAGTTTGGTGGAACTTCAAGAACCAGTTGAAGAAAAGGAAGAATTTGAAGACGGTCCAAATGCTGCCATCCTCCCTCAGTAAAGCAATTTCTTTCCCTTTGGGCTAATTTAATTTTGAAAAAAAGTCTTCTCCCCGGTTCCTGGTACCACTAGAATGAACGAATATGCACTCACACTCAGTGCTAGCTAGTGGGTCCTACGGTAAATGCCCGGAGACTTCTTTGGAACATTGGGAGTTAGGGAACGAGTAAGTAAGGTGGCCTTTCTTGGAAGAGGTTTCTATGAAAGCCAACCAACTGAACTTATCCCATGAAAGTGTGTGTGTCAGAGACGTTTACTGATTGTCTTCGGTCTCGTTCAATATTATGTAAGTTCATTCAAGCCTGGCAGTGAATAATCTCACCAATAGAAACAGCTTCAAAGATTTAAATCTCACTAAAGGTGCCCCAAGAACACCCAAACCTTGCTAAGGTAGTCGCTAGCGTGGGCTCAGAATTGATGAATGCTCGTGTGGAAATGTTCCTTCTTCCGAATCATACATATTTCATGAGGCTTTGTTGTGGTTCCGCGGCTCTCGACAGGATGAATGAGAGAAGCCCCAAAGCTAAGCTATGTAGCAGTCGGCACCATCATCTACTCTACGTAGACGGATCTATCTCCAAACCACAGCCCACCCATCCCTTAACCTCAATCTTTGCCCATTATAATGATGCTTGGCAAATTGTGAATTTACCCGATGCTTTTGAGACTCAGCGACTCCAAACTTTCATGATGAGGCGGCTGAAATGACGAGGCTGTGAAACTGGAGGATTGTCCGGATGAAGATGGACGAGTTTTACGGTTTGACAGTATCTCGCTGCATAATGAAGAGAAGGAGAGGCAGGAAACGCGAAAGAGCACGGTAACAACCGCTACTTCTCCCATCATCATCATCATCATTCTAGTCGTCGTCCTCTTTATCTTCTCAAAACCATCCCCTAGCTATGCATTAACTATGATTATGAGCATACGAGAGTTCCATACATTCACTATCCAAACGAATCTCCCCCCTTCGATCTGGTGTTTTTTTGAAAAGCGCCTCTCGATCATGGATGAAACTCGGCGACAGCCCAAGCAAAAGCAGTCTAGAAATGTAATAGTTTTTTGATGGATCGTCCACGCCATGTGTCCTGGATTCCGGGGCTTTGTATTGTAAGCTCACAACCTCATACTTATTCCCTGGCTTTTAGTAAATGAAACCTCCCGTGTTCGGCGTCAGCTTTTTCTGGCTCATTCCGTTTAGAGTGGAGAAAAAGTTGGAAAGGATTTGAGGGAGAGGCTGTCGTTGGAGGTAAGATTTGTTTGGAATTGCTTTTTTTTGTTTAAAAGACCACAAATTAATGCTATTTGATGTAGCTTTAGCTCAAGATCCATTTCGACTTTGAATGACTTGATCAACCTTAGTCTGCTCTGCGTCCAAACGCAAAATGAATGATAAACATGTCTGGGGCAATATTGCCTTATATTTCTCCTTTGGAGAGTGCAGAAAATGCACCCTGAAGTGCCTCTTCCAATGTCCCACAGTTCCATTCAGCGTGCCAGACTAAAGCATGGACCGCCGCCGCCGCCAACAACAACAACAACAACAACAACAACAGCAGCAGCAGTAATAGCAACAACAATTACCATTGTTGCAACCCCCATCTCTTCATGTGCCTTTGAAATAGTGAACCACACAGACGGGTAAGTATTCATCGTAAAAGTAGTCAAGACGGAGAACTCAGACTTTGTACAATGCTCGATGGTGGTTGCCATTGATGTTGTTGTTGTTGATATTGTTGTTTGTATGCTTCTTGCATCGGATGTTGCTGTTGCATGAACTTAGAGCTTGCTTAGCTTTCCGAGGATCCTGAAGGCGATTCAGAAGAGAGAGAGGGGGGGGCGTGTGTATTACTCGAAAAGAGGGGGCTAAGAAAGGGCAATCATGATTTTGGTCACGACTTAGGGGAGCAATTGTTGCAAAAACTGCCGCAAAATTTTGGAACTGGGATTGCCAATGAACTACCAAAGCCGCATCGTGCAGCTACTACTATCGGTTGTGGATTGGTCGGCCCGAGTTTTTTTCTCCGTTTTTGTTCGCTGTTTCTATTGAGACCATGAAGGAATGTTTTGTTGGCCATGATATATGCATTTCCAACGAAAGAACATGCTGGATTGTGCATTATGCAATCAATCACTCTTGCAATCTCGAATTACATTTATGAGTATCTTTGCCCGATTGTGATAACAAGGGCAATCAATTCCTTCCTACTTTGAAGGAAAAAAACCATCATCAACTTTGTTCTGGAGCTTCGTTGCATTTCAAATGAGTCTCATCGAACGTTAAATGGGAACAGTCAGATATCATAGGCCTTGCTTCAGCCAAATTGAAGTTGAATGTAACCCAGGGGTCGAAAATCAATCAAGCCTTTCCTCTGTGTTTGCGTTCAATATAGTGCTAAAAAAATCCTATCTGTTGTCCCCAAAGCCCGAACTTTTAGCTCGTTGAGCAGGGCTCCCACAGTTTGATCCAATCAAATATAGTGGCAGAAGAAAATTGGAGTCAACACAATGGATCAAACCTAATCAAACAAAACGACACCAAGAACACTAAAAATGGATCAGCTTGATACAACACCCCTCAAAGTGGCGATTTCGGCACTTGGAAAAAAATAAAACTTGTTTTACACCACTACATTTCCAACTATTGCAATGACGGGCATCCATTTTCAATGTTTGGGGGAACACAACCGAAAAGTAATCTCAGTAATGTTTCTTCAAGTTGTCGCTTGAAGAAAAAGTTTCTTGTCTCACTTTAGAACAGCACTCTGTTACTTGATGCACAATATTGACACACAGAAAGTAAAGAAGCTACCCCTTTTCTGGGTCATCCTAGAGTAACTTGAGGGCGACTCCATGGCACAACCCCCTTTTAGTGGTCTAAATAAGACCTGGTTGTTAATTGCATCTAAACCATCAGCCAGATTGGGCCCCTAGGCGACGATGCTAGAGTGTGTGAAGCCATGGTCATTGAGCGAGATGTCCCCCTG
Source organism: Tigriopus japonicus (assembly GCA_010645155.1). Classification (NCBI taxonomy): domain Eukaryota; kingdom Metazoa; phylum Arthropoda; class Copepoda; order Harpacticoida; family Harpacticidae; genus Tigriopus; species Tigriopus japonicus. The sequence goes on from CM021318.1 coordinate 11,104,867, forward strand.
GTATGGCAACTACATAGAAATGGGGGGTGAGTGTCTGACAGAGAGAGAGAGAGAGAGAAAGAGAGAGAGAAGAAGCGCAAGTAATGGATAGTTCCATCTCAAAGAGATGCGGGTTCCATAACCAACCACAACCATCCAGTCTGTTAGCCAGTGGTGTTTCAAAAAGTTTCCTGTCCTCTCCCCATAGAGTTGGAAGGGATTCTCATTCCTAGGACAACCAAGAGCACAATGAACGAACCAAGTATCCAACCAACACCGACGGCCACAACCACGACCCAACGTTAGGTACGCAAGGTTCCATCAGTGGGCTCAAAAACTTTCCCTTGCACCTCAAAAAGTTTAAGGCATGGAGTGGCTCGGCCCTGATCACTAAAACAACCTGGACGCTGACCAAGATATCCTATTAAATGCAACATTGTCATTGCACTATACCACAAAATTACATCGTTGTCGTTAGCCACCAAAAGTGTTAACAATGCACAGGACGTATTTTTTTATAACTCTCATAGAACGAGGTTCTTGAGGTAAATTCAAAGTATTGTCTGTGGAATGTGTGATATATTTCATGATTATTTTTATACTGTACACTATTGTTAATCGAGTTGCAACTTGACCAATACGTACAATGGAACGGAAGAAAACTTTCTTGGCATTACCACTCCACTCTTGGCGAAAAGACATTGTTATGCAAATCACGGCAAGGGAGCCAGCCGACAAGGTCGTTTCTTAAGCCATTGCTTACAACTAATGATAGACCAACTCTCAGTTTGCGACGCACCAGGGCCCAGTCTATTCATAATTTCAAGGCAGTATTTTGTCTTGGGCCATCGCTCTCCTTCGAAGCCAGTATTATGCATTTTGGGTCGATGAATAATTGGACACACGAGAATCGAGATACTGCTAGGATTATGTCTTCTCTCAACGTCATCCATCCCTCATGGTATTGTTCTCTCGTTCGATCGAGAATAAAGGGTGACCCAAAGAAAACAAAGAAGATCCACCCATTTCCAGCGCACCAAACCAACTTCTGCTCTGGGTATCAAAACAAAGCCAAGAGAGTAGAAGCTCAAGTACGTACATACATACTACGTACCACATGGAAGTGAATTATATTCCTTTGGAAATCTTACCGAACCCACGAACTTCTTCGGAACCCTTTTTGGACCCCGCGGAGAGAAAGTTTTTCGATGGACCATTTCTATTGTTATCGGAAGCAATATTTTGATAGATATCATGCAAACCTTTCATGAAGGAGTCTCGCTTGTGAAATGTAGTACGAATATCTCCCCCTTTTCCTACTTAAAGGAAGGATAAGAGGGGAGATTCAGTAGGGCCCCCAGTTCCAGCTCCTTCTCCTAAATTTGGATCAATGGCCAAGGAGGATGTCAATAAACGGGGAGTCCAAGAGGCTTCGATAGGCGAAGAAACCAAGGACTCACAAAGCCAGATGGAGGAACTTAGCAATGGAATGTTCACGAGCTTCAGAAGGTTAAGGAACATCGAGATTCCTCCCCCCTTCACCTCCTCGGTTCGTTGGAACATCAGGAAGCACGAATAGTGTTGGTTTCTGATCCCGACACTAAAATAAAACTGGAACAATTGCCTCATTACAGTTCGAATTCCTCTAGTGACATGATGGCCGCCGCATCGATCCTAGTGCTCCCTTTGATAAACAAGTCCAATGACATTTCCTCATTACTTGCGCAGTGTTTCGCCATTGTTCCCTTTGCCATTCACTACCCTCATTTGCTTGTTCCATTTCATTATGCCTTTAAAGAGGAGCGTGCTCCACAGCTTTTTCTTCTGAGGGTTCCAAGACGTCGTTTGGTCGCTCGTCTCCCCATCCAAATACGAAGTGGGGACAACAACACAGTCAGTGAATGCTTTGGGAGGCTTCTTCCCCTTGAAAGTAGCGGTGGTGATGGTGATGGTGTTTGTCCCGAGCACCCTTTCTTTGCTGACAAGGAGGCTTCAAGCTTGAAGCCGAAGCGACAAGACAAATGACCAGAAATGAGTTTGAAACTCTGTCGCCGCGTGTCATTGCCTCCATTATTTGTTGGATGAGAGCAAAATGAAGCGAGCTAGCGTGCTTCTTGTGAAATGGACCTCGTCTCTTCCACCATAACTCTAAATCCCTTTTTCTTGGACTCGGAGTAACACAATAAAACTATGCCTTCTACAAACACTTCAATGGCATTCAAATTCAAAGAATCATAGCCACCCTTCCTTTTTCTTCTCCGTCTACTGGAACCATTCTCAATGTTTTACAATTTCATTTCCCCCTTTTCAAATCCAAAAGAACCAGAGGACCAACCCCCACCTCAAGTCACTGTCTGAGATTCCAGAAGTCATCAATCTCATGCCAAATGGAACTTGGCATCCTTTACGAGGGACAAATACACATCTCGCCGAGACTTACGGAAGAATTGAGAACGTTTCCAACACGTCCATAAATGCAATCCAAGATAAATAATGTTCATGGCCATGACATCCTTGTTCAAGAGTGTCATCACGCGTGGCGTAAATATCTAATATATATCGAAAGACCGCTAATGCTAAGAGCTTTTCACGTCTACTCTGACTGAGGTAGTAAGGGTGCTTGCTTTGATGTGTTTCTGATGTTGCTTTGATCTTTGTGGTTAGTGGCAAGGCCGAATCGAGTCTGACAGTTTATCATGAGAGAGGGAGAAAGACAGCCAAGAACGAGAGAAATATTCTGTCACATTTCAAACCGAAAGCAGTCACGAACATCAACCAACATGACAAACTGTGAATGGCTGATGTCTCTTCGAACTAATGGGCATAACGTGTGCTATTTGTAAGACGAAAACGTTTCCTGTTCTAAGAATGGGAAAAGCCGAGAAAGAACTGAAACTATTATGATCGATTGTTGTAAGAGCAATGCTGAATACAAAAATGATTGATCTCTTATTGCAAAATCAATTGGTATTCAGTTCGTGAATTGATATTGATATTGAAAATACTGTAGACCAAATGATGAATCCTTTCCCACAGGAAAAGCGTTTGAAAACTCGTCGACAAAATCCTGATTGCAACTTTCGTTGGGATTGGCATTGGATTCAGTATATTGCAAGACCACCCTCAGAGTACGTTTGATTGTGTAGGCGGAAAAGAAACAGATTCACTTCTCAATGGTAAAACAGCTGGAGAACGAGCAGCTGCTTTCGACAATGCCGGACATGTCCTTTGGTTGCTCACTTGAGGTGCCCCAAAAGGATAGCAGCTTCCCAGTAATCCAGGAAGACAAAGTTGGCCTTTTTATCGATCGTTATCCACCCGAATTCCTCTTTTTTTCTTCCTATCTGAGTGAGAGACGAAAGGCATTTCTTGAGATTGGATGGGGCCAAACTCCAGTAAATAGACCAAAGGGGGCTTGAAAAATGAGCCTTGGAAGAAGCAATAACATCGGGTTTATTACGTTTATCATCATGCACCGTGCGAACCTAGAGTTGACCTTCGCCAAAACCATTTGCAGGCTCGCAGGTCAGATGGATCAGCATGATGTGAATGTAAATGAAGCATGACTAGAAGATTGCATTCTTCAATCGCCCAAATGCTTTTTCCTCCGTTCTAGTTTGGTCTATGGTATGCCACGAGGCAAGTGGCCTCAAAATTTAGGGAATTAAAGTGGGCGTTGCCAAGAGTACACTACAGGTTTTTTCGTGATACAGGCGTTCTTCCCTCAAGCTTTTCTACCTCCGTTACCCAAAATAACACCGGACAAATTACTTGCAAGTGTAATCTTGATCTTATCCGCCAAGAGCATATTGTGCGTTAAAAGAGCAACCAACCAACGAGGTGGATGGAGAGTTCCAGCGAGTCCTCGAGTTCCCTCACTGTTCCATAGAAAGGTCTCTCTCCGAGTACAATACAGCAAAGCAGGCCAAGAGAGGAATGCTAATCAATATCCGTGGTTACAGACTGGAAAAAGATATTGTGTGCAGGAATTGGGTTAATTGAAACCCGAGGAAAGACTGCAGAACATCATTAGATTGCATTGCTGTGGTTATCCCATAACAATTAACCCTGGAAACTTCCAAAGAAAAGCCTTCCAGTTCCAGCCATCGCAATAACTTGTCCATTTCTCTCCGGCTCTCCGAAAAGAATTTTCCGAGACTAGAGGACGATTTCTCTTCATTTTGCGAGCCTAACCCAGCCTGGAGAGCCATGCAAGTTGATCCTTCTAGAGTAGAAGCCGTGAAAGCCATGTGGCTCATTCACTCACTCACTCCCTGCCTGACGTTTGGTCCTAGCTTCAGAACGGCTATTCGGCTGAATAGGCTGGTTGAAAGGAACATCTTCCACGTTTGAAGGCCACCCACGTGAATGAATATGAAACTGAATTGGTAACTTGAAGCGTCGGGAAAAAGCCGTAACCAGGAAGGTTGACCACAGGAGCTCTCCTGAATCTTTTTGCATCTCTGTCGCTCTTTCTTGTCCGTGAGAACTACGGCGTAACTAACATTGAAGATGACAAGTGGTGGCATCCATTGTGTCAGCAGGTATTCAGAATCAGTCAACACTATGCACCACCACCACCACCATCAACACCATCCCCAATGACCCAAAGAATGGCGCTTCAACCCTATTTGTGGGTGGGCACCCGTGTTATTAGGCCTTTGAGCACGAGGAAAATGGTCGACCAAGCACCACCACCACCACAAATGTATCCACCTTTTTTTTTCCCGGTGACAATGCAAAAGAGGACAGGAGTAGAAGGGTCATGATGACATGATGGGAAAATTGTGTTCCAGGAGGCTCAAGTGAAATGAATAATATTTTATGTCGCTTCCTCACGGACACGGGGACAAAATTGTGAAGAAAACTCGGTCCTCTCCTTCATGATGTCCATTTTCTTCCCTCTCTTTCTTCAATACAGTGAGTGAAGTGAAGAGCCCTCCTCATCCTTTGGAAGTTCTTGACCAAAATCCGATGGTTTGTTGTACATAGTGGTATGGTGCGTCAACACCAGTCCTATGTACTACGTGGACGTACACTTGTAGCAAGTGGCAACTCGCCCTTTTCGCCAGTACACTCTCATTACCAACTCCCAACAACCATATGTGACAACATGGTTGTGGCAAGAGAGAGAGAGAGAGAGAGAGAGAGAGAGACCAAACCAAAAGTGACAATCACTTTTCTCACAAACGAGCCCAATATTGCATTTTTGGGGAATACCACAGCAATTGCCGAAATCTTATGTTGGAGAAGTATGAAGGTGGAACTGTATAGAAAGTATGTTTATATTCTGATGTTTTTGAAGAAACGGGGAAGAATGAGCTAACTTCGAGTGGGCTTTTAGAGTGTAACAGGGTGACATAGCAAATCTACAGCTTTATGACTGCAGGTGCCGTTGGGCGAAAAATGGTCGTGGAGAGGACGTCTCATGGGTGTTATTTTTTCACAACACTCGTTAATATGGTTACGTTCCATGTTGGATGGCAATTCTACCCACATGTGGAACATCCCCATTGGACCCGTTCGTTTCTTGTGGATCATTGGCAAAGATCATCCGGCTCTCTCAGTGAGAAGTGGCGTCCTTTTGGCGCAGTTTTTGTTCTCTGACACAAATTTGAAATTCTAATCGAAGATGCCATTTTCCCGGAAAATGCATCCAAATGCAGAACTGACTCCCTTTACACGGAAATGGAAATGCACTCGATCTAGGTTGCAAATCAAATTATAATCTTACCTGGAGGGAAAGTTTGGTTCTTGAAGAAACTAGTCCTTTTTGTCTTGAGTCTCAAAGGTGTCCGGTAGGTTAAAGGAGGGACAAAGAAAGAACGAAAGAAAGAAAGGGGAGCAAAGTAAGATTGCCATAGCTAATGAATGCATGATGGCTCCATTTAGCTATCTCGTTTATCCAAGCCCCATTCCAATATCCTTTTCCCTTTAGCGTCCCATATTAAAGCCAGTTTTGAGTTTCAAAGTCGGGAAAAAGGTTAATACGAAAAGCTCTCAAAATGTTGAGCAATATCTGAAAAATTCGCCCACCCCATTTTTCCAGCTAGCATATTAGCAGCCTACCCACCCTTCTCCTTGCTCCCCAAAGGAATTTACCCCCGTTGTGAGTGGCTGGAACCAGAAAGTTTCATTTCTTTTTGTCCTTTGTTTCTTTATGTGGAATGGCTGGAATGCCCTATTATGAGTACAGCCGAATACTTTCCGTTTTTTATCATAGATACAACTTGGATCTAATGCAAACACAACTTGAGTTCTTTCGACCTATCTTTTCCCTTTTGCCGTGAGCTGACAATATTTTTCTGTCACTTTTTTAGTTTGAGACCCTTTCATCTTGGCCTCCTACGGGTTTTCTTTGGTGGATCTTTTCAAACAGAATTAATTAAACATGGCTTTGAAAATTTTGAAAGAACTCCATCCCTTGAGATATTAAGAAGAAAAAGCAGCTCCGACCCTTCTGACGAAGTTCAAACTAATACTCCGATGAGTTTTAGGTAAGCTTCTTTTTAATTTTAGTTTTCTAGAAGAATGTCTCCAGATTATTGCTACCAAATTTAATATTGATGAATCCACAGGGAATTTATATGTAACATTTTAAGTTCCATCACGGCACCTAAACAGTGAGCCATGTGAACCAAGAAAATATCTAAAATACGTAAAAGAAGTAATAGAAAGGTGCTCTTTTATATTTTTGGCCAAAACAAAAATTTTAGAATTTGTTTTATTTCACTTATAATTCTCTACCAATGCATGTTATGTTTTCTAAAGAAATCTCATTCAATGGATTGTGGGAAGCGGACGTTCATTGGTATTGGGAATGTGCATGATATTGAAGGGGTCCAATTTCATGGGAAAGGACTTTTGGTTGAAGTTTAGCCAAAGCGAGTTAAAGTAGAAAAGTCAAGCTGTTCTGAGTCCGCGGCTGGAGGCAGAGCTCAATACCGATCAATCTTATCAAACTTGCTTTGAAGTCCTTTGAAGTTTTGAGGGAAAAACCTGATCCCAAGGTCGAGTATTGCTTGCTGGTCCCAAATATGACCTCAACTTGATGTTCGGATTACAATAACACAGTTTTGCTTCCAGTTAATCCACTTTTGGTAGCTTGAATAGGAACGAGCAGCCTCTTGTTTGTGAGCAATACTTTAAGGCTGGACGGACCTTTACTTTCATTTTGTTGTTCCAGAGTATGGCTGGGAAAAAATGTGCACGTTTTTGGCATTGGTGCCACAAGTTTATGAGACGTGGAGGATCTCTTTTTGGCGATAAAGGCTCCGACTATCGCTCTTCAATCAGTAAAGCCACACAAAAATGTGAACCAACTAGGAGCGGTCGGTAAAGGGGCTCTTATACTAGGGTATACACACACTTTGTACGTACTACGTAGTGGTACATTCAGTAAAGCTGAGGGCTGAGAGAGAGAGAGAAAGGCTGCTGCTGCCTCCTTCTCATGCACGAATGACCGAAGAAGACGACCGGAGTGGCATACCACCTACTAAATATACTCTAAGGGCAATATTGCACACGGCCTTTGATGAATGCCAGGAGCCCATTTTGGAGCCGTTGGACCAGGGAAAATGGTCTCATTTTGGCGATGCATGGCCTTGACGATAAGGGTAATGAGTAAGTAGTAAAAAGTTTTCTGATCCAAGATAAAGATCTTGGACGGAACTCGGAATTTTCTTCAGTGGTCTTGGCAAGGACATTTCATGCCCTTAAATATTTCCTTACGTGTCCCTTTTGAACAGTTGCTTCCAGTGGAACTCGTTAATTCACCAGCAATATGGAGCCAAATTTATTCCAATGAGCCAGAAACCTCCATCTAAATCTGAGTGTTCATACAAAGCGAGTCCAGAAGGTTTTAGATGAGAGCTGCTCTGAAGCGAACAAGGGATGTTGGACCAAAGCCAAAAGTTGGAATTAGTCCTGTTCCACTTCGTTCGGAAGATGAGGATCCCGAGCCTTGGCTCCTTCCCTTTCTCTGTCGTGCGTCGACTTTTATGGACCGGAGGTTTGGAACACTCCATTTCGTACCTATCTCCCGCACACATTACATTCAAGGCAAAGTTCGGGAACATTCTAACAAAGACACATTTACCAATTTGATGATGGCGCCTTACCAGGAAGTAATTAATGTGCCTTTTAGACATAAGCTTTAGAAATGTTCACGTGTTTTACTTGGCACCAATCTTTTTCTTTGACACTCCAGAACTCAGCACTGGAGAGAAGAAAAATGATGCCAAAGTAGTAAAACGAAAAAAAAGATGCACGAAACTCGTCTTAACTTTAAGCGTGCGAGGAAAATTAAACTTGCTTATTTCTTCTACTTCTTTGGAAGCTTTTGCAGCTTTGAAGACAGACTCGCATAATTTCTCTTTGCCAGATGGTCCATCGTGACTGGTTCGCCTCCTTGGATTGAAAGAACTCCTCGAGACGGGATCGTATATCAATTAGAAACTTTCAGACGAACTGGAGAAGATTTTAATCCCAACTTGGGATGCCAAGTTGAAAGAAACTGCCAATCGCATTTAACTGAACCCCTGGCTCTGCATCTGGAAGGAGATTGTGGGCCTCCTCGTCTTCTACGGGGTCGATTCTGAACTAAGAAGCATGCCATTCACTCATTCCATTCGACATAATAGACATGACACTGCTGGTAATTACGTCATTTCTAAGAGGCTCTCCCGAGTGAAACAACATTGTAATCACTTCGAGTCTTGATCTCCTCCCGATCAATTAATGCTAGGCTGTCATTTCCTGAAGAGATTTTAATCACATGTCGCGTGTGGCAAAAATAGGGAACGTTTCGTCTTGCATTGTTCCGCAATAGAACCCTAGCATTCATTCGCCTGATCTTCTAATACCTCTTTAGATCCATGAGTGGAACGAAGCAAGACTAAGTAATCGAAACTCGTTGAGCCGTTTTCAAATTTGGCTCATGCTGGAGTGAGCAAGGAAGCCAGAATTCGTGGCACGACTTGTTTGAAAGGGTCGAATTATTCCTTGATCCACACTTTCACTCTCCTATATAACGTACACCGATCCAGTTGTACTCGCATATTTTTGGTTTTCAACCACGAAAGGGAACCAAAACAAGTGTTTTGAAGGGCTCATCGTAGAGTGAAATAACTTTCTTGATGCTGTCAAACTGCTTGTGTGACATGAAACGGAATGTTGGTCCTTCTAGTCGCGTTTAAAAAACCGCAATCGGGTGGTGGCCAAACCTCATCTCGGTTAGATTTTTGGCCGTAAAGAGAAGGATCTAATTAGAGCTCTGGCTAGGCGTCCGTTTTTTCCTCTGCTCGTCCAATTTGTGTCTCAGACTGTGGGAATGGCCCAAAATGAATGTGGCACAGGGTCTCGCTCTTCTTCCAAGGACCATGAAGCAATTCTCCGGCAGAAAATTTCTGCAACTTTCTCCTTCATGCTTGTTCCTCCAAAGACATAAGTAAAGTTATAATGTGAAGCTGATCAGGTGCTCCAAATTGTCCTGTCACCCCATGGGAACTCCCTCCCCTTTCGAAGTTGGAACACAGAACATGCAAATGACAGCACGATCAAGCTTTCATTCGCAAAAGGTACCCTCTATAACCTGGGGAGGGACTCTCTCATTGATCGAAACTCAACTAATGCTCCCATACGTACACAATGTACTACATAAATAGCAGTCAAGATAAAAGCAAAGACATGTGGGGTGTAGTACGTACATACAAGGAAGGGGAAGTACAGGAAGGGAGAGATTTTTTCATCCCCTTTCCATGGAGAAATAATGCTAGAAACCTATTAAGTCATAAGGATACTCTTTGCAGTTGGTTTTGGTATGAAGGTAGAAGCTATTGCGTGATTGGAGGGAACATGCGACAAACTCGGAGCGAGCAAGCTAGCTCAGAACGGCCATGTCAATGTTCCAATCTCTAGCTCAAACTTGTTTCAAGTGAAACGAATCCAAAAGAGTGGGTAGGCTCTTTACGAGGTGGAGTGAGACATGTGAGAAAGTCAATAAAATCGACTACAAAACCCAAAGATTGCATCTGTAGTGGCTAGCGAGCAAGACAAAAGGCCCATGCCAAACAACAACAACAACAACAACAATAACAACAACCCCAGCCAAGCTAGCAAAAGTGAAGTGCCTCTTGAAGTGCTTGTTGAGGGCACAGATCGGCACCAGTTACATACAATTGCATCAGGCTGGACCATCCGAAACCAAACGAATTGAAAAGAGAAAAGTATTTTCCAATGTACAAAAGAAAATTTCCACCACTACCATGACTGCTGGTCTTGATTTTCACCAGTTTCTCCGATCTAAGATTGGCCCACCCAGGCCCCGATTGAGACAATGGGCTGCCAGCTCACTAAGAAATTTTTGCTCTAAACAAATGAGCACGTATTTAAATCAACGTATGTTAAACATCTCTTGGCTCTCACATGCTCGTTAATACAGGATGGAATATTGAGTTTTCATCCATGTTTGGAGGTTAATCATGGCGGAAAGAGGTTGTTTTCTGTCAGTGTGTTGCTTACGGAAGGAAGGACAGGAGGAATGTTCCAAGAATGAAAGGGAAGGAAAAGAAGGCCGAGTTTGCTGGGAACATTCAGTCCAAACCAGGCTGACAACCAGCACAGCAACCAGCAACCAAGGTTGAGGAGGGAAAAGGGGGAACGGAAAAGAAAGAAGAAGAAGAAAGACTTTCCCAGCTGCTCCAAGAAGTGTGACAAGAATACCTATTCTAAGAAAAAGAAGAAGAAGAGAACTCGAAAAAGTTCAACCTGGAAAAATAGAAGAAATGGCAAATGAGGCTACGATGGAGAAAGACTAAAAGCGGTTCGAGAGTGAAAGTGTCTCAAAGAAAGCGACTGAAACATGAAGAAACTGTCCTCCAGTTTGTCTCGTTTGATGAGAACCTTGAAGAACTAGTTTTTGACTGCCTGGTCAGAAAAAGGGTATTGCCGTTGGACTAAAAAACTGTCGGTCTTAATAGAAAACTATGCCAGGCCTAGTAAGTGTAACTAACTCTATTTTGCTCCTGTATTTCAAGCCAGAGACCAAGTAAAGCTGCAGAGTGAGTTCGTGTTTGGAGTTGGCGAATCGAAAATTCTATTTGTCACTTTTCGTGTCAAGAGTGTATCCGTGCTCTTATCCACTCTCTCTTTCTCCCATTCACATGTAAATCCAATCACCATCTTCGACACTTCTTTCTTTCTTTTCTGCTTTCTCGTTCCTTCGCTCTGTTCTTTGACTTTTTGCCCTCTTTTTCATTTTAAACCATGTTCAAGACGTTTCGAAAATCACAAATTGGATTTTCCTCTCAAATTCAAAGCTCCCTTTCTTTCATGTCTTTCTGTCAGCCTGACTGATTCTGCTTTGGTCCGTCTTCATAGCAAACAATGTTGTACAAAAGCTATGAATGTCTTTTTCCGATCGTTTTGACGGCCCCCGGAGCAAAAGAATTGTTCGTTCAATTTGGTATGTTCAGCTAACCGAGAACAAGCGTGACCTCCGAACCAACTCCAAACTTGGAACAGATTTGCAAATCCATTTCCTGGGAAAATTAGTTGGATGTAAGTTTTGTGTACACTTTTACTCGTTGCTGTCGAGTTTTGACTGGCAATCAAGTGGCAAGTGCACAAAAGGCTTCCCTTACTTTAACTCATATGTGCTGTTGTTCGTAGTCTATAGTAGAGCTCTTCTTCCATGCTCTACTATCTTGGATAGCCATTTTTTCTCGCCATTGGCAAAATTGATCAAACTTCAGCTCGGGAAACCACTGACAAACCATCGCCTGGCGAAGCTGCTTTTAAACTATTCTTAACGGAGCTAAATAATAAGCCTGCTCTTTCCTAGACATGCAATCAAACTTGTCAAAGTGAGCTCGAAGATGCAAACATGTCGTCTGTCCCATGATGTTGAACTGGTTCATCGGTTCCAGGCTAATATTACCCCCTCGAATTGGCAGAAGTTCTGTGGGATCCATCTAATTTGATAGGAAGGGACGACCAACTCGGATCAGAAGGGGAGGCATAACAATGGCAGGTACCTACGTACTGTATATACTCGTGCTCTCGTACTTCAAGGGGTTGCGAGGAACACACAAAATTGGAACCATGGAACAAGTCGTCAAAAAGAGAGAGAAGGGACACATGAAAAGGAATATAAAAGGAAAAGTGACAGTACTATTCGGAACAGTTGCTGTGGTTGTGGTCGAGCCAAAGAAACCGCGAGGGATAGCTGGCTGGTTCTGCTATCATCCTTACGCAAGTTTGTCAGCTGGAACCAAAGCAAGCATACCATTTCTGAGGGGCTTTATTGTCTAACCCTGAGAAAGAACTGGAAGAGCAACAACGGTTCTCTTTTTGGCAGAGATTATGGCAGGCCTCTGAGGAGCACACATCAGCAGTGGAACCAGATTACTTCTTTCTCATCATCAACAGCAACAACAATACAACCAACACCAGCAGAAGGAGCTTGCTTGTGCCATTCTCGTTCACAGCAATAGAAACTTGTCCACGCCAGAAGCATTCAAAGATTTACAAACGGCAAATGACATGTCAGACCTGACACAACACCTCGTTTGTGGTTGTGCAGAGTGAACTAGAACTGGGTCAACCAATCTCCACATCATTCTTGTCATCAACATCGAGCCCAAATTCTTTGAAATAGGTTCAACACTCATGAGTTGGTTTGAGAAAATGTAAGTGAAATATCATACTAAGCAGACAAACTACCGTGACTACATTGCTTTGTAAGGGATATTCCAAGGCTGATACGGCAGTGCATGCGTTAAAGAAGCTGGGAAAAACTATTCCAAAGGCAACACTCCAAAAGCAAACAATGTTCGAGGTACAATCGTATACACACATTCATGAACCATATTCACACGTGCACAAGTCAATTTCAGAGGAACACAAATTCCGTGGAGAAAAGGGGAAGGGAACACATTCACTCTACTCTGACACTCACTACCACACTACAGCACCACCACCTACCCACCCAAGTAAGTCAGGGAAACAGAAAAGGTACATGAAGATTGTGCCACTAACCAACAGTCTGAGACACTTTCAGCGAGCACTGACTAAAAAATGGAAACCTAAATTGGAAACAACCTCGTGGTAGGTACTTTAGGGGGAATTGATCACTCGTCTTTGTTTGTGGATGGAAGTGACACTTGGTGCCTGGCTGACGGCTTGAAATCATTCATCCGTTGTACCTACTGCATGCCGTACGAGGGTAATCCCTGGTTCATGCGATTATTAAAAAAGTTGAGGGGGTGAGAATTGATTAATGATGGTTAAAGAATGAGGAACCTGGTGGGACGTTTATGGTGGACTCAGAAAGAAAGAAAGGAAGGAAGGAAGAGTCATGGATCGATGAATTTTTGGCCCGCCGTGTACTTTTCTATACCGTCGATCTCGGAACTTTTGTGAAATAGTTGAAATTCCTTTGAGAATTGGGTGCGATGAAAAAAGTCATTGTCACGATAAAGAATGACTTTTCATGCGCTCGGAATTTCGTCCGCGAGAGAAACTTTCCGTGTTGGTCTTCCCTAGAGAGAATTTGTCGGGGCAGTAATAAATTCACGTGGATATGTGCATTTTTGTTTTCCGGACTAGCAATAAAGTTTAATTTATAGGCTTCATTCATCTGTACTTGGGCATTCAATTTGGTTCTGAGCAATAGAAAAACGACAGATTATCGCTCTTTTCCTCATCACGACGTTCCATGTTCTTCCATGTATTCATCATTTCCTTTAGCTTCCGTTCCTCTTTACATTCTATCTTCGGACTGTCAGTGTAACAAAAGGCCATTTCTAGCCGGCCTTTTATTGGACTCGCGCATCAGTGTCCACACAAATGAGGCCTTGAAACATAATGTACATATACATGCTTCTAGAACTCACTATTCTTTGGATTAGTGCAGCAAACTCAGTTTGCCTGGCTTGGTTGGTTGGGTGGTTGTTTGCATACCAGAGAGCAAACACAAGATAGTAGTGGTTTTCGACGGACCCGGTAAATCGAGGAGAGCCACTAAAAGAATGGCAGTATAGAGGGTGCCACTAAGTGTGATTCGACAGCATACACACACATACTACACATTCATGCACACACAGAATGGTGGTGATGACTTGCCCATTAGGAAGGACAATGGGCCTTTTTGAAAGGGAAAACAACAACCAGAAGAAGCACATTAACAAATTGGTTACATTGCGAGATTGCTTTAGGGCCACCAGTAGCGGACCTGTTTGGGCAGGTTTGTTTGGAAATTGGGGTGGAGCTGTGCCTTGGGAAGTCTTGATGTCAGTCAAGAATAACGCATGTAGTGGCATTCAAGGTTGTTTGGTCAGGCTTGTACAGACATGACACACATCCCAATCCCATGCATCCTCTTACATTGAGTCTTTTCAGGATATTCATGAGCAACGAACCTCGTTATTTTTGCCCAGGCCCCGTAAATACGAACGTGATGATTGGCTTTCTCTCGTTTGCTGCAAACAATTTTGTGAAAAAAATCTGGGCGGAGGCGCTTTTTTCGAAGAAGTCGGGCCATAATTCATTGCAGCTTGAGCGAGACTCCTGGGGAACAAAGTCACGACAACACACAAAGAAAGTTCTCGCTTCTACTAACTCTCTGGGTCTCTTTCTTCCTTCTCTCTCTCTCTCTTTCTCGCCATTCTACACAATGGAACCACACACGAGGACCAATTTGATTTCAGTGGTTGGAAACCGTTGCAAGGAGCACAGCTAAATTTGGATTTGTGTCCACTAGGCCAAAATCAATAGCCTTGACGGTGCTTTGTTTAGCCCACTTTTGCATTCAGATTAGTAGAATGAGAAAAGTTCAATTGCTTCACAGCGTTTTGATTAAAACGTGTGGGCAAACTCTTTGACATTAATGATGGATGACGAACACCGGGGGTAATTCAGAGCTTGCTCTCATTGGACGGATTTGATAGGTTTCGGAGGTGTGCCGGCCTCCGTTTGCCCTTTGTATAACTTAGTTTATTGTTTACTTAACCAAACTAGGCCACTTTTGCCAAGTTTTGGGTTTACATTTCCAGCAAACTTATGGTTCGCTGCCACTATTCCAGGTAGCCGGTCTCCTAAAAGTTCCATTTTACGGATCAGTGTTTTAGGTTATTTTCTTTGTCTTGTCCTCCCTCTATGTATTTATGCGAATTGCAAACCGATCTTACCTTTCAAAGGGCCATTCAAATAGTCCACAAACATCTTTGGTCTTTCTCCAGCTCTGAGGGGATCATATTCACCTTCGGAGTCTGACATTGTGTTTATATTTCCAGCCTGGACTGCCCATAGGGCGGAAAAGGCTGTTAGCAGTGCCACAATGTGGCCAAAAATGGTTTTCACTGCCATGGTTCAATGGGCTACAGAGCAACCGTGAGTTTTCGCCTTTTGCTCTTTTGTTGCCATTCGCGTGGTTCCAAATCTTTGGTGTCCGGAAGTGGGCACAAAAATCACTGAAAGCCACAATTTCCCAACTGTTCACAAGAGTTCAAGATGACAAGCAAACAGTGTTGGTGTGTTTCGTTTTTCTTCCTCTTGAACCAAGACGAGCTTGAGGCGCTTTTCATGTTCCGACTCGACAATATAAGTACTTGACTTCAGACAGGGTCCAAGTTTCAAATTGAATACAACCACAAACTCGTCCTTCTTTGCTGCTTTGGGCTCGATCTTCAATGATGGTATGCAGTTTGCGTCGAAGCAACTCGCCAGAGGGGGGACATGAACCCTAATGCTATTCAATCTTACTCAGGGTTGTTGAGGGCGGTGCACTTCTTTCTTTTCCTCCAGTTCTCGTCCAACTTAACCCAACCCAAGTCGGGGATACCCTGTGGGTGGTCAAAAAATATAGAGTCAAGGATCCCCGGAGCTCGTCAAATGAACACCGCACGAGATATTCCCAGACCGAGGAACAGACTGGAAATGATGAAAATGGCTTGGAAGGGGGATCAAGTCATTCATTTAGAGAATGTGCTTGGACTGGCTGAACGAGGCAGCAAGCAACTAAGTATCCTCGACTCCCTCGAGTATCACCTCGTAGTCAGAGAAAATGAGGACAGAGCCCACCAAGATCTTCAGGGACGGACTCTTGGTGTTCCAATAAGGTTTTTTTGTCTCAAGTTCCGCAATAAGACCGTCTCATTCACTCTTGGCAAATGAAACCAAGCGTGCCACGATCCACTTTTGGGTGGGTGGGTTGATCAGGGTGAGTTTGTGACAGTGACTGTTGCCTGAGTCTGTTGTCTGGAGGTGACGGGTGGATGAAGTAAGATGGATTTGCTTCCACCGTGTTGTAACGTCGTCAATTTTGGACCTTGCTCCTTTGGAACCCCTCTTTTTCAGAGTCTCAACCAAGCCTCTTCCGAAGTTCCAGCGTTTCCCTTTGGCTCAGAGGTTATGTCTACCAACTGGGGTTCTGGTTGTCTGTTGAAGTTTTAGTGTGTAAGCTGGTTGTGTTCTTTCATTTCTTCGAGTGCAATGGCAGAACATGAACTCGATCGTACAATGCTGTCTTGAAAGAGGAGGACTTGGAAGAAAAGGAGGAGGAGGAGGAGGGTAATCTGCTATCCTCTGTCTTTCTTCTCGATCTTGTTCCAAACGTTGGGGATCCGGGGTTCTCCTTGACTTTTTTCACCAAAATCTGCAGCATAAGAAAAGAGAGAAATCCAAATCAGATCAAGTGAGCTACATACGGAGAAGAGCACTTGGAACGAGGAGCGAGAGAAATGTCTCTCGAGCAGGAAATATTCTGAGAAGAGCAAAAACTGCTGAAATGTGAGGGGGCAAAAAAAGTTAAGATCTTTAGAGACAAGGGAACTTTTTTGTGTTGACCTGGTCGGCAATTTTCCACCTATTATATACTTTTTGCTCGATAGGATATCACACAAACACATTTTGGCAATCATGGCACGTTTCTCCATTTTCGCATTTGGGGGGTCCAAGTAAATGAAGTAATGCACGTTGCACATAGGATTCCTAGAATCGACTTTGGCAGCTTGCGGTCGAGTCCCAAAAACCCGAATACGACGGCAATTTTGAGCACATTCAAAGTGGCTCACAGGAGCTATTTGATTTGTTCAATGAAGCATTTTATTTCCCGGAGAGCACCCGCTTCATTTCACTTGAAGACGAAACCGTAAACTAAAGGCAAGGATATTTCCTCGAACCCCAAAAGCAGGAATGTGTGTACTGGTTCTTTCATTTTTAACCCTCTATTCGTCTAGCTCGCCTGAATCTTGATTGGAGATTGAGATGTCGAAAAACCATTTGGCTGGTCCTCGTTAATACTGGGTAAGAGGTTCTGACCAAATTGGTTCGTTTCATAATACTGGATGGAACGTTGACTCATTCATACGACTACTCGGCCAAACGAGACCTGAAGAATCCATCCCAAAAGGAACTCATAAGAAGTCAAATCACGATCTGTTGGCAAAGGAAACTGACGGAAGGTAAAAATCCCCTGCTTTTGAATGTGTCTGCGTTCCTCTATTCTTCTCATCATACAATAAATAAATTCAGTCAGTCAGTCAAGGCAAACCCGCCACCAGCATACTTGTAGAATCACTAAAACTTTTGGACCAACATAAAAACCAAGGTCCTTAAAGCTCTTTTTGGTAGCCGTGACAAGAAAAGAATGTTTCTTTTTGAATTTTTACAGTGACGCCCACTTTGTTGGTACATTGCAATTTCGATTCGGTCTTGGTCCATTTTGGGTCTCCTCGAGCTCATCGCTCCCTCGTTCCCCCTTTTCCACGAGGGAAATGAGGGAAAGGTCTCGTTTTTATCTTTTTGTGGTCGTGTGACTGTTTTTGGAATTGGGACCCAGGATGATAGCAAGGGTCGTTTAATCCGATTATCGTTATTGGTATAGAGAGCCTCGACGATCTTTGGTCTCGTCCACGTGTCCTCTCTCAAACCATTAGATCTGCTCTACTCTATTTCTGAATTCAAACTCCAATCCAATGAAGAGCGTGTTTTATGAATCGGCTCCGAATGAATACACAAAGACTTTCTTCATTTCAAACAAAATGGTTCACTGCAAAGTCAATTTAACGACACCACTCTATTTAGCGCTTAGCATTAACCTACCACGTACACCATCATAAACACAGAGCAAAAGAGCCGTACACATTTTAATGAAAGTAGTATTCCATTGGCGCCCATTCTGTCGTGTCCCAGTCGGGCAATTTTTGACTTATCTCGAGTGGGAGGCTCCTTCTTGCTTGGTCCACAAACGAACGTTGAAGGAGCTGCTCCGGAAAAAGGGATTGGCCAAAACGTGAAGCTCGGTGCATAAAGATAAGAACCGAAAAAACCCTGTGGCTACTCGACAGAAATTCTCGCAGAGCTGCATCCTCCAAAATGAGATCAATTCTTGTTGGAAAATCATATTTAATCATAATTTCAAATTCAAGATTTAAGTTGGCATTTTCAACATGTTTCAATATACTTATGAATGTGGACGCTAATGTCTATTCGAAATGCACTTTATTGAATAACTTTTTCCATGGGCACCATCTATCCTTTTCATGCGAGTCGGATCTTTTTTTGTGAATGGGGTCAGGTCATTTTTCATCCACTATGGGTTGTGGTGAAGGTGGTGGCGGTTGTCGAGTGCCAGAAACCCAATGCCATGGTCCCCTTTTGAATGCATAGGCAGAACCAGGACCCAAGCAGATCAACGAATCTCATAGTGTCTTTGTCTTTATGGATTCGTTCGTGGCCAAGATGGATCCTTTTCTTCGATCTGTCTGATGGGTCCATAATGGACCAACGTGGATCACACAAGCTCTGTTCTTAAGTCCTCGGCAAGGACATCTTAGACTGCAAGTCCACCACAACAAAACCCACCTCTTTGTTCTGAGAGCTGGGTATAAAAGGCTCTGTGAAACCCTACAAATATAGCGGCACATGTTTTTTGCTCCACATGATAAATAGACCGGTAAAAGGTCTTGGAAGACAACTTTGCTTCGTTGTTCTTATAAGTAAAATGCGCCGTGTTGACGTTATGCTCAAAACAATGGATGAGTGTTATCGAACGAATTCAGCTGGGGCTTCTGTGGCCAAAATGGCAAGGGTTGCGTCAAAGTCTAAACCCCCAAAAATTCTCGAGCCAAATTCACATTCTTCGTTTTAACAACCAATCGGAACAAGAATTTTTCCCTCACGTTGCAAACTTAACCTATGTAATGCCTGGGCCGTTTTCTGACCCATCCTTAGCCTGTATAGCCCCCAAATCCCCAGCTGAATTTGGCCGACTACACTCATCCATCGGGCTAAAATCAAGCCATACTTTGGAGTTTTCAATGAAAGAGTAGACTAAGCTAAGGGGCCTTTGAGCCATCTATGTATTCTCTTGCTCAATGTAAATCACGCACCCCTGGGAAATCAGGTTAGCGGTGCATTTTCGAGAACCAATCCAAATACTTTCGATGATATTCCTACAACCATAACGATATTCCGTGGTCGCTTTCACCGCTCCCAACATAATGGTATCTTACAAAATCAAAGATGGTCTGGGCCAAGTCGAATAAATGTAGCTTAACCTATCTTAATCAGAGAGAAACTCTGGCCAGACGGAGAGGATTACGAAGTTAACCACGGTTCGTGCGTCATATTTAATCCGACCGAGCAATCGTGATCTCTAACTCTCCCTTGCCTAAGTTATTGAATACCCAAAGTGAATAGCATAATCTCTGTGTCAACAGATCATGTCCGAGACGATGAAGCACGCTCTATTCTCTTGGTGAAGACCATCAAATATCATGATCTATGGAGAATCATGTGGTGATCCACTCACCATCAACTACGACGTGCATTTCCAACGGGTTATTTTTATTTATAGGATTCTGACACACTTTTCTCTCTCTTTCTCTGCTCTCCTTATCATCAGGCCTCACAATTGAGAGCGAGTGAGCATCTAACGGAAAAGGACAAAAGATAGATCAGTTTGTGTGATGTGTCACATTCACCATTAATCTTAAGTGTATATATAGTACAATGCTCTATAAATCGCACACACATGTGCCTTGTAAATCATTGTGTTGAGACATCCTGCGGATTTTGCCCCAAACCCCAAACCCACTTCATGTTCCCAGTTCACCAGTTTCTTTCTCCCCATTTTGGTGAGCCAAAGAACATGACACAAACCAACAAACACGTTTTGCAGATAGATTAAAAACCAAAGAAATAAATCTCTTTCGAGTTCCGTCTGCAGTGACTTTTGTGTGCAAGAGCATTGTCCGTGGATCTTAGTTGTCCCACTTTTTCACTCACTCACTCTCTCTCCTTTCTTTCTTTCTTCAACTCTTTAGAGAACCAGATCGGAAGAACCCAAGAGTCAGAGTCGAAAGTGGGAAAGTCCATAGAACACAGTTGGAACACGATCCAATCAGTTTGAAGGATCCACTTAAATTTGTTATGCAGATTTATGGGATAATACCAAGGGTTAGCCTCCCCTCATACCTCGTACCAAGGGCCAGTTTATGTACCTTCCAAACGGACTTTTTGTATAATTTATATTGGAGATGGAGGCGCTCAAATTCTTACTGATTCCTTTTTTTCTAGGTGTAAAACGTATAAACTTGTTTTGTCCGTCTGAACGTTCCACGTATAGGACTGAAGGCTTTTTGTGACATTCATTCCTTTTCCATAAAACGAATAAAGATGGACTCTTGAAGATGTTGTTGGAGGTCTATTGACATTCCTCTTGTACCAAGATGTTTCTTTCAATATTTTCTTTGACATGTGTCCAGCATATTCGAGTCATCAGAGCAGAGAAAGAATAGCAGTACTCTATGCCAATATTGGATATCCATTAAAGCTCACATTGTGACTGCTCTTAGCCTCCATCGAAGCGAGGCGCTCACCGATCTCTCTCTCACTCTCTCTCTCCCTGTCCTCCTCAACCACCACCTCCCTCATCCATTGGACTTATTTCTCTCTTATGCGTGCCATACACCCACCCACCCATGCACGGATCCATTCATGCTTGTACTAAGAGTAAGTGAGTGAGTGAGTGAGTGAGTGAGTGAGTGAGTGCGTTTGTGTCCCTGGTTCCATTTGATCCCTTCTTAAGCTCGATCAGACACTTGCCTCCCCAAAGAAAAAAGGCTTCTTCTCGCTCTGTGCTTTGAATTTGTCCTTCTTTCGATTTGCCTCGGTCCAGATGTGAGGCCCCCTTCGACACAAAGCTGCTCTGGACTCGCTTAGCTTTGAGTCGTTTCCCGATGAAAAGATGAGTGAGTTCATACATAGATGAGCCGTAGGTAGTAGCATGTATACGTACGTCGTCCATCTATTGCCAAGTTGGGTCAGTGAATGGGCGGAGGGAGGCATGTGAGGTTCAGAACCCTAGACTCGAGAAATCGGTCAACATCCCAACACGCATCCAAGAAGTGGATTTTCTACTCTGATCAATCAGGTCAGCTAGGCTTCTTTTTTCGGCTTGAAGGTGCGTTATGCACCAAAAAAATGTAACAAAGTCAATTGAGTATGGTATGCCAAGTTCTTAAATCGAAGATTTTTAAATTAAGCCAAGGATCTTTCTTGCGCCATTTGAGTGTTTTGGATGGACCATTGATTTATGATCTGGCATATTTTTTTTGTAGTGAACCACTCCTCCATTTGATCGAGGGAAGCGATGAAAGACAGAAGGCGGAAGCGGGGATGAATATATGAATTCGGCCAGATGATGATGGATTGGGAACTTCAACAACTGTGGGCTCTTATACTCTTCGTCATCCACACTAGGGCTGATTCTCGAGAATTCTCGCTCGAGAATTCTCGAGAATTTCTCGAAAAAATCGAGGATCGAAAATTCTCGAGAATTTTTCCGAATTCTCGAGAATTTTCGAGAATTTTTTATTAGATTACTCTAGGTCATATTTTGGAATTGATGGCAAAACTGTTTCATTCAAAACAAAAGTTTCAAGTAAAAGAACAATAGGAGCCATGAGCTATGTTTGAAATTTTATAAACATCTTTATGGTACATTCGAACAAGAAAATAACTCGTGAACCAGCCCAAACAAAATCTTCTCTGTCCAGATTGGAGGCAAGATTCTGTGTCTGATTTTTTTCGAGATTCTATTGGCTGTGGTGGTGTGTACAAGAAACTCCTGTTTTGAAAATTACAGCTGACCAAAAATGCGAAAATGTCCGAAGTTTTAACAATGTCAGTAGAACGTTTCAGAAATGTCAGAAATGAAATTTCAGATATTATTGTCCGTGAGGTCCAATCATTGTTTTTCACACTCATGTTCATATTGATTTAGGTATAAACTTTAAAAAAAAAACAATTTTAAGTGCTTTGGAAGCTTTGAATGTACATTTTTTTCGCTATTTTCACTTTTTCTCAAACTCTCGAGAATTCTCGAGAATTTTTCTCGAATTCTCGAGAAATTCTCATTCTCGAGAATTGAAATGTTCGAGAAAATCGTCAGCCCTAATCCACACAAAGACTAGGGGAGCAATCATATTTGTTATTCATTGTCCTGCTCAATATCAAGACGATTGAGTGCTCTTTTCCATGCTTTCTTAGCCAGCTACGTGTAGGGATGTGGTCTATCTCATTTTCAATAATGGATGACAAACAAACTGACTTGGAACTCATCATCTGAAAGCTCAAATGAACGCTTAATTGTGATGGAACTTTAAGATCGTGATTAAGACTATGATGTACCACAAAATGATTAAAATGCCTTATTTTCTGCCATGGCAGAAGGTTATGACTGCACATGAATAACTAGCTTTATTGATATTGTTTGTTAAATTAATTCAATCATGGGTCAGTGACAAGCGCACTCAAACAACTAACGTGCTAAAAAAAGGCCAGTCTTTAGATAATCTTCATTTCAGGTTCAAAGATGTGTGTTTTGTTCTCGATTTAAATTAGACAAGAAAGAACAAAACGAGATCAACTTCGGATTATCCACAACTGGTATAAAAGTTTCATTGTTGATCTTCTGCTTCTCCTTTTTGATCCGACTGGTCCAAAAAATCAAACTGATGAAGAAAAGAACGAAGAAAAACTTTATAAATTTCCCGAGGGACTTCAATCGAAGTAAAAAAGGTATTGCCAACTCTTCAGCTTTGTATCGGATGGATTTTTTGTCGACGGATTAGAAAGATGACAAGACTTCATGTCACGACATCTTGTAATCTTGTAGGGTTATGGGAATGTTTTCCAAACTGGTCTCATCTTGTTTCTCTAAATTTTTCTTTTTTAAAATTCTTGCACAATTGCCTGTAAAACGTTTTCTGGAAACATTACATAACAACGCCAATATTTGAGAGTAAACTTTTGATGACTCGAGTTCCAAAGAGACAAGTCTGAAGCTTATCCCATTTTCAAATATTAGCAAGCTATTTACAATGTACCACTTTACGAGGAAATGGCTGCCATATGACACGGCTCACGTCAAAAAAATCCTTATCAATCTTGCGATGACATGATAAAAATCCAAAAAATCAATACATGAGGAATAAGGAACAGCCAACGAACCAACCAGCCAATCTAGTAGCAAACACCCAACCACCCAAATGAGGAGCATGTTTTGAGCTGAAAGACCAAAAGCAAAACCAGCAGGCGATGACGGTCCATGGTGGAATGGAAAAAGGACTTCATTTTTCATTAGCTCCTAACTTGAAAAGTTTTCTTCCTGCCAGAAGATGAGGGATAATGACGGTAAAGTAGGGAGAAAGCTACCGTAGTACGTAGCTGTTGCGAGCTCTCTAATAGATTCCCCCTCGTCTATTACAATCCTTTTAGTAGAGTTTTCGCCAAAATCTAAACCTCCAGGTTCCCTCAGCAACCAAAAAGAGTTCAGCACAAGTCGCCTGAGAACACATTGGCTAGATGGACAGGGGAATGAATGAATACTCCCGAAGTTGCTAATTCTGAAGAAGACTTATAATCAACAAATGTCTTAAAGCATCGATCAATGACGCCAGGAGATTCAGAATAAAACTGCTTTTTTTCACAACGCCCATCTGCGTGAAACGAACTTCCAGAATGATAGAGAAAGCTAATCTATGTTCCTATTGTGGTTGGTCTGATTTGTTTAGCTAGATCAGGCGGAACAGACCTTGTTCCATTGATGTTCCATGTTCTTTGCTAGCCAGTGACGTAAAGGATACAGTGGAAAATCGAGAAGGACCTCCAGCTTATGTGGCCCTTGACACAGAAATCCACTCTTGGATTATATCCGATTTACTCCCGTACCTAAAGGCCACTAATGCCAGGTTGGTTCGCGAGAAAACGTATCTGGATCCCAAAGACCCGGTGGGAGTAGTAGTGGCCAATACAAACAACAAGGGCACATTGATCCACTGATACGAGGCGAATGGCAACTGTTTAGTTAGCTCGCGATAATCCTTAGATAAATCAAAGGGGAGTGCATCCTTGAGGTCTAAGTAGCTGCCCTCCTCAAGGGGAGCATTTTTCTCATGTCCTTCGAATCGAGTCATTTAATACCAACGACGAGATAAATCGAACACTTGGGGGAGTGTTTATGGGTGATAATACTGTCAGAGCACATAATCTTTATTCACGGTTATCCTTAGTGCCTGGAAGCTCTGAAGGCATACCTAACGTTATCAAATTCGAGTACCTCTTGTTTTCAGTGGATTGGCGTTCCTTGTTTGGATTGAAGTGAGCTGATTCCCCTCCAATTGAAAAGAGAACTCATACCAAAACTGAAGGGATCTCATTCCGGCATGAATTCGCCCAGATGGCGAGGAAAGGGTTAGGCCAGTGACACAACCAATATTCTCAACATGTAAAAGGCGGAACAGCGAGGAAAAGCCGGAGAGACCTGCTCTCGATCACTCACGAAAACCCGTCTGGTTCATTTCCACACGGTCTCTGGAAAATATCCGTACATTGGCATGAATCCAAAGTGGATCCCTAGCCCTTGATACGCAACGTATGTATTCCCAGCAAGAGGGTCGTTCCATATTGCATCCGCTCTTCATTAGGTTTTTGCATCTTCATTGTTTATGTCTCTCATGGTTGATGACCTTCTTTCTCTCAAAAGGGAGTGGCAGGCATTGAGGCGTGTCTTGCTTTCCGCTTCGGAAATGGATCACTTCACAGTTGCTCTCTTAAGTGACGGAACGTGGACAAAGAAAGAACCACCATGTAGAGATCAGGGACGCCAAAATCGTCACAATGAATATGTGCATTCTCAACTTGAGATGGCGTACTTAAAAACTGCCTTGAAAAGGCCATATGAACTTGTGACGCATATGTTTCAAACGCATCATTTACTGTACGTATTCAAAAGATCCTTCGAAATTACAGCCAACCTGAACATTGTTTGGCAAGCCTGTGCGAGTGAGTTGGAAACAAATGTGTGACTGGGAGTCTCGCTAATTGATCTTCTCCAATCAACCATGCGTCCCTCATCGCCATCCCTATCTTTGCTTCCAAGCGATCCCAATCGCTCCCACAACTCCATTCTACACAACTGGAACCGGCAGCAAGAGTTCCTTCCATGGTTCTGGACTGCATGAGCATCCAATGGTTAGTAGCCGCACAATCGACAGTTTGCTCGAGCCAAGAGCTCCATGTGAGTCACTCAGGTCCTTTGGGATCAGCATGTCTATCGATGAAGAGAAAGAGAGAGAGAGATATCCAAAAGCACTTTGGTTCAACTTCTTCCGACTCATTTATTCCGGAAAAAAACATCAGACCCAGACTCATTTGTTCATTCCTTAGTGCACCAATACAACCTTGTTAGTCTACGGTTGGTTGATTTACACTTACCTGTACAGTGTTAGTCAGATAGTATGGATCAAAAATTTGCTCAAGATTTATAAACCTGAAGCTTTGGTTGCGAAAGAAGCTCATTAGAATGCGCATTTTGATAATGAGCGAAAGACTCCGACGTTGAGGCCATTAATTTGGAACCATTCATCCTTATCTCTCACTCTGTCGTGTTAAGATAACCCACTCTCCTCATCTCCAAATGAAGCCGTGCGCATGAAGATACTGTCCTTTGGTAAAATACGGCCTCCCTTACTCGCCCTCTGAATTGCTACACTCAGTACAGTATTTCATGGACTTGAATGTGTATGACCAGTATATGAAAGTGTCGGCAGCCACATCACTTCCAAAGCCTCCTCCTCCACGTATGTAGCCTCTGTCTCAAGTGCGGGGCTATCCTACAACAGTTCTATGGTGAAGGCGAGGACTTGGTTGGCCTCTCTCGAACTTGGGTATAAGACAACAATAGCGAGGCTAGGACCATAAATAATGGTTAAAACACGAAAGAAGGGATCCTCGGAGCTAGCTAGCAATCCCAGGCACTAAAAGACGAAATGAGGGACACTGTCTCACATCGTTGGTGCATTAGTTCACGTGGACCCTAGTCAGACAGTTTTATTAGAGGTTCTATTCTTCTTTCAAAATTCATTTCTACACGAGTGAGATTTGACCAATTTTGTTGGGGAAAGAAAAGAACAAAAAGGGAACTGCACTTTGTCTACGAGAGCTAGATACAAGTGTATTCGTAACCACTACCAAAGAAACAACAGCAACAGAAAAATGCACACAAGGCGGATAGATACAAACCAGGAGAGACCACTTTGAAAGAAGTTTCAAGACACGAGGTAATTGATCGGGATGGTGCAAACCAAACACAAAATAAGACACCATCAGTCTTCATTTCACAAGACAGAGGCCCCAACAGTGAGTCCGTTAGAGGAGAGTCAAAAAGTTACGAGAAAAGGGCCAGCCAAAGAACTACGTAAAACAAGAACAACCAGGAAAGGCAAGTCAACAAACTTCGTTTCGCTAGGAAGGAAAGGAACAAAGTTGGTCCTATTTCCTCTCGAACCCTTTCGTGACTAATATGATAACCTGGCCAAAAATGCACCAGAACTGATCTTCCCGATGGGTTGCTAAGTCTGAAAGTGCCTTCCTAGGGGTCTTGGGGTTAAATTTCGATGCTGATCCATATTCTCCCTTTTCTTTTAAGATGTGATGAAAAAAGGGAGAGAGAGCTGGGATCATGTATCATTGTCATGATCATTACTTCATCATGGAAATGCTTCTCCTTTTGCTTCTCTATTCTCGCGAGTTTCCCTTTTTACTGATTTTTCTTTGGACCAAAATTAATGATGGCCGACGTTTTGTTCCCGAATTGATTGGCCCCAAGTGGAGCATGTTTTGATCGTGAAGTGAACAAAGGCGTTAATGTATCAAGCTATCAAAACATTCTCATTACAACAAATGATTGCATTCCAAAACAACACAACTTGTAAGGGCTCTGAGTGTGTTTCCAATCCTATGCGAGACGTTTCTCTTCGTAACTGCTGACACAATCATCACTGATGATGATCCAGCCACGAAGGGTGAGTTCCAAGAGTCCCCAGGATCAGCAAATATGACGCAAACTATTATAAATTACTTGCTGATATCTTCCAAAAAGCCAACACCAGACATAGCAAACCATCCCCAAAGAGCTCTTCTAAAAGCTGAAGGGAGATAGCGACGGCAAAACACCCACCCTTCCAGATCATCTACAGATCATTACTATCATATCTTGGAAATGAGCTTTCAGCTCATTTTATTTCAGGGTTCCTAGGATTATTGCTTTTATCGTTCCATCCCAATGTGGATATCTTGTCTCTCGCTGATCGAAACTTGGTCAGAGTCTCGTGATTAGATCCAAGAAGGCCAACAAGAAAACTCCAAGACGACCTCTTTATCCAAGGTTTGAGATTCGTGTCGTTAAACCTCGAGTATTTGAGGGATCAATACCAAAGGAAAGGAGGGATCAAAACATGAGGAAAAGGGACGAGAGAAAGAAGGTTTCCCCTTGCTCACTCGGCAACCATTATCAGTATTTCCACCAACAACGACGTTGTTGTTGTTATTGTCGTCATTATCATCATAGAAAAAATGAGTCGTTGAAAATGACGGTAAGCAATCAACCCTTTCGTCCAACCAAGTCTGAGAAATGCTGACTGGCGATGGATGACTCATGGGTAATAGTCGTGTTATTGATGCCCGACTGAATTTACTTCATCCAATGACTCCTCTTCAAGTTCTCACATTCATAAACTCCAGTTTATGTACTACTTCCTGAATATATTAGTCATCCCTTGCGTATTTGACTAACGAGAGTTTTCACGAGTGGTGTCCGAAATTCGGCAGAAAAAGAAACTTTTTTGTGAAATTACCCCTTGACTTATTGACCGTGTCAAAGCGAATGAGCGTCAGGATCCTGACACAAGTTTGGGAAGGATGGCAATCAACTCGGTTGCCCATTCTCGTATCGTATCAAATTGGGAGAGATCTCTGTTTTGTTGTCATTTCTCGTGGGCCAAGGGAACAACGAACAAGTGAGTGCTCCAATAGAACCCATTCACCCCTCAACATCGAGTTGGGAAGCAATTCACTGGAGAATTTCTCTGATGAATCTCAATCCAATTCCCCCTTCGAAACAAAGACGAATGAGCCTCTCGTTCGCTCGTACAATTTTCATGGACCCTCAAAAAACAAACCAACAGACACAGTCCAAAAGTCTGTCTTTGTTCAACTCAAAGGCATTGTAAAATGGACGGTACCAAGATCATCAAAAGCCAATTCTCGTTTTTTCCCTTCGGGGGATAAAGCGTTGATTACACGAGTCTTCACTTATCCGTAGGATACTGAGCAAGAGGGATCATATATTGTGTGCCAATCCGGATATGAACCAACTCAAAGGAGGGGGCTGACTGAGGAGTTTCTGAGCCCGAGTCACAAGCAATTGTGGTGCTCATGAGACGAAATTTCGGCTCAAACATGGGTTGCATGGCAATATCAAGCTGGAAGTGGAGAGGATCAAGCTATTGTATTCTATGTTCTAACTCACTGAGTGAAGAGCAGAGCACGTAGACCAGAAGACGAAGAAGGGCGAGGTAAACTTTATGAGGCGGAAAAAATAATGCGAGTGTTCCTTGATGTTCCATGACTGCCCCGAGATCTCTACTTTTTACCGCCACCACTAACCCACCCTTGGCATGGTCTATTGAGCCATTCCGAATTAAGGGCTAACTTCTTCATAATCTAGAAGGGACTCGCTGAGTGATGTACTGTGTACTAGTTGCGAGAATTTTGCCCCAACGTCAGCGCCTAGGTTCAAGTTGACACATGTGCTTCACTGGTCGTCGGTGAGACGACAATTTACGTAAAAGCCCTGTCTCTCACTAGTTTAATTGCAATGTTGCGGCAAATTTGTGTCCCCAATTTAGCGGAAACAAATGGCGAAACAAATCACAACAGCTGCTAAAATGCGAATGACCACTGGAGGAGGCCTGACAACAATGTACACAGAGGAGCGAGCACCTCACAAGCAAAGTGGACCAAGAAGGCAATTCGAGCCTTTCGAAGCCCTCTGGCAATTATATCACATAGTTTGCTGGTCCGACCAACCGTAAAATTAGTCTGTCAGCTTTCATGTTCAATGGGAAAGAAGGCCGGACGACTAGAAGCTATGGAAGCAGCTAACTTTGCACCATCTTCAGTTCTTGCTTGGTCCAGACTCGCTAGTAGGACATATTGCCAAGGATATTTCAGGCGCGTCTTCTCAAAGGTCAAGATAACTTGCATTTGACTGGCTGTATCAAAAACATGTCCTGTAATCAAATTAAACTGGATTTTTTTCCTTGCTCTTTCAAGCTATAACAAAACTGTCAATCAATTGGTGTCAAAACTTTCATAAACCTTTTCTTCGATTGAAATCCAACTTGTTTGATACATGACGCATTATTGAGAAACAACCAAATTATGACTTCTACAAATGTCATGCAACTTTTTGGATTCTTCTTGTTCCTCGTTTTCATGAAGGTTGTTGGAATGGGAGTTTTTTCTCACTTTCTTTTTTAATAAATAGTTTTCATTTGCCCAAATCAAAGCTAATAACGAGAAGAGTTTTCATCATGGTGCTTGTCAAGCCTGGTTCATTCCAAACCAACATCTACTCTCATCTGTGATGTTATTTTACTTTAAAGGGTGCTCTCAGAGCCGAACTTTGAAAAGAAATGTTTCTTCAAATCAAACCATCTTTTTGATGTGACCCAATTTCTGTCCAAGTTGTCATCCTGTTCCAACTTCTTCTTTTGACTTGGCAAAAAAGAGGGAACATTTCTCTTTTTGGGACGGACAACAATTTGTAATGGAAAAAATGAAAAGAACATCAGATTATATGAAAGTGCTTGTTTTGAAAACAACGACATTCCCGTGAAAAACAATGAATGATTAAAGTATCTTACCTCGGGGAAAAAGTTAACGACAAGAAGTTGCCTGTGGCAATGAAAATAATTATAACAACACTTAAAAAGGATATGCCTATCCCCAAAAAGAAGCAGAATTGCTTTTAGGGATTAACACTCGAAATCTGAAGTCTCGTTTTCGCTAAGATCCAATGCCGCCTTACTTTCACGTGTAAGCACGTGAATGAACTGGAACTGTGTCCAACATCTCTGGCAGTCTCCGAATGGAACGACCCGTGGAGGCACAAGGAAGAGAACACATCCAACGAGGAACGGAAAAGAGAGGAGGAGACGAATGCGCAATGGAAAAGGAACAACTCGGCTTCGAGCGAAAAGCGAGAGTGAGGGAAGAACGGGAGACAGAAGGAAAGAAGGAAGAAAAGGAGGAGGAGGAGGGAGGGAGGGAGGGAGAAGGAGAAAGAGGGAGCCAAGAAGACCGAATGGAAGACAAGTGGTGCCCCTCAAGACCAAAAGACTCGCCCTCATTTCAAGGGCAGACATTACGATGGATCCGGGGGTTTGTTGAGAAGTGACAAACCTTAGTTGGGGACACACTTTTTCGCTGGACGAATGGAATTGGAATGAACGAAGTAAGTACATTCGGACTAGCAAACGGCCAAAAAAAAACGACTCAAGGACCACGATCCAGTTTTCTAAAACTAAGGTTTCCTTTATCTGTTACATGCATGTAAGAGAATCGACATGGAGATCTCCTACCGGGATTTCCTTGAAAATATATTAGTTTTCGACACCCAGATTTCACAGTTTTTGTGTTTGATTCCAAGGCGAAATTCAAACTAAATGTTTAGAATTTTATTAGATCAAGTAAAATCTACTCATCATAAAGTTCGTTGCAATTTATCTTTGGTAGTGTTGTAAGTCAAATCTGTCCAAATCTGCCCTAGAGGCTATTAGATTAGGGAAGGGATTTCGCAACCTCTGTGGAGTAAAAAAATGGACGGGGAAATATCTTTGACAAAAGAAAGTAGCAAAAGGGCACGGACGGACCCCTGAAAGATAAATCTATGATGTCTTAAATCCTAAAAATCTTGAAGATGAGTAGTGGAACTTGAAATGTGATTTGTTTGTGGTTTTGAAATTTGAAACCATTAGCTGATGTTTTCGTGGCTTATCCGCTTCTATGCTTGGCCCTATGAATAAGCCAATCGGGTTTCAAATCGATTGAAATTCTCTACAACGATTGGTTGGAGCATGAGGAAAATCAGTCCAGTGCTTTTCTTTTTCCAGTACACAACATACATACAAGGAGACACAATATTGTGCTTTTCAAGAGCTTAAATTTACACCCAATTTGGAATTTAAACAAATGCACCTAGTGCTATGAATAGCATCTTAATACATTATTTTCATCACTTATTTTTACAATTTTAGAATGTAGTTTTATGCAGATGGATGAATCGCATTTACTTTGGTACTTGGGCCCAAAAATATCTATATTTTAGCACCAAAATTTCAGCTGATTTGATGAACACAAAAAAACGCAAAAAGTGAACAATATTTTTCACAAGATCCGAAATTCGGGAAAAGGGAGTCTCTCTCGCTTGATGTTCCGGCTTCTAAGAATGCATTCATATTTCTTAGCCAACCAATGATACCAAGGAACTTAA
This sequence comes from Tigriopus japonicus, assembly GCA_010645155.1. Classification (NCBI taxonomy): domain Eukaryota; kingdom Metazoa; phylum Arthropoda; class Copepoda; order Harpacticoida; family Harpacticidae; genus Tigriopus; species Tigriopus japonicus. The sequence continues at coordinate 11,136,749 of CM021318.1, forward strand.
GCAAGGTCGGCCCATTTGTAGTAATTAAGACTTCTGCAAAGTTAATTGCAATCCACAAAACTCACGGAAAGGACGCATTTTAAATTCATGCATCGATGACCGTGGTTGGTACAAAAGCTTGGCCGGCAAGTGTTCGCTCCCTTTGCACGGTGCCTGCCTACTTTGACAAAAAATAATTAGGAAAAAACTGAACAACCTCAGAAAACTGAACAAATCAGCTAAGAGCGACTTCCCTGCGTGCAGTTGGCGGACTTTACAATTTTGGGAGGACTGCAATTCATTGGCAACCAAATTAAAAGATGACAAACCATGACAGATGCTTTTTACCAACACAAATTAAATACCAGGGTTTCTATTTCAATTTGCTTTGCAAAAATAAAGTTTAAAATAGTCGTGAAAATTTAGGAGCTGATCCTTCAACAGCATGGTTGAATTAATCTTTAAATACTATTCCTTATCAACCCACTATGCAAAGGTTGGCCAACAGTAACTTGTTGGTAGATCAATTTTCGTGTAAATGTTAGTTATTGTATTGTATTGTATTTCGGGACTTGTATTTTGTACAATGGGGGAATTTAGTAACTAGTTGCCCCTGCCTGCGCCCCTTGGAGAGGTCTTATTTCTGAGCCCGTCGGGCTCTGGGTACAATTTCAATGAAATAATAAAATAGTAAAATATAATAAATAATGTTGTACAGTGAAAATAAAATGAATGAACTAAATATAATTTATGAGAATGAAATTGGGGATGAAGAAAAATGGCACCGTGGAAAGTGGGTTATTTTTTCGCGTGGTATATGATGAGTACGTACTGACGTACGCGAGTTGTTTGGCTTTCTTGTGGTTCCTTTCTATTCTTATTTCTCATATTCTCAAGGTAATGTTGAATATCATTTTGAGCTGTTATGACAAAACATACAAAATTAATATTTTTATTTTTTGTTATGTTATCGAGAAACTTTATGATTTGCTTGGGAGCAAGAGATTTCATTCACTGGTAACGTTTTTTTCTTATTTTAGGGCCAAAAATGGACAACTTAAACTCAAATAACCCAGCAGCTGATGAACATAATTTCAAATAATTTCCATTCAAGAGGTAACCAAGTAAGCTCTAAATATGCATGTATTATCTAGGTTTTCAAAAAAGAGTTTGATTAGGGGCATCAATAATGCTCAGTAGAGGCACCAAATTAAACAAAACAGAAACTTGGTAAAGAAGAGGCTTTTAAGTTATGGCTTAAAAGGACTTACAATGAAAATAAATTGTTGATGAAATTAATTGCGTAGAAAAATGTGATTGAGATGTAATTATAAAGACTTATTTATTTGGTCTGCAGGTGATTGAAAAAAAGCAGTGTATTCTGCCATCAAATTAACACCAAATATTGGCTGCCCAACTTTTGTTACCAATTCCAAAAGTTGGGCAGCCTCTTTAGAAACCTCTTTAGTCAGTCAGGAAAGGTATTTTTTAAAATAATTGGTGATTTGTAATTGAAAATTCGCCAATTAAATGGCTCAAAAACCAATTTGTCACTGCCACGTTTGCTAAGGTCAAAAATACTCGTACATTGTGGAAAAATGGGGATTCTAAAAGAAGAACAGACACTACCTCTCCCCCCCTCCCGAAAAAAAAAATGGTTAAAACAAGTCGTCAGCTTCATGAAATTATTATCATTTTATGGTCTGAGAAAATATTTTTCAACAAAGCAAGTTTAGACATTGATCTCTCCTGTCTGGTTATGGCCCTAAAGTGCAAATTTTTTCCTAAATTTTCTTACGTTAAAATAAAGGTGCAAACTGCTCCTACACATTTTACTTCATGTGTCAGAACCCCTGGGTTTTGGTGGACTATTCCAATTTCTTTGTTTTGCTCCTCTCCCTCAATTAGTAAACGGGCTTTGCACTTGATTTCAACAAAAATCAGTTTTAAGCTTTTGAAATGACAACATTTAGGACTTTGTAAAGTAACACGGTACTTTTTGAGTCTTTATGTCGTTACAGTCACATCAGTTTTCAAGTTACAGTTACTTTTGCGAAAAAGGAAACGAATGACTTATTGTTTTTTCGTTGCAAGTACTTTCGCTGCAAACTTACAGCTGCCATGACTATTTACATTTAAATATTGTTTTGGTGTGGTTTTGTAATTCTATGCAAAAAAATCGAGAACTTGTTAAACCTGAATGTTTAAAAAAATAAGGCAATAAAATTACCTTCTGGCTCTAAGTCCTCTTTAAATCGATGATAAAGAAAAACATACTCGGAACTGAAGTGAACCTTCGGAATAAGTTCGTATGAAAATCTACGTTTGGTAAATCTGTCTTAGGAAATAATATCGACATATGATGACAAAGGGCATGGACATCTTAATTTCTCAGGACGAATTACAGAAATACAGCTTAAGGCCTGTCATTGTACTAAAATGAGAGGTTATTTCAAAGCAGTAAATGTTCCGTTGAATTTTCATTGTAGTAACTCGGCCTTAAGTGGTATTCTGTAATATATCCTTCATCCTTGCAAAGGGGTTCGCTTTCCGAAGTCGAAAGCGGGAAAGAATAAGGAGGTTCGGTTGACCTGACTTTAAATTTGGCGCGAACTTGAGTGCGATTTCACTTTTCCTAGGCAGGGAGGGCCTTGGCGGATGGACGCCGTGAAACGCCAGGTACGAGCCTATCAGAGGTGCCCAATTTTGGCGAGTAATAGGGTTTGACGGGGAGCAATTTTGAAATGATAGAGCTAAATGCTAAATGATAGGGTCAATTATTGAATTGGATGATATTTTTTTGAACATCGATGCGACTGTGATTATCAAATTCCGACGTGAATCTTGAGCCTTTCCTCATCTGGGCTTCAATTCGGGTTTGTTAATGGCGTCTTCCCTCCAATTGGGCCGGTTTGGCTCAAACGGGGTGATCTCAGCCCAAGCCGCCTAAGTTGATGGAGTATTAAAGTGACGGGCGCGACAACAAGAGAGGCCTAAGGAAAAACTGAGCTTTTTTCTCATCAAATTCGATCAACAAGACGTTGATCGATTCACTCGTATCCTTAGATATTTAGTATGACGCTATTTTAGCATTGAACGTTCTAGATAAATTAATTAAGACGATCCGGCCTAAAGCCCGAGAGCGAATTCCGGTCACTCTCACCGTGTTTTGAGGCGAACGCAGGTGAAATTCTCCACACGGCTGGTGGGTTGACTAGCGTGGAAGGCCCACTCTATTCCCAGCCTATTCAGCCGATGAATGGGCGACCCCGCTCGAAGCCACCTGGACCATCCGAAACGCCAAAATAAGCTGAAAAAGAGCACTGGGACGAGATCGTGCGTCGTCGTCGTCTTGGTCGAGCGGGAATCGCAGCAGCGCTGAGCGCTTCGGCTTCATCTCCGCCTCTGGACTGACTTACAGTCAGACTGACGAGCACTAGCGGACAAACATACACACACACGGACAGACAGACAGACAAACGCAGAAAAAAGAGAGAGTGGTTCAAAATTAAATCTATGTATACCCATCCATATCTATTCCTCAACGCTGTGATCGTGGGTGTTGCGTGTGCGGTCGTCTCATCCACGGGTTGCAACGCGATCGTTTGGCTCTCGTGAGCGCCTTTCAGCCAGTCAGCCGCCTGGAAATCAGTTTGGAGCCGCCTAGCCATGTTCCGGGGGTGCCCGCGCGTAAATGGTCGTCAATCAGGCCGCGTGTGACCCCCGCGGGGGTCTAATCCGCCGCCCATCGGACATGAGACGGCCCCTGTAAGCAGCCGTGTGGAATCATGTCTTCGCGCGCTTCGTCCGTGTCGTCGTCGTCATCGCCGCGTAGTTCTCGCCGATCCTCGCGTCAACGCCCTCAACCGCACAGCCACGCCGAAACGGCCAATCATAGTAATCTCGTCAAGGGCGCCGCCAAGTTGAATTCGGCCGAGGCCGGGGGATCCGCCCGAAATGCGGCCTCGCCGTCTTCGGGCCGCACCACGCGAGCCGGTGGCGGCGGCGGAACCGCCGCGCTCACCCGCGTCCATCATAGTGAGGAGGAAGAAGAGGCCTTGAGTCCATCCTCCGACGAAGAGGACGAGGAAGAAGAAGAAGAATCGGTCCAAGTTCATGATGGAGCCGCGCAGTCGCCGGAGGCCGTTTCGCGTCGCGGTCGGCAGCGCGGAGAGCGCTCTCGCACCACGCGCAGTGGCGGCGCTCCGGCCAGTCCGCAAATTGATCGAGTGTTGAAAGAGCGCCGAAACAGCCGCTCGCCCGCCTCCTCCTCGGCGTCTTCGGCCACATCCACGTCGCGTCCCCTGATTAACGGCCGCCGCACCTCAACCCGCGTGCCCGGGGGCAATGCTCCACCTGAAGACGAGACCGTATCCGTTAGTCGGACTAGTAGTCGCGCTAATTCCTGGGTTGAAGTGTCGGACGACAGCGTGGACGAGGCCGAAGACATGCGAGACCTGCCCACCGTTTCCTCCAAACGTCGACTCAAGTGCCGATTGTGCGGAGCCTTGGCCGCCAATCGAACCCGATTGAAAAAACACGCGCTCGTGAAGCATTTTCGCTCCGATATTAGTGCCGAATTACCCCAGGCTCGACCGTTCAAGTGCCCCTTTGCCCAGTGTTCCTTTGAGGCCGTCACCGCTTGGCTCCTGCAACGCCATTACGAGACCGAACACGACGTGATGGAAAAGTTTATGGCTCAAGTGGAGACCCCCATGGACAGTCCCGCGCCATCGCCCGTTTCAATCAATCTCCCCAATGGCACCAACGGTTACCCATCGCCTCCGAGTTCCGTGGTGGCCAAAGATCTGACCGAGATGGATCCTCTTCCGGAACCGCAGACCCGGGTTCCGCCCCTAGAAAGTGACCCTCCTCCGCCGGAGCCGCCCAACAGTGCCTCTGTGGAAGTTATTGGTGAAACCGATTCAGTGCCCTCCGCTAATGAACCTAAAGAGGAGCCAGTGACGGAGCTCGCCCAGCAAAGTGAGCGAACGAACGATCTCAAAGGGAAAACCTTGTCCGTGGGTCCTTCGGAGTTAGGTCATAATTCGGTACCACGTGACTTTGACGAGTTCAAAGTCCACGTCCAAGAACATCTCAAGACTTTAGCCGGTTCTTGTGCCCAGGCCTTGGATGAGTGCTCGATTCAATGTGTTTGTGGGCAAATTCTACGGTTGCCCACCCCTTTTCACTGGCAGTACCTGATTCAAAAGCATGTCGAGCAGGAGGGTGAAAGCGGAGTTCCAGGACATTGGTTCACTTGTGAAATTGTGCAAAAAGAAGGGTCTGAATTGTTAACCCATTCAGACGAGCCTGCAAAGATAACCCCATTGGGAGTCAAGCTGACCAAAAAAATCGATCCTCCCGACCAAGAAAAGCGCCGAAGCAAACGGATGCTCGTACGTGATCTCGAAGAACCAGCCTTGAAAAGACTTCGAGAGCAAGACAGTGACGAAGATGAGAACGAGCAAACTGACGAAGAATCCGTTGCCGAGAAATCCAAGCCTGTCGTGCCTGAGCTCAACCTGGATCAACATATCAGAGATCTGATGGCTACCCGTGTCCCGGGGGATATCTTCCTCCAAGATGGACCGTGCTTCCAGATGGCCTTCGATCTTCCCATGTGTCATATGTGCAAAACGATGCCTCCTTCCGAACGGAGAGCCCTCCTTACCCAAGGGAACTTTGCCGATGAAACGTGTGACATTAGTTGCTGTTTCTATGCATTCCGAAAGCTCCGGTGTAGTAAAGCAGGACAGATTTGTGTAGCGGGCTATCTTGATCCGCACAAAGACCCGAAGCCCGCTGATGTGGCACTCTGGAGTGTCGCTCCTCGAGAGAAACCCGATATTCCAATTGACAAGGTCAAATATATCCTAGGCCTGATTGGTGACCAGTTTTGCGATATGGTCCAACAGGAACGCAAGTGTCTTTCCCTGAATATGTCCGATAACAAGGCCATTGTTTGGAAGCCAGCGGTTAAAGGTGTGCGTGAGATGTGTGATGTATGCAAGACCACGTTGTTTAATTTCCATTGGACCTGCGGGCGATGTGGAATATTTATTTGCCTTGATTGTTACCAGTTTCGGAAAACGGGCTTGGTGAACGAACATCTAGATTGTAAGAGTGATGAGACCGACGACTACGATTGGCCCTTGTGCAATAATAGGGAACCTCATTGCATGGAGAGGTTGGTTATGGCTCAGATCATCCCTCAAACGTGTCTACTAGATCTTTCAAAACTCCTTCATAATGCTCGCGAGAAATGGAACATCACCCAATTTTGCCATAGTTCCGATGAATTTGCTGAACTTTATAGCGACGACGGGTTCAAGAATTTCGGGGTGAGTACTCTTAAGCTAGTTTTTAGCAACGCTGCTATCTTTTATGATCGTTTTCATGCAACTAATCTGACAAATTTTATCCCGTTTAGGACCGCAACAGTATTAAGAGAGCCTCTAAGCTGTTCCCATGCCCGTTTTGTGAAGAGGTCACCTTCAAATGGCAATCCGAGTTATTCAAGCATTGCGTGTTTGTCCACTTCAAAGATCGCATTTGGGCGGAATTACCCGGACCGACTGAATATCCGGCCAAGTGTGTGAAGTGCGACTACGTTGGTCGAAACCGAAGTGCGTTGTCGTTGCACACCGGTCTCACTCATAGGGTGGTTGTGGCTTGTATTGAAGAGGGTATGAAGAATCCCGATTTTCTCATGAAACGGCCCCCGCCCCCGTCGGTCCGTGCATTATCAGTAATCAAGCCGTTCAAGTGCCCTATCTGTCCTCTGTCTATGTCCACTTCCATGAAAGACTACCATCTCTGTAGCCACTTCCAAGACCTACTCCAAAAAGAGCTTCCAACTCAAGTACCTTTTGCGTGCCCCAAGTGTAGATATGTCGCTTTGGATGCGGCCGCTCTTCTGCATCATTTCGGGGTCACTCACAAATATGTTCAAAAACACTACAAACAGTATTTAGAGACCAATGGACAAGACGATGAATCGGGTGAGATTGACTTCCAAGAAATAGAGAATCACAACTCAGGACTTCCAAAGGCTGTTGATGCGGATTGTCGATTGTGCGAGAGCTTACCTGTGATGAAGAATGCCAATGACCTGTACAAACATTTATCCGAGATTCACTTCAACGAGACCCTAATCAAGGAGACTCCAGATCCAAGTGGCGAGGATAAAGTGATCAAGTGCAATAAAGACCAATGTGACTTCACAGCCGTGGCCAAAGTGTCTTTGCTCATTCATTTGGGAGTTCAGCACAGACTCGCTGTCAAGCTCTACTATGATGTGCTTGGAATTACGAGCGACTGGCAGAAAGTTGAAGTTCTTTCATGTCCTCGAAGAAATTCCATCACTGGTGGCCAAGAGTCGAAACCAGTGTGCCATCTCTGTAAGGAAGCCGTGGCTCCGGATCAATTAACCGTACATCTGGCAAATACTCATTTCCAAGATAAGATCGCTCAACTGTCGAAGGAGGCACCTTTCGGATGTCCCATGTGTCCACACTTTGCTGAGACCTACCACAAACTCTTGAATCATTATGGGAACTATCATAAGGTTTTCAATCCAGAGGGGAACGGGGAGCCTGAAATCAAAGTTGAGGTCAAACCAGAAGCGATAAATCCAATTCACACCGAAGGGATTGACCTAGATGACTCTTTGAAAGAGGAATTCCTCGAAGATCAATCATTGATGAAAGAAGAGACTTTGGGGGGAAGTGCGCCTCTTGACGATGGCTCTGATGGTGGGAACAAGAAAGGAGAGGAGATACGGTGCCTTATGTGCGATGACTGCAAGGTAGTGGGATCCTTCAATGGAGATCTTATGAAACATCTAATCGACACGCATTTCCGTGACCGATTGTTCAAATCTGTGAGCTTGGGACAAAATGACGGCAACAAGAGATACTTTTGTCCCATATGTCCCTACGACCACCAATACCGATACTCAGTGGCTCGACACTACGGGTCCAAGCACAAAATGGTCAAGATTTGGTACAATGAGGTGATTGGTTTTAAAGAGCCTCAGCCTCCTCCTCCAGTGTCGGTCACAACGAAGCGCCCGCCCAACAAAAGTCAACCCTCACCTGGTCCCTCCTCTTCCTCCTCCTCCTCCTCGTACAACCATGTGCCTTCTCAAACGAGATACCATCCATATTCAATGCAAGAAGAAGGCTTTGGAAATGGACCTTCCCGTCTTGCTTATCATCCCTCTGATGCAACTCATCCCGGTAGTAATTCTCAACCAACCCCATCACATTCAGCGAATCTCAATCCAGCAATGCAAGCAACTCAATCTGCAGTAAGCCAGCATCTGAAGGCCTCCAAGCCCACCACTCCGCACCAAGTTCCTCAATATGAGCAACAACAACAACAAGCTTATGGTGGCTACAATCAGACCACCGCCCAGTCACAAATATCCGCATATCCTCAACAATCAGCGCACCAACAGGGTGTGAACAACTTTGCCCAACAGCAACAACAACCGCCTCAACTTCAACAACAGCACCAGCAATATCAACAGCAGAACGTCCCTACCTTTGTGTGCAAGATCTGCTCTCACCACTCCAAAGATAGACAAGACTATCTTCATCATCTAGCTCTCAGCCATTACATTCAGAAGCTCTTGGCCCAAGTGGTTCCCGTGGGTCCGCCATTCAAATGCCCTCATCTTGGATGTCCGACGCAAACTGGTGACAAAATGAGCATGGCCATGCACTACGGCGTATTTCACCAAATTGTTCTTTATTACCTTAACGAAGAGACTCCTCGACCTCCTCCAGCCGCAAATACTCAACTAGCAACAGGGGAAGGGCAACCTCCAAATCTTGGGGGAAGCCACCCTTTTGGGAGTCCACCTCCAGTACCTCCTCAAACTGGATCCTCTCCAGGACATCCAGGAAACTCCTTTCCGCCTCCACCTCCTCCTCCTTCTTCGTCTTCGTCTGCTACTGCTCACCTTACGCCTGCAACCCTGTCAGGAGATCAGAATCAACTGCCACCGCCCTCTACTCCCTCGTCTCGAAAAGCGCCTAATACCAATTCCAAATCAAGTGCGACTCCAGCGGGTGCCAAGGGGGGTCAAGGGCCTCCGGCCAAGAAGGCCAGGGTGATTGGAGCTCATATGCCCCCGTACAAAGCTATGAGCGAAGACAAGAAATTCCCCAAGTGTAAATTGTGCAGCTATCGATACTTCACTCGTTTGGATTTGTGCAGGCATTTTGTAGACAACCATCTTCGTGTTGGGCTAGTCAACGCCGTTCCTCCAGGTCTAACCTCTTGCCCCGTTTGTAGAAGTACTTATGAGAAGCGTCAAACTCTTATTAGACACTTCATTTGGAGTCACCAGGACCTGGAAAAAATGGTCATGACCGAAACCGGCTTGAAGTTGTCGGAATTTGTTCCGACATCTCGAGATCTAGATATTATGAAAATGCGCTCTGAGCAAAGGCAAGGGGGCACAGGAACCGAGTCCAAAGCCGAATTCAAAGATCTCTCTGATCTGTCATTGCTACCAGTGAATCTTCAAGTGGACACCAAGTGCACAATTCCCACCTGTGAGCTTTGTGGTGAGGAGTTCACCACGAGTGTGAACAAAGTCCGTGATAAGGGCGTCCATCTGCTTAGTCACTTTCGGGAACAAGTGCTGCAATTACTGCCGGCCTCAGCTCCTTATATTTGTCCGGATTGTCCTTACAAAGGACGTGATGTGATGGACTTGTGTCGACACTATGGCCTCTCCCACAAGTATGTGTTCACGTTGATGCAAAAGGAGTTGGGAGATTTATGGACCATCGATGAAGTGGAAAAACAGGAATGTAAAATCTGTAAGAAGGTGTTTATGAACGGGCGGGCCCTAAACGACCACTACTGTGATGATCATTATTACGCGTCAATCTCTGCAGATTTGTCCCGCGATCCGCCTTTCAAGTGCCAGAAATGTAGTTCTGAAAGTAAAACATTTGCGGCCCTTGTGCGACATTACGGTTCCAAGCATAAAATGGTGAAAGACCTCATGGCCAAACTCAATCCGGAGCTTCAATCACCCAAAAAGAAAAAGCCTCAGCCGAAAAGGTCCAAAGCCAAGCAACCCGTTCCAGCGAAGGGTAAAGCTGCTCTGCCATCAAGTTCTGGACAGTTGCCCACAAACTGTTTGCCTCAACATCCGCTGCCTCCCCAATTAGCTAAACCTCACTTACCCTCTCAGCCAATTCCTGGACCTGTTGGTCAACATAATCAACACCCATTTGCCCCAGGGCCACAGCAACACCATCCAACATACCCATCTCATCACAATGGAAGCAATGCCCCTGCACATTTCCCACCCCAAAGTCATCCATACCCGGGTCAGATGCCAACAAATCATCAGCAACAACGTTTCCATCACATGCAAAATCCCCAGCAACATCACACTCGCCCGACTGGACCACCCTTTGGTGGTCAGGTCCATGCAACTCCTTATCCTCAGTCTCCACATTCCGAGCATCAGTATCCTACTCAGCCTGCATCACAACGGCCCCCCTCAAGTCAAGTTCCAACTTATCCACAGATGAACCAATCTGAAGGCATGCCGAACAACATTGGTCCGAGTTCTGTCTCTGGATCGTCCTCAAATCAGAACAACGCCTCAGATGGAGCATCGTCGACGTCTAGCACTTCAAGTAAAACCAAAGGCAAAAAGGTGGACAGTAATGCAAATGCATCGCCAATTGCTTGTCCCCATTGCAATCATACCTTCTTGAATGCCACACATTTCATCCGACATGCAAGTGATAAGCATTTCGGAGAGCAGATGAAGCAAGAGCTTCCGAATTTCCCTCCGTTCAAGTGCCCTGCTTGTCAGACCTTTGAAGGAAAGGACCTTAAGATGTTGGTCCGCCACTACGGCTTAACCCATAACATCGTGGTGCGCATGCTCAACGAGAACATTGGAAGGCACAATTGTTATGATGAGTCGATCCTGAAACAATATGAAACCTCTGAGTCGAATCGCGAGTCATGCCCTCTTTGCAAGAACCATTTCTCGGGGCGATACATGCTGCTTCGACATTTGGCAGACTGTCATTACCGAGAACGGTTGTGTGAAGGCATCCCTTCGGGTGCAGATTTATACAAGTGCCCAGCATGCACTCATGAGTCGAAAGACAAAGGTGGTTTTGTGAGACATTATGGACTGGTGCATAAAATGGTCCAAAAGTTCCTGAGTGAGGAAGGTGTTGTTCTAGAAGAACCGATGAAGAAAACACCGGTCTCTTTGAAAGGCACTCCATCCCAGACACCCACCCCAGATATGGACCATTCTGTGAGCAACGATGGTTACCACTTTGGGGGTGGTCAAAACGTCCCGGGCAATGGTTCGGCGTACAATTCACCTCTAGAGGTGAACGTTAATCAGCCGCATTCGATTGGGTCAATGCATTACAGTCAACCTGGAAGTGCATCGCAATCACCTCACCAAGGTCAGATGATGAGTCCGTCTTTGAGATCATTGTCGAGGTCAAGCTTGGAGCAAACGGCCTATGGACCACCACAAGCATATTACAGTCAAGGTTCTGATGGCATGGTTACCAGTCCTTACTCCTCTCAAGGATCTCAACAACCAACACCAAACATGGATATTAAATCTCCTACCTATGTCAATCAACAACCCATGTCTGTGCCTCCGAGGACCCCTCAAACCCCAGGATCTCAAGGTGCTGGAACACCTCAACCACCAATGACTCCTCAAGAGAGACCCATGTCAACGCAGAGCTCTTCATTTTCAACGGGTATAGTTAGTCCAGGGCCCAACCATCAGTATTCGGGTGTGCCTCAACATCATGATCCCAATCAGGGAGGTTATCCACCACAACCTCAAGCATACAACCCGTCAGCTCAGAGTTCGTATCCACTACAAAGACCTGTGATTCTTCAGCCTCAGCCACAGCAACACCATATTCCACCCCTTCAACGGCCTCCAGCTAACATTCCACCTCAATCTCAGCCAGCTCCTTCTGCTCCTCAAGCTCCGGGAACCTCCAAAAGTAAGGCCTCTGTGGGAGCCCCGGCCCCTGATCCATTCATAGAAGCCCCCGAGCCTGGAATGGAACGGCCCTATTTGATCAAGTGTCTGACGTGTCAAAACATGGCCAAGAACAAAAGTGATTTCTTCCGTCACATGTCTGAGAGACACTACAAGGCTCAGTTGGCCGCTGAGTTGCCGTCGGAGCCTCCTTGGAAGTGTCCAGTGGGAGGTTGCTCGTATGAAACCAATGACAAACACATTAGTCCCTTAGTGAAACATTATGGCATAGTACACAAAATGGTTCAGAAACATCTGACTGGGATTGTGGGCAAGTACGTGCCCAGCAATTGGAAAGACTCAGCCAAATCTCAAGGTTCGAGCAATGCTGTTGTTCGCAATCCAACCCCACCCCAACCACAGCCGCAACCGTGCACTCAGCCACAACCTCAACATCAAGTTGGGCAACAATCATCGTCATTCAATTATCAGCACGATCAACAAGCTTTCTCTCAGTCTCCTGTTCAGACGCCAACTCCGACGAATCCTTCTGGCCAAGACCAAAATTCGTCCATGACAATGTCCAATCAAGCATTGAAGGTCAAATGTCCTTTTTGCGACATGATGTTTTCGGCAAAGTATACCTTTCACCAACATCTTTGTGACAAACATTTCAAAGATGCTTTGGCCGCAAAGATCCCGTCACATGCTCCGTGGAAATGCCCGTCATGCGACTATATTGCAAAGGATAGCAAACAGTCCTTGGTTAGACATTACGGAATGACCCACAAGGTCGTTCTCGAGTTGCTAAAACAGGCTTTGCCTGGATACTCTGTGGATGAACACTTCAAGCAAGAAGCTCATCAACATCAACAACGCCAGCAGTCTGCTCAAGTCATGTCTAGACAGCCTGCTCCACCTCAGGCACCTCTTTCGCAGCATTACACTCAAACGCCCCATCAACAACCACAGCACCATGCTCCGCCTCAAGCTCAGCAGTTACAGCCTCCGCACTCTCAATCTCCGCATTCTCAGCTTTTACACTCTCAGTCTCGCCCGCCTCATCCTCAATCCCAGCATCCTCATCCAGCTCAACAATCTATCCATCAGATGGCTCACGAAGCACATCATCCAGGGGCCCATCAAATGCCTCGTCAAATGATTAATCAAGCGCCTCATCAAGTACAACAAGGACACCATCAGGCCTCTCATCAGGTTCCTCATCAACCGGCCCACCAACCTCCTCATCAACCTCCTCATCAACCTCCTCATCAACCTCCTCATCATCCCCCTCATCAACCCCCTCATCAACCCCCTCATCAACCCCCTCATCAACCCCCTCAACACCCCCCTCATCAAAATCACCATCAACCTGTCCACCCACCTCCTTCTCATCAGGCTCCTCGTCAGCCCCATCCTTCTCAACAGTTGCATCAAGGACACCATCCACAGCTGCAAGTTCATCAACATCCTCACCAGCATCAGACACTTCCAATTCAGACGCCTTCGGCTCTGCCAGCGCCACAACCGCCACAACAGCAACATCATCATCATCACCAACAACAGCACCAACAGCAGCAGCAGCAGCAGCAATTGCAGGCACCGCCACATCCTGGGCCTATCATGCATGGAAATCAGCCCAACTATTACCAGGAAAATCGTCAACATGTACCTTCAACTCATCCTCAAACCCATCACCTCCAAGCTCAGCATTACCAAATGCCTTCCGCTAGCTCACTAGACCAGCAGTCTACGGCTCATCAGGCTCCTCCAGGCGCCCTACCCTCGATGAACAGCTTCTATCATCATAGCGGAGAGTACCACCATCACCCTCCTGCTCCCGCTGTGCATCACGATCCTCACCACTACCATCATGGAGATCTTCGATTTGATCACCAGATGGATGGAACATACGATCCCAGTTTAGCTAGCGAGCATTCGTTGGAAGACATTCGATCATTACCGACCACACCAGCGAAAAGCGAATCGGCTCTGTCATTCGTCTCGGACACACCCACGTTGCAAGTGGTGAGTGCCGTGGCCACGGCGGTTCAATCATCCGTCCAAGGAGACGATCAAGAGAGTGCAAAAGTCAAAGCCCCCACCCGGATTTGTGAAATTTGCGGAAAAGTGTTTGAGGGAAAGAACCGGGCCGTGTTAAGAGTCCAACATTTGGCTCTCCACTTCAAAGATCAATTGCTCGAGAACCTGCCTGCCACCAAGGCCCCATACAAGTGCCCCATAGACGGTTGCAACTATTCCACCAAGCATAAACCAGATTGGGCCAGGCATTATGGATCCGTACACAAGTTTTTGGATAAGTATATCAATCAATATTTTGAAGAGAACCCAGAAGCTGTGCGGTACAATCTTCCCTCCAAGGAGAATTCGTCTTCAACTCCTGGAACAACAGATAATATGCCCTCCTTGTTAAAAGCGCCTATCCCCAATATGAACGAGATCTTCTCAACAGCCTTAAGTCAGCAGAACCTCACCGAGCGGGATTTGCTTCCTTTATCAATGAACGACGAGGCTCAGTTTGATCTTCTAGATCCAATACTGACTGATAACGTCAAAGAGGAGCCATTTGCTGATCTTGATATCAACGACTTGAACGTCAGTCTTTCCCAATCACATCTGGATTTGATCAAAGACATCAAACTTGAAGGTGAAGACTTGACTTTATTGTCATCTGCAGATTTGGACGCTACTTTGACTATTCCATCCTCAAATGATCATGCCATATCCCAGCCAATCCCAGGCCCCAGATCTGTCAACGATGTTCATTTAGAGAAAGGCAAAAACCCTGGTCGACCTTGTGAGCTCTGTGGATTCACTCCAAAGACCAAGAATAAGACAAGGGAACGCTTCGATCACTTGGCTAAAGTCCATTTCAGGCAAGAGATCGAATCGGATCTGGCCACAAAGGACAAGAACAAGTGTCCCATATGCCCATTCACCAGCAAAGATCGACAAACCATATACCGCCATTACATTGGGACCCATCGAATCATCGAAAAATATCTGTACCTCTCCCTGCAGAAAAGTGAATCCAAGCTGCCCAAGTCCAATGACCTGTCAAACAACACCTTCAATGGAGATCTAGATCTGAATTCTCATGATGGTATCAAAATGGAGCCCATTATGCAAGTGGATGGGGCGGATGACTTTCCGGAGTTTGACGATGATGAAGACGAACTATCGCAATTGGACGGAAATAACGATGATGATGACTATCATTGCGGCAAAATGCTTTTGGATGTGAACTGTCCCTTGTGTGGCAAAGAGACCCGAAACCATAAGACATATCACTTGGCCACAAATCATTTCAAGGATAAATTGCGAAATATCCTGCCGAATGAACGTCCTTTCCGGTGTAATCGATGCAGTTATGAAGCCAAGACCAAAATCAACATGTGGACCCATTTCATGGGGAAGCATCGGTTCACGAAAATGTGGATTGACGAAGCCTTGGCTCATCAACGAGGCAATAGTCTAACCTCCGATTCGTTAGTTCCCATTGCTATCGTGCCTGCCCATGTGCTCTCCGATAATCCACCGGCCGTTGTTTCTCCAGCACTTTCTAATTTTGAGTCCAAAGACGAAAATCAACTCGAACGTGGGACAACTCCGACTCAAGAACACGAACCTCTCATCCAAAGTGAGCCCTCGGTTAGGCCAAATCTTGAGGTTGAAAGTGAGGTTAAGATTGAGCCACCCCCTGGTTGTGACTTGAAGCATGAGAGAATGTTGAGCGATGTGAAGAACGAGTTCATGAGCGATGCCAGTAATATGTCCGACACCTCTTGTTCGGATTCTCTGCTTGAAAGTAAAGTTGGCACGCCGACAACACCTGGGACAGGAGCTTCATCGAACACTCCTGGAAAATCAGGCACGCCCAGAAAGTACGGTGTTGACACGACCTTACAATCAATGAGGATGAGGAGCGATTTTTGGTGTGACTTGTGCCAGAAGGTTATGACCCAAACAGGAAAAGCCTTGCACTTCGCGGTCACTCATTTCGAAGACAAGCTAAAGCAAATTTTGCCCGAGACCAAGCCGCATTTGTGTCCGTTTTGCCGTTTTGAAGCCAAGACTTTTCAAAACCTGGGCACCCATTACCTCAGTAAGCATCATGTTTTGAACGATTGGATCCGACAAGGACTACTTGAGCTTGAGGCCAAGACGCAAGCCACTACCGAGGAAAATGTCCAAGAAACACCTACTCTGAAAAATCCAGATGCTGACGAAATGAATTATCCGTCTTCCGAGGAGGTGTCAACCGTAAGAATCGCTAATCAGACCAACTTTCTTCCAATGTTTGTTTTAACGCTTGTGATTTTATTTCCCAGGATGAGGAGGATCAAGATGCGACCACGGAAGAACAAGCCTTCGGCCACAAATTGCGAGGCTGTCTTGGTGATCTCTCAAATATGGACACCAATAAACGCAAGAGACGAACGAAACGCCGAATCAAGCGATTCAAGAATTACCAAGATGTCATTACCTTAAAACCGAATCCGGATTATGATCATATCATCGGCGACATCATTCGTCGATCGAGGGACCCAATTCCAGCCCGCGTTATGACCATGCAAACGAGTTCTCAAAGACATCCAGAAGTGCCTCACTTTTGGCTTTGTGATGGTCGGTTGTTAGTTCTAACGGACCCATCAAATGAAGCCAATGCGAATATCTTCAAGGTAAATCAATTGATTTTGTTTTCTTTCTCTGTTCGCACAGAGCCGAGACATTTAATGTGAATATGAAATGAGCAGTTTTAAAGTAAAAATTCATGCAATACATGCAAGACGTTCTACGCCCAAACTCTCGAAGTTCTGATTGAGAACCGGTCCATTAATGAAACGGTCCTAATAACAGTAACCTTGAAACCTCTATGCATTAAATGCAATAAATATTAGGAAAGAAGGAATTTGCCTCGCCTAAAAAAGTGCGCAGAATTTGGCCACGACTTTCACTCAAATATGAACGTATTAATTTTCAGGAACAATGGATTCGAGGTCAACCCGTAGTTGTTAGCAATGTTTCTAAAAAGCTTAACATTGACAACTTGTGGAGTCCAGAAGCCTTTCGCGTGCAATTTGGCCACATCAAGCACGATATCGTCAATACCTTCTCTGGGAAGTCCATCCCCAAAGTATCCCTGAAAGATTTCTGGGACGGGTTTGAATATCTTGAGCGACGTTTGAAAGATACCGAAGGTAGACCCATGCTGCTCAAACTCAAAGATTGGCCTCCAGATAACGATTTTGCCGCTTACCTACCCGATCGATTCCACGATCTGATGAATTGGATCCCATTGCAAGATTACACCCGCCGAGAAGGCCGTCTCAATTTGGCCAGTTGCATTCCAGACTTCTTTGTTCGGCCAGACTTGGGACCCAAGATGTACATAGCCTACGGCAATGCTCTCTTCCCACAAACGGGAACCACGAATCTGCACATTGACATGTCGGATGCGTGCAATCTCATGGTGTTCGTGGGCATCCCACGCGATGGGAACTACCAAGACCACATCAACCTGGGCCTTAAGGCCGTGGATGAATCGGATTGCGATCCAGCCACCAAAGAACGAGTGCGAGACGGGGGAAATTTGGTGGGCGCCATCTGGCACATTTACCATCCTCGAGATGCCGACAAAATTCGAGACATGCTCAACAAAGTGGCCATTGAGAAACGCCAAAGAATCGAGCCCAACACCGACCCCATTCATGACCAATCCATTTATCTGGACGGAAAACTTCGCAAACGGCTCTACGAAGAATACGGAGTGGTTGGCTACGCCTATCCTCAATGTGAAGGAGACACCGTGTTCATCCCCGCTGGAGCTCCTCATCAGGTAACAGGGATAATTGAATAAATTTCTGTTTAAGGCAGTTGTCAAGAACTGGAATTGTTATCCATGCAGGTTCGAAATGTTCACAATTGCATCAAGGTGGCCGAAGATTTTGTCACACCGGAGAACTTGGATTGGTGCTTCTATCAAACCGAGGAATTTCGGCATCTCAGTGACACGCACACGAATCACGAGGACAAGCTGCAGATCAAAAACATCCTATACCATGCCGTGAAGGATTGTCTCTCAGTTCTGGTGGCTCATGAAATGGAGGAAGAAAAAAAGAATCCCGACGATGAAGACCCTGATGTGAAAAAGGAAGAGAACAAGTCTGGAGATACCCCAAGTGATATCAATCCAAAGGAGGACAACAATACAGATCATGCTGCCAAAGAGGGGGTTGAGAACCCTTCCATCACCAAAGAGCCTGTTGATCCCACTAAAGCTGAAGAAGATACAGGAGTAAAACTTGGGATCAAAGAAGAACCGGTCAGTGAATCCATTCCCATGGAAATGGATGCGAATGCTGTGCCATCGACGACTAGAACACCAAAGGACTCTCAACCGGAAGAGCAAGTTGAAACTCCGACGAATCAACCCGAATCAGAGAAATCAACTCATTCAGAGAGACCCGAAGTCATCAAAATCGAGGAAATTAAATCCGAACCCATTCAATGAACTAGAACCAATCAAATCCGTTTGTACGCCCCTTCTTCCATGTAATTCTAAAATAGATCTGTTATCACTTTCCTTTATCGACAAACCAAATTGAGAAAAGTTGGAATGGATGAATTGCAGCCTAAAAAACAAGGTGCTCTTGGCTCCCCTGGGTTCCCAATTGAAATTTATATTCATGAGCAAACATGACCCAATATTCATTTTCCCGTGACCCGTTTCCCCATTCCAGGAACCAATGGCCATCACCACAAACATGTTTTGCCTTATTTGATATTTTTTACTAGAGCCTGCGGATGGAAACAATTTAAAGTATATCAATCTTACGAAGGAATTTAAAGAATGCCTTGATAATAAATAGCCCTTTAATCTGAGAAGAGAAAATATTTGCTCTTTCTAATCGACGTCGTTTGTTTGTTAATCACAAGTGGACAATCTGAGAGGACTCGCTCAAATGTAAAAAAAAACACCATCGATCGGATTCGAAAGAATTCATGGTCCCCACGTACATTTAGAGGAGGAAAAAATCAAAATATAATTTAGGGTTGTCGACTGGCCGGCCGTAATCAATTCTTCCTCGGAGCAACGCTTCCAAAATGGGTTTCTACGGCAAGAGCAACAATGAACATGCCTTTTTGGGTGTGGGAAAATGAGTCATTTGCCCTTGGATCTTCTCTATGAGCATGTAGTTATTCTCAATATTCTTTGACACAAGATATGATTTGTGTCATGCAAGGTTGGGAAGTTCATTAAGGGGTAGGTTTAAGCCTAATTTATGGCGACTTTTAACGCCAATCCATGCTTCAGATTCGTTAATTGGTCTTCAAACAACACAAATCCGAATTGCTCCTCATCCCCTTTCAAAGGTCACAATTGACATCCGTCGTAAGTGACAAGTGAGCGAAGACTGGCTGGCTGCCGTCCGTCGATCAATACATGAATGATGAAGGATTGTGTGCGTTTGCAAGCATGCATGCATGCATTTGTGATGGCCAATTACTTGGACGATAACGCGCTAAAGCTTGTCTTGTTAAAGCCATTTAGTGACTGATCATAATCATATTTGACTTGGCACTTAATAGGCTTACATCCAGCTTATTGACACCACATCCTTATTATTTATAATCTCTCCTCCCAATGCGAGGAAACGCACTTAAGGCCTCAGATTGAGTGCAAATCGATATGGCCCTTGGGCTAAACCTTGATGGCTCTTCCACGCCCTCTGGCAAACAAAATTATGCTTTCATCCCAGCCATTTGAATCTAGCAGAAGAACCCAACCATCTCATTCGAAACCATTCCCGCCCACGAAAACCAATCAGGCTTATCTCATTATTAGATAGTTTGAAACTTGATCATTATTTATGAGCGGATTTTGAGTTGGAGAAAAGGTCGAAAAAGTTTTGATTTTAATTTTCAGACAAAATAGTTAAACGCTGCAAAATTAGGGGTCTTTTGTGCTCCCACACATTACATTGTAATCTATTTTGGGCAGTTCGTGGTCATTTAAAAGGAAATTGTATGTGTATACGGTCCTTTAACGAGCAGCTGACTGGGAGGTCACAGTACACAAGATTGGGAGGTCACCTTACTAATACAGCTCACGAATTTGCACCTTGACACAAAAATTTGACCTGTTTTCAAACTTCTAAATGTTCATTGGACATATATAAAAACTGAAATTTTGTTTCATAATGCTCTAAGGTTGCACGTTAATTTTATTTTATTGGTTGCGATTTAAGGACTCTCACAAAACAAAGCGTCTCTAGAACAAAGCAGTTAAAATTGAATAGCTTCCCATAGCCAATTTTACATTTAAACCTATTTTTGCCAGCTGAAGTTTAAATGCAATTGTTCAACTTTATTATAACCACACAGCGGGCTCTTGTCATCCATAAACAATAACTTTGCAAACAGTTCGACAGAGTGTTTAAAATCGTGCACTAATAGAAAGAATATTAGAATTTGTGATTCCGTTCTCCTCATGAGTAAGGGCGCAGATTTCTGGCAAATAAAGCGCCTTTTAGGCCCAAAACATGCCAAATAAAATGCAAAATGGCAAATAAACATTTTTTTAATATGTTTGTGGGGAAAAAGGGGGGGGGGGGATTTTATCTGCCTGAAATCTGCACCCCTACTCTTGAGCACTGATCGGTGCGATATACTCGAAGGATCATTTCCCGTTTCCACACCTCACTTCTAGATGGCATGAACATGCACTTATGAACGGCCTTCAAGGGGAAAGCACGCCGGTTTTCCGTGAGAACGGAGGACGCGGGTTCGAGTTTCCGCCTCTGAGTTCGCTCAAGCAGGAATGGCTCAAGGAAAATTTGCAGAAAAGGCCGGCCGGCTGCTGGAGAAGGAGCTGGTCGCTTCGCGATTTCTGCGTGTCCGCTTTGTCCCTCGCTCGCTTGCTCGCTCGCTCGCTCGCTCGTTCCTCAAACAAATCGGGCCGGCGAGTCAAGTGTAGGGAAATCGAGAAAAATGAAGTCAGTCAGTCCGCTGAGATTTCTGTCCACGGTGAATGTCAGTTGTTGGATCCCCAAATGTGTGGATGCCGATCTCAGGGTGAAAAGAAACAAGAGATCCATGTGTGATGATGGTCCCTTCAGAGCATTCATTCATTTGATAAGAAGAAAGGTCGACTTTTGTGTTCAAGCATGTCGTGTTGAAAAAATAATCTCCTGAACGAGCCTTCACAGATTTAGAGAAAGTGGTGCAACGACATCATCATAATCAGCAGCAGCAGCATCAAAATCATCTATAGGATCTTGTAGTGAATGTGGCCTGAGTCAAAATAGTATATCTAGTGGGTGAAGAAAGGGTTGGAATGTGCGAGTGATAGATCGATACCCCCAAGATCAAGGAGTATCCAGGTCATTCATCCCCCTCAATTGAAGTGTGCTCAAGTGTTCTTGCTCGTGGGTGAAAGAAAAAGAAAAAGAAGAAGAAGAAGAGGCCTGAGAGCTGGGATTAGTTTTGTGTCAATTGGGTATTATCCAAGTTTTCGATTGATTCCCGGCAGGAAACGCGACCCGGGGGTCCGTGGGCCGCTCAATTTCATCATACCCAACAGCATCTGCTAAACGCCACCATTGAGAAACTATTCGGGAAGATGTTGAATCCGGCGGCAGCCGTGGCGGCCGCAGCCGCAGCCCGTCATTCGGTAAGAATTCATGACACTTGTTCGAGTTGACACGTTAATGAGACCACAAACACTCTCCCCTCCTCCTCCTCCCACCCAAATTTTCTTCCGCCCACTGATGGAATCCCAAGCTCGATCTTGACACTGATAGGTTGTTGGGAATCGGGTGCCAATTCGAGTTGATCATGGCTTGACCAATCTCCAATGGCCATCCACAACTCATGATGGGGTGGGTGGGTGGGTTGGTTGTTCCGAATATCGATGATCATCGGCCTTTGATCAGGCGGGTTCTTCCTCTCAGACAGTGTCTCTTTTACAAGCCTCTCGGGCAAATCAAGAAGTGTCCATTGTGAAGTTATTTGCCCGCTTTGACAGGACTTCACGCCCACATTCATGGCCCCATTGCCTTTTGGCAGATTGGCTCTCGAGCGATAAAGGTGACTTGTAATCGAACTCGTTTTCCTCCATTCGCTCTTTTTGATTCGGTCATTTCCTTTGGATTTGAGCTGAGGAGTAGGTCGATCGGTCTCGTTTCACTCGAAGGACCGAATTTGATCTGAGTTTGAAGTGTCGGACGATTCGTTTATTGCTAGTCTAAATATTACGCCTGACAAGGGATTTAGTGAGTGAAGGCTTGTAGAAGAATTCCTCTTCAGGAATGAGTTATGAGTTCCAGTGAAAGCAATAAGATTATATAAATATATATTATTATAAATTCACAGTTCATTAAAAGTTAAATGATAGTTTGTAATTGTCCCTTAATTGAAATTTAAACCAACACTTGTAATTGTTTTTGACTTTTCTGTTGTTACAAATATATTTGCCTGATTGTCGATTTTTCATAGGATATTTGAAGTTTTATAGTGATTTATGACAAGTGTAACGAATTTAATCTTTCTATAATTACAATTGACAACTTCCAACTTCATTCAGTAGGTTCAGAAATGCTATTAAAAAATCTAACATCGAATATTATTTGGATGTGCTTCAAGCGTTTAATAATCGTCTTAATTTCCTGGCAACACGATTTCGCCATTGGTATTAATTATCATTTAGTTACGGATCAAATCAATCTTTGAAGAAAAGTGAAGGAAATGTAATGAAACTTGTAAAATTGCGTCGCTTTTAATATCAAACAAGTTCAGATTGTTACAAAATACATTTGATTATTTGGTGTCTGAGCATAATTTGCGGTTGCGCTAATTAGTTTTGATCATGAGCCTTCCCGCTTTATTAATAAGATTGAGAAATGTTCTGGTATTTGCATTCAAATCTAGCAATATCAATTTATAGAAGAATAGAAAAAGGGAATGAATTTCTTGAAAACGATTTTAGAGAACAACATAGAATCTGCATCCAACCAATTTGCGGAGAACAATTGGCTCCAACGACAGATTGGTCTCATCGTTGAGTGAATTGGTTTCTTGATCCATTGCAAGAAATGAGTCGTCTCGGTGAATGTGTGTGTGTGTGTTACCAATGTGTTTGAAAAGGCGTGAGAAATCAGTTACATTCAGACGTGAGAGCGACTGATTGCCTTTAGAGAGAACCCTCTACAGGAGTTGCAGATCGTTCGTTCTTCTCCCAACTGATTTCACAGCTCAGTATTCAGTTGAGGAGGAAGTGCCATGAAATCGACCGAAAATCCGTCTCTTCTATCAAAAGTGCTCTCTCTCTCTCTCTTTTTCTCTCTGTGTCGAGATGTTCCAGTTCTCCTCCTCCTTCTCTTGCCTAGTCTTCTTTGGCCAGTCCAAGTTCTGGTTTGATCTTCTTGTTCCTTCTCTGTCTCCGTCGACATCCCAATCACCGTTCCCCCTTCCAGTTGATGTACTAGTAGGGTACTGTAGTACGAGGCACACCCTACCACGACGGTGACTGCTGGTTCCTCCTCTGAGATTGGTGCTCTTGATGGTGCGGTCGTCTGGAGTTCCGTTTTCCCCCTTTTTCTGTTTGCCTCCTGAAGTTGATTCAAAGTATTGAACATCGATCTTTTTTGAGGCAAGTTCCGTTCCTTCCAAGTCACGAGGTTGGTTTTTTTCTTCTTTGACAAGTTCTCGCCTCCTGTCAATAGGGTAGCTTGGTGGAATGAAACTTCATTTTTCCCCTTTGCATGCCAATGAAGCCGACCGACCCAAACTAATTGCGATTGATGTCAAGTGGGTGGTGTCATTTGTCGACCCGCGAGTTTAATCTCGGCTATTAGAGCGTCCAATTGAAGTCAATGTCAGCAGAATGATTGCGGCTCATACGTCAATGGCCATTGGGGAATTGAGTGGGGAACTTGTTCAAGCTGCTATCAATCTCCTCGAACATAACTTGGATGGCCCACTCACTCACTCACTCACTCACTTACTCACTGGTCAATAATGAGTGGGCACGCCAAGCGAGAAAAATGCGAACTTTGTATTTTGGCCACAAATTGGAGTGAACGAGCTGCAAGATCCGTCCTAGAACGTGAGTAGGCCTGCGGGGGAATTGCATAATTTGTTTTACTACGGGACACTGCATAGAATCAGCCCCCAGCGAGTTTAGCCACAATCCCACCCCGATTAGCATGAGAGCAAATATGTTCTCCTAAATAACCCTCTCGGTTTTCGTCGTTGTGGTTCTCAAGCAAATGCGAATGTTGGGACGTAAATACAAGTGAGATGAATGCCTTTCTTGCTAAGACACTCCATCCAGCCCATCTCTGGGAATGAAGCGCAATCTCTAAGATGGCTTTAGGTCAAATGTCACCCGCTTAATGCGACACAATCATCTTCCTGAATGGACTCGAATACTAATAGCATCATAATCATGCCTCTGCAAATTCCTGGTGTTCAACACACCAACTGCACCAATGTGTTGCAGCTAACTCATTGTCGGCATCCCCATCATGATCACCATCATCATCATCTAGGATACCGAAAAATGAGCTACGGTTGAAAAACAAAGTGCGGGTTTCCTCTGAGAGAGCGCTTCTTGGTTTAGTTCACGATGGTTCTTCGTCATTTTCAAGGAAGACGGTGCAGAGGAAGGAAAAAAAAACCTTTTAGAATTTCATGAATATATGCACCATTCCAAATGAAGAGTTCTCTGTCCATTTCCATTGAAGTCATTTTGTTCGTTTTCTTTTCCGTGCCTGAAATTATGATTGCAATCTTGAATCTAACAAATTGGTGCGCGTTTTGAGAGAATTCACCTTGGACGTGGACCGAGACCAAAACGACAGGTTTTATTTTCTTCATGCACTGGGCTAGCTGACTCTCGATTCAAATATAAATGCAAATGCATCAGAAGCTCCTGACTCCACTAGATCATCTTCAGCTTAAAGAGATTAATCTGTTAACATACATATTGACTATCTCGATCCATATGATTCTTCGAACAGCGTCGCTGACGTGTCGTTAATTGTCCGCTGACTTGTGGCATTTTTTTTGTTAACTTCTTCTCTCGTCTTGTTCGGCTATAAACCGGAAAAATAATCCACTTGACAGTTTATGATCACATGATCAGTAACACCCCTCGGTTCGTTCTCAATTCTCTCTTTAGGATCATAAAGTCAGGTTTTCAATCTTGGTAATGGCTTTTTAATAGATGAGTCAACACTTTTATTTTGCCACATTTTTGCCACCCATGCCATTCCAGGCCATCAATTTCAATTTGCTTCAGTAGCTATTATTCATTTCTGTTTCTCGGCGTCTCCTCTTTCGAACAGCATTCCATGGCGTTTGATTTGATTTGAGTGCTTTTGAAAGAGAAATTAACAGTTTGGTCTTTGTTCTGGCCATGAATTATCGTGCCATGCTTGATTATGAGAAAGAGAAATGGCCAAAGACCGAAAGAAATCCGCACCTCTAATTCTTTCTTTCTCGCCATAGTTTCTTCAGCTCTTGTCGAACCTCGGCAATTCGACTAAGACATGGTCTTGTAAGTGGATGCAGGGAGTAGTTGGTTGGTTGGTACACTCCACAACTTCGTCTCCGGTGCCTTGTCGTGTCTGTGTATTACTCATTTTGACACTGTTTTACAGTTGTTCGGAGTAGCGAGTCAGTTGGGCGAGAAGCTCGATGAGAATGGGGAGAAAAAGAAAACAGGCATTCAAACATTCCTCAGAAATGAATCTCCAAAGTGAAGCAGCAAGCCCCATGCAGACAAGCTAGCCAAGAAGCAAGCCAGCAATCGCTCTTTTGGCATGGAGCCCCTTTTTTGCAGGCATTTGGAAGTGAAGAGGAAAAAGGGAAGAGAGAGAGAGAGAAATAAAAAGAAAGAAAGAGAGTGAATATATAGGAAGGTAGAGCACTAAAATCGCTCTTCGACTCCTCGTCTTTCTCAATGGCATGGCAGCAATCAAAAGGAGAAAGGAAAGGCATTATGCGAATGCATAAATCATCCGCAGCAGAGCAACTTAGGCAATCGATTTGCAGAAGCTTTTCAACACTTTGAAGCTTAAGCGCCAGTGGCTTCAAAGTGAATGGAGAAACTTGTCACTGTCAAAATCGAATGAAAACAAGATTCCACCACAGCCAGTGTACATTCACCTTTATTGAACTGTCTCTTCAATGAATAGTTGCTTGCCTGGCCTCTGACTGTTTGACTGACTCTTTGAGTAAGCATGGCCTGAACAATACCCTTTATTTAATAAATCGGTCAGATCGGCTTGGTTGAACGACCTTCAATGGCGTTCATTTGCTCGGGCTTAAGAGAGAGATGAAGGCCACCACAAAGTCAATCAATTATGACATTTGCAATGAAGTTGCGGTGAAAAGAGCGAAGAAGCCAATGATTATGGACCACTTGACAAACCGCAGACAAGATTCGCTTCAAAACGACAAAAGCCTCGATTGCTTTTAGCAATCGAGTTTTTAGTTTTAGCAGTGTGCTCAACTTTCTTTCAGGGTGGATGGCAAATGGAAGGAGATGAAGAAACAATAAATTTAGTTCAATGGGAAACAATTTAAAGGAAAACGAGAACGCAATGCAGACTCGTGGGTGCAGACGCCAACGAACGAGCACAAGAGAGACCCAATGAAACAACGAACGAAAGAAAACACTCGGTGCAAAGTTTACTTCAAATAAAAGAAACCCGCTCGCCTCTTATTTCCCCCGTGAGATGCTCAAAGAACACATTTCTCTTTAACATGATTTATCGACGATGCAATAGAGAGTGGAGTCTCATGCCTAGCTTTGTAAACTCTAGATACGTACATGCTCGCTCTGCCTTTGCCTCTCTTTCTCTCGGTCTCGCAATGTGTATGGACTACTTATGTATCTGTAGAGTCGATTTCGTTATCGCAGACAAAGTTCTTTGCGTCTGTTCACCCCCCAAACCGTGCAAAAAAGGCTTTGCCAAGGTGTATTAAACATATCCTGTTGTTGCTTTCGGCCATGATCCCGCGCGTCCGGATGAAAACGAGCACTAAATCCCATCCTGCTCTCTTTGATATTCCAGGTTCCTCCTGGTCCTGGACCCGGTGGTCCTGGCCAGCCAGGGTTCAAGCTCAACATTGTGGAGTCCATCGAGAGAATAAAAGAAGAATTCAATTTCCTCCAAGCCCAATATCACAAGTAAGTAACCCTTGATTTATATCCTAGAACACGGCTCGACCCGAATGGGCTCTGACTTGTTCGCTTTGTTTTGGCCAAGCGCCAACCAAGGCAATAATCCGTATTACTGTATCATCACAAGAAGAAGAAAGGTTGGATCGAGCAACATGACTTCCATGGAAGACTCGATTCCATGTCGAGTGGTATTGGAGTTGAACTGGAAGACGAGTTCATTGTTTAGTGCACGCATATCCGCACAGAGTGGGATCAACCTCCCCTGCTTGGTTTTGAATTGGTAATCGAACAGGAGGAGCCCCCTGCGAGTGTGACGATTGACCTTCCACATTCCGAGGAGGAAATCCAGCCCGGCATCGACTAATTCAATTGGATTAATGAAATCATCAATCCCGTTCTATGGGTCTGAGATTACTATGACGCATTCGCTATTCGAGCCTACGAGGTTGGCCTGGTAGAGAGGGCACACACACACACGCACTCACTCTTTCGTTGAATAAATGGAAAGAAGGAACGAACATTGAACACATACCACGGAACACTGAACCAACTTGGGGTCCCAGTCCGGCAATTAGAATTCCCACCTCGTGCAGAGCTATTCAAAAGAGACAGGTTCTTTTATTTATGGCTTGTCGACTGGGAGCTCTAATATTTCTTTTCAATTCCCAATTGACTTGGGTGGAAAATTCGCCCAAGTCTACTAGACGTGTTCATCGTGGACCACTCACTCACTGTTGAGCACCGTACACTACGATGAATGTAGATAGACATGTACATTCGAAGAGCATGATACGTACACAAGTACTGGATCTCAGGGAGTGGAAATCTCAATTAGGACGCCCTGTGTTTTAGCAGTCCATTAAGGAATTTCAAGAAGCGCCTATCAAAAAAGAGACACACCACGAGTTTTTCAGCTCACCGCAAGAAAGTTGTGGGGGTAATTCAGAATATCGAAGTGATTTAGGGGATTGAGAGGAGGAAGAAGGGGAGCGAAAGACTGACACTAGCAGATGGGGTCTAGAAGGCTTCCTGGGGTCTGCTTTATGCCGATTGTTAATCTCTAATTCGATTGAACGGAGCACATACTTTGCCTCCCTGTGCGAAAGAAATTAATTTTGCCGTAACAGTCGTTCCTTTTCCCCCTTCCAATCAAATCCGGACAAAAACATTTTGGATTATCTAAAGCAGGGGTTGGCAACCCCTTTTGGGTCAAGGCTCACGAAATTTGACTCGTGTTGTCAGGGGCCCACCAAACAGGCGTTGGTAGGTTCAGGGGCCCACAAATTAGCGATCAAAGAGCTTTGGGCCCACGAGTACAGTACTATGGATGGCTCGCGGGCCCACTATTTTGACCTTCCCCATAGCTCCTGGGCCCACCAAAGACCACCTTTGGGCCCAAATTTGGGCCGTGGCCCACCGGTTGCCGATCCCTGATCTAAAGGAATACTTAAAATTTTCTAGTGAATCTTAAGGGTATATTGAAGTTGTTTTACATTGCCTCGATTTGAAGAGATTTCGCTCGAATTGTCGGGTAAAGGCTGATCCGGGATTACCTCAAGCCTACAGAGTTTGTTTAATCAAATTAATGGAGGATTTGGGTGCGTTTGAGCCTGCATTTAGGACTTACGTTGAGTCTTGACATGCTGGAGGAGTGAGTATTTGTCGGAGTCTCTGTTTTGCACTAACGATCAAATATGCAACATGGGATAAGAAAAGCACACTCGTTAAGCCTCTGTGCAAAGAGAGCCGTCATTGATGTACTAGTACGTACATGTATATGCAAAACTCAATCAAAGCCTTAAATCCGACCCAACCTTCTGACGATCATCTCTCCTTCTATGAAGACCCTCCACGCTCCAGATCTTCTGTGGTTCGAATCAAGCATCAGATCATAATGATGATGATGATGATGATGTGTTTCGGCTCGAACTGCATGCTTGAACATGAGAAACGTTCACCTTTCCGACAAGATCTCAGATCCGTGTTCTTTATCCAGTGCTAAGTCCCATCGTCCATTTGTGAGGGGAAGGAAGGATTACCGTAGCCCAGAGTTACGACGACATATTTTGCGATTTGCAATCCTATTAGGCACACTTAATCCCCCGCCACCAGGAGTAACTGACAGATACGAGATCCGTCTTGATTTTTCTCCTCCTCCTCCTTCAATTGATTCTCGTATTTGTTTGGCAGATATTTATTCTGCGGGCTCAACTTGGGCCTTGAGATGTCCAGATTGGAAAGAGGAGGAAATGAAAAAAGTTTCAGCAAGTTTCTGGCTCAACTTATGTGGGTGTGGCCATGAGTTTTCTAGAGTTAATCTGGTTGGCAAGGTGTAATTTTCAAATGCCTGGAACTGGCATTTCTCATGTGTTTTCTCAAATCAAGTGAGATTGATCTTACCTGCTCAAATGATCCTGCAGTGTGAAACCATTGGATGATTAAATCCATCCAAAAATGATTGTGTGCTGCTTCTAAATGTATTAATCTTTTCGTTACAGCCTCAAGCTGGATTGTGAGAAGCTAGTCCAAGAGAAAACCGAGATGCAGAGGCATTACGTCATGGTAAGGACCGTTAATCATACCGTTTTTGATACATACGCACACATGCTCAAACGTACTTGCACAGACAGCGTAACTTACCCATCAATTGACCATGCCTGTAACAGTAGATGGGCCACCGATTGAAGTTGCTCTCCCTATCTATCTTGTGCTTGACCAATTCGTTGCTTAACGTGTGTGAATCATCATAGTACAGTTGACTTGCGAACCAATTCGTGGTGTTATGCCATTCAAAATTGAAGTAGCGCGGTTGCATTGTTTGCATCGCGCAAAGAGTAATTTCATGCAAGCAATGTGCATTTATTGCGGAAATGTTTGAGAGCATTTCCAAGTAGAGCATACTACTAACCACTAGTGGTGCGTAGTAGATCCACTACTCGGTCGGTCTCTACTTCGAGTATGAGCAAGATGAATACAAAGCCATTGGCAAGCACACCAACAACCACTTGCATTGAATTAATACCCCCAATATGCTTCTGTGTATTTTAAAGGCCAGGACCAGGGGTTTCGTAGGCTGTGCCATATGCGACCACCACGTTTGTCGTATGTCGTCCAAGGTGGTGTCGCCAGTCGTAATTGTCGTGGTGGTCGTTTCAGTTTCCAATGTTTTGTGTTGCCTCCACAAGGCGCATAATTGTATCCGAGAATCAAATTACTAAAGTCAGAAACTTTGCCAAAATGAGTTGCACACTTTTCTCGTCATCCTCCTACACAAAAGGCGACTGTTTGTGGTGATAATGGAGCGGTTTGTTTGGCCGAAAGGAGATTAAATCGGATTTTTTTCCCTCCTCTTTCAGTACTATGAAATGTCATACGGACTTAATGTGGAAATGCATAAGCAGGTAAGACCATTTACTAATCACAATGCTAGTTCATGAATGCGAGAAGGGAAGACGAATGAATAAACTAAGCAAAATAGTACATGTGCGAATTGAATCAGGTCATATCAGTCGGTGTCTGTTTCACTTTGATTTGAATTTATCACAAGTTGAAAACTTGAAACGAAACTTGTCAGTTTCCAACAACGACGTCTAACTTGGGCCAAACTGAGCTTTGCCCGGGTTATCCGGAAACTTGTGATTCAAATTTTCCAAATTTCTGGAAATTTATCTTGCTTGAAAAGTTTCTATTTTTCTTTTTGACGAGGACAAACGGAAAGTTGAGCACTCTTTTGTAAGCATCATAGAGAACTTCACTCGCACGCTCATTTCTTAAGCGAGTTATGGCGAGTCGAAAAAGAGCAGCGATAGTTTATCTTGAGAATGTTGTTGATGTTACTCTTCCTTGGGATGGCAAGTCGTTTTATTGTACTAAGATTCTTACTAAGAGCTGTAGTAAATCCAAGATTTAGAATGGGGAAAAATAGTCTTGAAGTCCAAGCCAACTTTCGACGTTCTCGTCTATCCTGTTTGCAAAGAATGGACGGACGTGGTGGGCAGATGGATAGATGGATCTGTTCCATAAGTTTTTTTTCGTTCCTTTCTTGTGGCTCACTCTTATCCACACAAAAACAACACAAACTAATGAAGTTTTTCGCTCACAGTTCAGAAATTTCCACACCATCAAACGACTTTTGAGACTGTTTAGTCGAAAACAGCTCCCGAGATTTCGGAATAGCCTCATTTAGTACCCTGGTCTAAATATGTAGACCCGCCTACTATGGTTTACAAAAGGGATGGACGAGGACATAAGCCACAGTGTTTGTTGTTGGGCTGTATTGTCAAATGTTTGGATGTTGGCCCCATTTCAGATTTCAAACAAATGACGAACTTGTCCGCATGAAGTGGCGTTGCAAGTGTCAAGAAATTTGAATCTGTTTTCACCACATCATTTACGTCGACCGACAGTCGAAACGACTGTCTTGGCCCTCAAATTCATTCGAGTTTCGCAGCATTACTCCAATGTGTTTCAACTGAAATTTTTCATCTGTCATGAGCTAGTTCGACGTTGTTTCACCCAAGAATGAAAGCAGTCTCTCTCGTTCCTCGCTTAGCTTGAATAATAATCCACTGACGGAATTAGGCACATCGTTGCATGTCTTGAGTGTATAAATCTTGAATTGAAACGAATTTGCTGCGCAGACAGATTACTGTCCGTCTGGGGATTATTTCTTCTAGTGGGCAATTTCGGAGTGAGGAAATGGGCGAACTAGAGCGTCCAAGATATATTGTGTGTAAAATATGCGAGAAAGAATAACAACAAAGTTGAGCCAGGTCCCAAGGGAAGTGATGACTAGGCTTGCCAACTCAAGTTCATCCTCAAACATGAACGACGAGAAGCACGAAAAGAGCGAGAGATAGAGGGGGAGTGTTGTCTCAGATTTCTTGAATTTCATCTGGACATAAAATCCCACATTGGCTCTCTAATTTGCGGTCTGGGTTCATTTGTGATGAAGTGACGTTCAACCCTTACCAGGATCTCCATCTCATTTTCAAGGAGCAGGAAACGAAAAGAAAGGAGAGAAGAACGCTTGGCAGACTGAAAAATGGAGTGTTATTGATCTCCAGTAATTTTCGGAATCTCTGATTTCCGTCCATGTTGAAAAGGAGTCGTCTTCTTTGTCACTGGTGCAGAAGAATGCTCGGCTCTTGAAATATTCTGGTGAAGTTTTGGGTGGAAATTCCTGGCACGTTCA
The DNA here is from genome assembly GCA_010645155.1 of Tigriopus japonicus. Lineage (NCBI taxonomy): Eukaryota > Metazoa > Arthropoda > Copepoda > Harpacticoida > Harpacticidae > Tigriopus > Tigriopus japonicus. Next base: position 11,169,152 of record CM021318.1, read on the forward strand.
ATTTCCTCTGCTCAAAAGACCAGATCTTCAGCCTGCATCTCCGAGATCATCATCATCTGTTCCACTCGGGAGTAGTTGCACCGTGTTACTACTACTTCTACTCCCACTACTACAGTGTTTCTTCCTCTTCTACTGGAACGACAACAGCCTCCACGTCAACTTTCACTTTTTCACGTCCGTTCGGACCTCAACTTGGATGGGATAGGATTGGGATCGCACATCTTTACAAATGTGTGGCCAAGCCCAGAAAATCTGGAATGGAACAGTCAGCCAGAGAAAAAGAGACAGACGGACAGGGGAAAATACTTGGGCGAGGAAAGGAGGGGAGAGGGGGAAAAGAAAGAGAGAGAAAGAAAGAGAAAGAGACAGGCTAACTCAGTGAAACAGACTCGCTAACTTGGAAGGGGAAAAGACAGTGAGGAGAAGAGAGGAGGATCACGAGGGAAGGCCAAGTGATGTGCAGTACCCGTTTTATTTTCGACAGAATTTTCATGTCACGCAATTGGAAAATAGGAGGGAAAAAGAGAAAGAGAAGACAGAACTCACGCACGCATGCACACAATCCAAGCAGAGGGTTCCGAAGAGGTGTTTGCAAGATGGAATAGAGTATGGGGGAAAATATTCAACGACCTCAAAACTTAGAAGGGTGTCTCGCCGTCATTTTCAACTACTTTGCTCACCCTCGTTCGCTCGGTCTTTCCTCTCTCCTCTCCGATCAGCTCACTACTACGTACGTACGTGTACTGCAGGTCGAAATGGCGATGAGGCTGTCGCCTACCTAGTCAGAAAACCCGATCAGGTCGGGGAAACTTGTCAAAGACGTCATTTGAGAAGCCAACATAAGGGAAAAAGTTTCTAATCCTCTGAATCAGTCAAGTTCATTTAGAACCAAGTGACAGCTCGTGGTTCCAAAGTGGCCTTTGGTTCCCCTCATCAAGGGATTAATAAGCCCATTTCCTCCTTGTTGTTGAAATGTCTCAATGTCGACTTGATGCTAAAAAACTGTGCATCGTCGTTGATTTGCGACTCAAGAGCTCATGTTGCGGTTTAAATACCCCTTGTCCGCTCGTTTGAAAAGTGAGTCCGCCTGCTTGGTGTTCGACCCTCAAAGAATGAAGTTGCTCCACTTTGGAATGCAAACAATCCGTGATGATGATTTTACAGCTCTTTGAAAAGAACACGGTTCTCCTTTCTTGGCCGTCG
>CM021318.1:11170527-11211009 GCA_010645155.1 Tigriopus japonicus
GAGCAAAAAGGCCAGAAAAAGGCCAAATATTACGTTTGGGCTTGTCAAGAGTGAAGTGGAACATTGCAGAGGTCTAACAAAAAAGTGGAACGTCTCCTTGTACGTAAGAAGAGAGCGAGAGAGCAGAAGAGGAGAGAGGGGGCAGAAGGCTGGGGAACTGTAGTCATTTAAAATGAGATTCCTTCGTTGACGGCCAATTGACTTTGGGAATGCTTTGATGGGCAGACCGGGGACGAAAAAATTCTCCCATCAAATGACAACATCTTATGCAAAAGAACGGCCACCAACAAGACATGGGGGTTAGAGATGACAAGAGAAACATTGTTGATAGCGGTGGGAAACTTCTTGTCCCCGCTTGCTTTTGCCCTTTGTATACATTTAGTATTTAGTTCCAACCACTTTGGCGCTTGGACCAACTCTTTCTGAGAGTGTTGTATCCAATAGGCTTGTTCAACACTTCTATAGGCTCTCGTGTTACGTTTCTTTTTCCTTCTTTTAGTCTCGACATCCAGTATATTTCTCCTCAATGGCTTCAATAGCCTCGCTTTCCCCTCTCATGCGATTGTTCATAAAGAAATCACTCAAAGTGCAAATGAGAGCATGTTATTCCGAGAAGAAAGAGCAATGGCCTTTCTTCAAGCTAGTCAGAGTAATACTTAGTGAGCTCGACTGAGGCTGGCCCTGTCTAACATTTCCACATCATTAGCTAGTACAAAAAGGCCAAAAGGACGACGACGACGACAACAACAACAGCTACTACTCCTAAAACAACCGCAACAACAGCAACAGCCGACAGTAACGTAGGTCCATGGTCCTGGAATTGGAATGAGAGAGGGCAAATGGGAGGAGTAAGTAGGAGAATTATGAGGGCCACCGATAGACTCTAATAATGGGGGGAAACTCGCTCGCTATGTATGTACAGAGATGAGGATATGAGGGAAATGTACAAAATGCCCTTATGGGTACATCCCACGGTTCATCGGGGTCCAATAATGTCGTTTCCGATTTGAGCGGCAAAGTGTGGACGTAATGTCTAATTCGAATTTTTTGTTCCAGTGCATTTGACATTGGAAGGACAGTAGGATTTGATTTTGAATCTACGATCTGATTCTTGTGGTTGCCGCTTGAACCCTTGGAATAATTAATTAGAAAGGAAGAAAGACAGAAGCGTATTAGCTCGACAAATCCACAGGAAGTCCTTCAAAAGCCATGTTTTGATTTAATCCATTTACTAGAAATATGGAACAGGCCAGTGGACACGCGGACTCTGTTAATGAAGCCATCTGGTTATTTACAGTCTAATCTTGTTAGACCCGACAGAAGAAAAGACCAGGATAACTTCACCTCCTGCATTCGAAGTGTAACCCTCTCGAGCAGAAATTTGGTTCAGAGTGTTCAACCATGTGCTCGAGTCGTTATGCTCAGGTTCCTATTTCCGACAAATTTGAATTCTTTCTCGCATTCATTGATGGGGCTTCTGAAACTTCTCGGTCTTCTTCGTTTGACATGCATGGTATACACACATGCATGTTAATATGAGAACTATGATATTCACATTCCCCTGCGTCTCATTGCCTTTCAGATGGAAATTGCAAAGAGGCTCAACGCAATCATTGCTCAACTTTTGCCATTCTTATCGCAAGAGGTCAGTATCTAGCTTTAAAGAGTCGTATGAGCCAATACAGACAAATCATGTATCTTATTATGTTTGGATAATACGTATGAATGATTTTAACCTTCTGTTCTATTTGACATCATTCCAGCATCAACAACAAGTTGTCACTGCCGTTGAGCGAGCGAAACAAGTGTCCATGTCGGAATTGAACACAATTATCGGCGTAAGTAAAACAAATATTCTCTTCCTAACGTGATTACCCACGTATGTACGAAGTTGCATGCACCTGTGCGTTATTCGGTGTCGTTGTGGTAATCGCATTATCCATTTCAAGGTAGTTATGAGAGAATACAAAATCAAATGCAAATCGAATAATTGCTCATTCGTTTTTGGCTCCTGCCTCATTTTACTTGGATAGCAGTGTGGTTGGGTGTGATGGCTAATTCCTCAATCCACGGGCATTCGACAGGCATGATAATGAGCTCGTACGAGAGCCCACGTACTAACTGAATGCAGCAGCCATCGACAGCAATGTGGATGCGAATATCACACGTATTAAAGTTTCTGCTCCGCCTTTTAAAGCTTGAAATCTGTAAGTGAGGAGAATCCTACGCAAAGTTTGCCCACTGAAAAATTTAATAGTCATGTTATTTTTACTGATGATTATTACCAGTAGGATCATGATGAGGAGGAGAAAAGAGGGATAGTGATGTTTGAGAAGGATCATCGTTGTTGCTTGTGTCTTGACTTTGATTGAGAATGTTTGGTCGCTGGCGTGAAACCGAATGAATTCGGTTTTGACGATGAGACGATAAATCTGACGTCAATTGCCTCTGTTTTGGCCAGGGATATGGCTAGATGCGTCATTTCAAGCTTGGCTGACCGTTTCATCATAATGGCGAATCAATTTGCAATTTACAACGGCGAAAGAAAGAGTGTTTCTTTTACGAGATGCTAAGACGCCTTTTTCTTGCACATTTCTTTGAGTCTCTTATCTTGAAGCAATTACCGACAAGCCTCGATGATTTTAGATGTTAATTTATGGAGCTATTATGTTTAATGAACAATGTTCCGATCATTAATCATGGTGCTGAGACACGGTATTGATGAACATTACTGCACTACCTACCACTGCCGATGAATGTGGTTCTCAACGAGCAAAGAAGCGCCCCCAAATTACCAATTCCGCCATTGTTTGTCATGTTTTACGTCAAATATTTATGTGTGGTTCGTGGCTGAGTCGCTCTCGCCAGATTAATTGTCAACGACAAGAACACTCTTTTTTATCAGCCCGGGAAGATCATAGTAATAGCTCTGAAAATGATCAACTGCCATCCCAAACTGAATGACGGGTACTTAATGTAATGATGGTTGAGTGAACGAGGAGTGTGTGTGTGATATGGAAAAGCTAGTTAGTTAACAGCTTCTTTGCTTCATACCAACACGAGATGTGTTGGTGCGTTCTTGATTGTGATGCTCGTTGAGGGGAGCTTGTGTGTGGTGTGGACGTGACTAGGAGTCGATGGCTGGCTGGCTTGAGAACGATCGAGGCAAGTCTGATCTGGTATTTGGCGAGGCTTGATCTGGCCATTTCATGGTTCGAGTATTTCCTTGCTTGGCTTCACCTCGTCTCAACTCGACACGAAGACAAACACTCAAAATCATCCCAAGGCCGATTCAGCTAGCTCTATGAACGACGTTTACAGCTCTCTTCTCCTCACCTGATATGTCAGGATTCATCTTTTAATTTTGTCGTCCATGCGCTTGCTTGACCTTTAATAGGGAAGGTATGTGGCGCACGTATGCATGCACACACCTTCCTGAGACCGGTGTTGACGCCCTCTTGCGGTAGATTGACTCTCACACCCATGCTGCCATTCAATGATTGTTTCCCTTGAATGCAATGGACAATCGTTGTCTACTGAACTTGTAGTAGCGCTTGATGGGACTGGTTTGAAAATGGATGAGGGTTGGTTGGTTGAGAGGAAGTTGATTTCTCTCACTTAATTACTGTCTTTATTGATTTCCAAGAGGTGTGCAATGTGCACTCGTCTGAGTTGAAATGAGGTGGAGACTGAGGGCGGAATCGAGACTGCAGGTTCTAGTTCCTTTCAGAAAGAAAAGAACGGAAAGGAAAAGAATCGAATCGCGTCGAATCGTATTTGTGAAACCAATTCAATTGAAAGTGCTCACACAAAAGCCACGCTGACTGAGGTCCGCAATCATCGAAGAGGGGGCTACCACTACCACAGATTAGAACATGTCTGTGGTTACTATTTGACGCAGGATCCACTCGACCTGATAAATTGAATGGTTTTAATGAAAACCAACATGCTATGGGACCGGAGTGGTTAAGGGACTCCAAAGAAATAGGTGCCAATTCAGGTATCTGCCCTCACCGTTGTATCTCTACCTAGGATGACACTCTCGTATCTGTGGAGGAACCTTAATTCCGTTGATGAGCATTTGGTGGCATTGTTTGCTGATTTCCATCCTGTGAGGTGCTGTTTTACTGGCTATTGAATGATATAATGACAGTTGGCTCCCAATTGGAAAGCGGAGAAAATTACACACTCTGTTGTCTTTTTTCCATGGTTGGCTTTGTCAATGGACGAGAATTGTCGGGAATGAGAATACGGCGTCCTCCTCCTCTTCCTTCTTCTTCTTCTCCTCCTCCTCCTCCTCCTCCTCCCTCAGTTCTTCTGGCACCTTCACCACCTCCGTCTCCAAGCCAATGGAAATGGCTTTTGCGGTGATGGTTAGGATGGTGGCAGTGGTGGAGGTGTTCCTCCTTTGGTGTAATTTGTATCTGTTGTGAGTTCTGGCAATTTGGAAGGTTGTCATTTCAGCAAAGTAGAACTCCATGGTAGAACTACATCTTCGATTTATTTCGGCCATTGTAGCAACAGTTCAATCAATGCATTATCATTGCCTATGCCAATGAAGTACTGATTGTTGTGGCAAAAGTCTCAGTCAAGCTTTTTAGCATGCTGTGAATTGAATTTGAGGTTCATGGTCTTCAACATTCTTTGCCACCTGTGTCAAGTATTTTTTCTGCAGTGTTTGGAAGGATTTGTGTACTTTTATCCAATATCTCGTTGGCTTTCTGCTAAGCATGAATAAAAAAGAGGAGAGACAAGTCAAAAGGCATCAAATATTGAAAAATCCCTATCGGACATTCGGCACAAGCCGACAAAGAGAAAGGGGAAATAACAAAAAGTCTCCAATAAACTTTGCCAGAGAATATCGGAAATTGAAGACATGATTCTGCGAGAAGGCTGGAGCAAAGTTGGAAATATTTTTTCGTGAATTGTTGACTCCAATATTCAACTGCGCAACATGGAATGCCCACTTTCGCGTGAATCCAGCCCGTTTAGAAAGCTTTCAATGGCTAAATATCTGCCTTGTACGAACGTACGCTCTCGTCCACAATATGGCGACCAGCTGGCAATGTCAAACAGTTCCTGGATCCTCCTAGTCGATTAGAATTCACTGCGGCGAGGAGATATCGGTGAATTCGATCCGGTGAAAGAGTTGAACCCCTTTGGATCCCTAAAAAATGCGCTATGCTTTCGTTTTAGATCTGTTTTTTTTCTGAGAGTTCGAAGTAAATTCTCAACAAGTGAAGAAGCATGTAGTACAACGCACAAGCCAGCAAATATGTGTTGTTGTTACTTTAAACTCTGATATGGCTGATTGTCTCTAGATGAGGTACATACCGTATATTCGCAGTGGTGCATATTATTATTTTGTTTTGAACCACAGCCACTGGCACTTGGCCATTGTTATTAATGATGTTGTCGCAACACAAGTGCTCTGTGGTTGCCATTCTATTGAACTATCTGAGACCACAAACCTCATTTTTCTCGCAACCGCTCTCAAAGGACCAAAATGACCACAGGAACCGCAGTTCCCGCATCATTTGATAACCAGTCACTCTCTTAGTTCACCAAAAATATTTTTTCGCTGGCCACTGGAAATTGAAACTGAAATGAGAGGTTTTTTTTGTCCAACTTCACCGACTCTTTCCCCTTTCGTAGATTTGGCTTTTGCGGTCTACCGAAACTTTTTACAAATGGCCTCAAAATTGACTTGCTTCGCTCGTTGTGTGCCTCAAACCGATTCGTGCTTGTTGTGGCAGTTTTGTGCACAATGGAAGTAAATGGGGAAAATTGCCGACATTTAGTATTAATGCCGACCATTACGGAACAAGTCATTTATGGGCGTCCTCGAGAATTGAGTGATTGGTTCCAAGTTCTCATTGTTCTCGTCTTTTCGTTTCTTTCAGCAGCATCAAAGGCCGGATTTGAGTCGTTTGATGCAATTACAAGCGGCTGGTGCTGGACTCCCCACGTCAATTGCCGGTCTGCCACCAGGGCTCCTGGGTGGGGCCAGTAGTGTTGCGGCAGCGGCTGCTGCGGCAGCTGCGGCCAGTGGGCAGCACGGTCTCATGCCCCCAGGGTTGCCTGTGTCATCAGCTGCGTCATTAGCGTCCTCTGGTCATTACCCTCCCACCTCATCAGCAGCGGCGGCCGCAGCCGCTGCTGCGGCTCTCAGAGAGCAGAGGCGTGAAGAGGAGCATAACCTCAAGGCCCACAGTGAGTTCCTCCTCCTTATTGATATAATACTTACTTTTTCACTTTCCCTGATTTTCTGGCATTCCGATTGTTGTTGTTGTTGTTGTTCATATTGTCTTGTTTTGGCTTGGCCTACCATTGCTCTAGTTCTTCTTGGTTGATATGTACGAATTGTGCTTGTCAGGAAATCTGAGACTGGATATCGAGCAAGGGCTGCTCAATCTTTCGGACTGCCAGTGATCTGTTGGATTGATATCAACTAGAACATTTGCCTTTGTAGTCGTTTGATTGATCGATTGACCTCTATTGTTATGAATGACATGATCATCATTTGCCTGTATCTGTCTTTTTCAGGTATGGCCGTTGCCGAAGAGAGACATGTAAGTCCCAGTTGCTCCTTTTTGTGCCCGCTGCAGCTCGTGTTCCATCTCATCTGTTCTGAGTTGGCTTTTATCTCTTTCTTTGTGTGCTTCTCACATATCTTGTGTTTTCATGTGTCTCTGACACCACAAGCATTGACCTTCTCCTGGTTTGAAGCAATTTGTTTAAACCTTGGGATTACCTAAGCTCAACAACTAGCAAACTTCCCACATTCACGGGGCGAACTCCGTACGTGCTACTTAGGGTGGAATATTTTGAGGCCACCTCAGTGGGACCACTGTCAAGCTCGAACTTCACAACATTTGTAGGTACATCTTCCCTAAGCTGATGACTCTTGTCTTTCTTACTACTCTCCTCGCTCAACACTATTCTTTGGCGTACAGTATTGTATGTGTTGGAGGCATGACGGCTTGGCACTGTGCGGGGTACCACGGACATCTTCCAGAAGTCGAGGGCTAAGATGCCCCCCGCCACTTTCAAATTGTAGAAACAAGGCGGTGGAATTCGGGATTGAACCGGTATTCATAAGATCTTTTAGTACCGTTGATTCAAGTATTGACTACTGCTGAAACCAACCAAAAAGAAGCCATGGGGAAAGGTCGATGAGGTCAAAAATCCTTCAGTTTGCTTCAATGTTGATTGGAAACCCATGTTGTTGATTGGTCAGGTTTCAAAACTTGATGGTTTTGGTGTTATGGCTCAAGAAACTTGAATCTCGGCCGATAGCGGATTTATCTCTTTTTTGTATTGTGTTGTTGAGTGAGCGTCTGGACTTGAGTGTGGGGAACTATGAATGAAGTGAATGGATGCTTGGAAATATGCTCGTATATATGTGCATCTCGTGTTGTGCCACATCAAGGGGAACCATTCTCTCCTGCCCCTTCTTGTCTCGGTATGATTATGACTGAGCAATGCCACTGTGTCGACGAAACAAGCGAAAGAAAAGAAGTCACATATTGTCGAGGATACTGCATGTACGGTATAAACTTGTCGAAAAAAAGTAGATGGCGAAGTTAGTTGGCTCATCATATATTCCATTTCTTCTCAAGTTGGTGTCTTCTGAATTCCATATCCATTCTCGAAGAAGAGCCACGGCGACTTCGACATAGACCCAATATGAAAATGATGGCGATGACGACAATTTCGAGTTGGATCATCGCCATTCAAAATTTGGAACTCCCTCGTTTCTTCCCTTCCACGTTCCCAACTCAATTTACTCACCATTCATGATGTGCCTTATGTATGGACATTCCGTTTGATAGGCATGGAATACTACTGCTCGGGGTCTCTAGAAGTTCAGAAGTAGTAGTAGTAGTTGTTGTTGTTGTTGTTGTTGTCGTCGTACTTGTATGGTTGGAGTGGTAGTTTCTTGGAGCCTTTCTCGTTACTGTTTCTTGAATTGATGCTCCCGCTGCTCGCTTGACAAGAGTAGTAGCAGCCTCTGCGACGTGAGCCTCCATCGTCCTCTTCTACGTCGTCCGTGTGCACCATCACTCACTCGTCTCCTTCTCCTCCTCCTCCAACTTGGAGTCGGTTCAAAAAATGGTGAATGGCGAATGCGGGATATTAGCCTCAGCATGCGTTAACTGGACCCCTGGTGCGATGAAAGTAAATGATTTGGAGAATTGTCTGAACGGGGCGGACGGAATCTCATTCTCGGGCAAGCATTTCAAAGTGAGTGGTAATTTATGTGTCTCAATCAGTGATAAACTAATCTGATCGGTTTCGAATCCGTCCTGCTGAGTGAGTGTACGGCATTCGATGAAATGAAAAGATATTGCCCATGATGATTGTCTTGTTGGGGGCTTAGAAATGGAATGTGGTCCATGGCCACTTGGCTGTGAGCCCTCGAGCAGACTTTTCAGGAGCTCTAGTTTTTTCATTTTCTTTGCAGGAGAGCAGGAATTTTAATTGAACGAGATACACAAAACTACCTACTTCCACTACTATGTACATATCTGTTAGACTGCTACTGCAACAAAGTTACCCACATTTCAGACCACTCACATTGATGAATGGAGAGGGAGCTATCGAAACACGGATACTCAACCCCCTGAAATTCTTCTCGAAAAATTGATGGTTGGGAAAACCAGCTCTTTAGATCGCTATCGTCGATTGGTATTTGTCTATTTATTGTGCGTCAATATTCTCTGAAACGCAGGAAAATGCCGACAGCCTTCATTTGTATTTTGACAGCACATTTCACGCTGAACACCCCATGAATCTCCCTCTTCGCACCCAGTCCCTTAGTCATGAAATCAGTTCGGAAACATAAGCAGTCAAATGGGTATTCGCATTGAATAAGTTGGCCTGATCATCATCATCGTTGATGGTGTTGTTGTTGTCGTAGTTGCACGTAGTTGTTTGTTGGAGACGAGGTTGGCCTTTTGCAGATGGATCACGCAGAGAACGAGGAAAGACTAGAGATCAAAATCAGCAGCCCTCAAATTCATTATGAATCTTTATCAGATGATGTGAGTGAGGCGTGTGAGTGTGTTTGTGTATGAGTGTGTGTGTGTGTGAGAGATGCGCGGGACGAGAGAAGCATACCAAATTCCTCTGGCATACTAGGTGTACATAAGTGCTGTCGACCGACATAGGCACACCTAACATCACACCGACTGAAGTTCGATAACACTTGCATTCCTGCCTTCTTGGCCACCGTGGCTCGTAATGAAATTCAAATGGATTGATAATCATGGCTTAGGTGAAAATGTGTAATTTATCACTTCGTCTCATCAACGTTGTCCAAAGATGACGATTTTCATTAGAATGGAAGAGATATCGTCATCCTTCAATCTAATCGACTTATCCTCGGGGAGAATTGCATAAATTCCTCCTTATTTGAAATGACTGACTCTGTGGTGAGGAATCAGAATAGGCGGAATATGATCATTTGCTTCGTGATGCTTTGTTGTTAAATGTCAAGACCCAAATATTGTTGCTAAAGCAAGGCCTTGCCTTGCAAGGCCAGCCTTGTTATTTATTGGCCAAACTTGAATGGTTGAGCGAATGGGCCAATAATTTGCGGTGACGCTTGAGCCCGGCCCTGCAATTAAGTGCGACTGATAAGAGCTGAGTTTTTTGTCCAAGTCGACACAAGGGAAGCTGGCATGAATTGGCCTTTTTGTCCTTCTCTGACGCGTCAGACTCGCCGATTCGAGTAAGATGTCGACGACCTCGTTGGGTGCTCATATATCCTACAAAACGACGTGTCTCCATTTTTTACTTGAAAAGGGTTGCTAAGAAATAGGAAAATCAAACAGAACAAAAGTGAACATTAAAATCCATCCAAAATAGGGATGAGAGAGTGTGCATCATTTTTAAATATATTCCGAACTCTTGGTACTTTTTCAATTTTGAACGAAGACGACAAAATAGAGGAAGGAGTAAAAGAAAAACAAAGTTCTCGTGAAATATTGAAGAAAATGCAAACTACCTCAAATACTGGTTTACTAATAGATTGAGGAGAAGGTTTTCAAAATAAGTTGCTATTTTTGGTCAACCCTTCAGTCACTAGCTAGCTCTTGGGTGCGGCAGAATCTCGGCTCTTTTCTCTCGCCAATTGTGAGCCAGGTGCCAGATTTTTATGGTCATCCTAAAAGTGTGGCCGTTAAGGGTCTGATCTGATTTCGGATCGATTTCGGGCAAGCCGCTTTTTGTAGGGCTTGCTGGAAAGTGGAAATCGTGGTGTGGCAAAATCCCGGTGATTTGCCGAAAGATAGATATCTGGCCCTTTCGTTTTTTCTCGTCGTTGTCGCACTCCTCCTTCTCGAAAGCTCTTCTAATTAATGTCCAGGCAGTTTCACAGGCACACAAGATCATTAGTTCCTCCCTTCACAAGTTGGGCCTTCTTATCGTTTGTTCTTTTTTTTTCTCTCTCTCCCCTTCAATCTTTTCCACGTTGGATTCAGGTCGTTGAGTAAGTGAGTGTTCCTGCGGTCAGTGTTTCAGGGGAGAGTATCCCGACAAAACGAGCCCCAAAGAAAGAATGAGTTAGTGCGTACCCACAAAAGGGTGAATGGATGGATGGATAGATGAAGTTGGTGTCAGAGACAAAAGAATTAGAGGAGAAAAGGGTGTGCCTCTCGAGATAATGCCCTCTTGGGCGTTAATGTGAGAGGGGGACCGAGATGTTTTCGAGCGACATCGGGGGTAATTGTCATCGTGAAATGACCTGCCTTGATCAGGGGAGGGCAAATTGCTCTGAGGGACTTTCCGTGGGTGTTTATGTGTCGGTTGCTCCCTAATCAATGATTTCCCTTTGGGCCTTGAAGTGTCAAATGAAATGTTTCAGAAAATGTTTCAGACACCAACACGTAAACAGAATGGTCCGAGAGATAGAGAAAGAGAGGGAAAAAGCGCGAAAAGAAGAGACCTTAATCCTCGTTTCGTTTTTCTTCTTTTTGGATGGGTGAGTGCGCGAAAGGGTACGAAGAGTAACCCCTTCCCGCAGAGAAACTTTCCCCCCTTCCGTCTTCCACTTCTTTTTACCAAGTTAGAAAACAGTTGTGGGTATAAAAGTCTATCCAAGTTGTCTCCCCATTTCGCTACTTTTTCCCCATTGCTTGCTTCTTCCCGTCCCTCATTGAAGAAATGAGCAAAAAGAAACCAGGAACTTCTTCCACACACTGTAGCTGCTGTCCGAACAAGTTAGCTCTAGTAGCTCTTCTTCTTCGTCTTTGCTTCTCTCAGAATGATCTTTCGCCCTTTTGAATGATAATCTCGTTTTCTTGAGCCCTCCAAAATGGATTTTTAGAAGACTATCCCTCGTTTTTTCATCTTGAGGGGAAAAGCGATAGAACACCAACGAGGTGCCTGAAATTACTTTTCCCCTCCCCATTTCATCTTTCCTGCCGCTCCTATCTCCCAATTCCAAAGGTCTGTGGACGAATTTTTTCGAAGCCATAAAATCTGCTCCCCCCAGCACTCGATTTGGCGGGAAAAGGGTCGTTATCTTTAAATGTCTTTCAATTTCACAGATCAGCCGCTTCGTTCGTTCGTTCGTTCGTTCGTCCAAGCTACGAGATTTCGTTTGAGCCAGTTAAGAGCCTCGAGTTCTTGGAAGAAAAAAGTCTGCCTCGTTCGTTTGGCCATGATGCGCGTCCGGATGTGTCAGAGCCAACTCGAAGGACATTTTCAAAGGCCAGGCCAAAGAATCCTTCACATTGGGATCTCTCCCCCTTTTTATGACAGATCCTTCATTTTTTCCTTCTCTTGGCAAGAACTTCTGGAGCTCGCTCATACTTGGCGTGATGCTTTCATCCATGAAAATATTGGATAACATGAAAGGTCTCGATCACTTTGACTGGGACACACGCCATCGTTGGGTCTTGTCCCAGCAGATGGCGTAGTCTGTTGGGATTCACCTTAAACTGATCGAGACGATGATGATCATGAATCTTTTTGAAGACGTCTTTTTGAGATGGTTGGACAACCTAATATTGTGAGATCCGGGGGCGGTTCAAATCAATGATGCCTCCAAATTTGGGCTCCTTGTCTGCCGAGACTGTCACTCTTTCTTGCGTTCTCGCTCTCTCCCTCTTCTTTTGATCAGAGATCTTGAGAGATTGATTGGATTGAATAAAATCAGATCTTGGTAGGACCTTAAATGTTTGATGTTGTCTGACTTGTGTGCCTCTTGGCATTCTCGCCCCTGAAGGTTTCACCTTTTGAGCTCTTGGCCCAGTTTTTTTCTTGACTGACTGGCAGTGACCGAGAAAACTTTAAATCGTCATAAATTCTCGACCGACCACACATGAAAAGAAAATTCAACTCTCGATCTCATGATTGTACGGTTTGGTCAAATTAGTTGAGCTGAAAGATGTTTTTGCCCCTCTTTTTTGACGGGCAAGCTCTTTCTTTCCGACCGATTTGGTCTTTTTTTTTTTTTTTGACCCTCCGAAAAATGTGCTCTTTTCAACTTCTCGGGAACTAATGAAGCGAACTGCTCGATATTTCCTCGACTAAACGGCTCGAAATGCATATTGATAGCCCCAAGCCATGTTTTGAGGGCTCTATTAAAATGCTTGGCATTGTTGGACCAATCGCAGTTTTCATTATTGTCATCATCATCATCGTTGAAGTGCTTTCTTTCTACCAATGAATGTCAAATACCATGATGACACATCATTTTCAATTGCTTGGCATTGTTTCGAGTGAAAGAATCCTATTTGTTAGGAAAACCGTGTTTACCAGTCATTCGCAGAGGAGGTTATAAATCTCTCTCGTTCGTCTTGCGATCGATCGATATTCCAAATGGCCAAACGAAAAAAAGACTCACGCGGTGTTCAACGTTCCCATCGTAAAATCAATCATGTTTATAACCCTTTGTTGGCATTATTTTATGCGCTTTCATTCTTGATCTAAGTGTTCTTAAACTTAAGTGCCAGAGGTGGTTCATTTCTGCCAAAGGCAAACAGATGAGAGGATAGTATCCGGCAAATACGAAAAGCTGCCGCTGCAATAAGGCTTTCAAGATTGCACCGTCAGTCGTTTGGATCATTTTTTCTGCAATAATGGCGGATTCCTCTTTGCCTCCTCTTTCTGTCTCTATGTATATCTACTGGAAGCACGCTAGAAAGAGCTACGTGTAGAGCCCGAACCATGTTCCACTTGGTATTTTCCAAGTCATCTGTCATATTATTTTCGGTCGTTTTGCGGTTTACCAATGCGAAGCTGGAGGAAATCCCGCTACCGTTCTTGTTGTTGTTGTTGAATTGGTTGGTTTGGTGCTTCTCCTCCTCTCATGCCCTCACTCCCACCACAACAAACGTATGTATCATGGACAAGCCAATTGTACTTGCTAGTTGAGTGCAAGAGGATCATCGCTTTGATGATTTTACGAAAACCTCCAGTATGGTTGCTTCTATTTCGGAAAATAGCAATAATGATAATAATAATAGTTCAAGTTGTTATAGTGTTCTTAACCACCGCAATCAGCTGGAGACGAGCATGAACACCAAAATGAGAATGACTCGAAGAAAACCGCAAAAAGCAATATTAAAACAACACCGCACTCCGATCTACAACACTCACGTTTGTTTCGGGTTCTTTTTTCTCATTATGGCCTTGGTTGGTTAAAGTCGATTGGTGGTTCGGTTTCTGGCTGTTCCAAACCATCAAGAAGGCAAATTACAGTGTTTTTCCACTGACAAGATAGCATTAGATCAGGCGTAGAGCCGTGTTATTATCTATACATTAGATTTCGTGACTCAAATCAAATGAGACGGACCCATTAGGCTGAGAAAAGGGGAGCTGATAACCAGTCGACCACTTCCAAATGCGATCACCACGCTGCTCCAGAGCTCCTTTATCGTTCTTTCACAAAGGGAATCACAAACTGCCAATGTGCGATTCAGGCTATAAAGTAAACAAGCCCAGTTTCAGATTGAGACATTTAACCAACCGCTCCAAGAAAAAAAAAGTAATTAATAAATATTTCTGGACAACCAAACATTCTTGTGGTAAAGGGTCGACGAACCTGTGTTTCGGGAACCTGCTCCGTGCATTGTTGAAAAACAATTGCCGTTTGGAGTCAAATCCAACAAATAAAAAAAAACGCAATGAACAAATGTAGACCTATTTTTCGTTCAAGAGGTCCATTACCTAGGAAGTTTCATTTCCAACGAAGCTGAAAGCCACTAAGGCATTGGCATTGATAGACTCAAAACCTTGTTAATATGTGTTCTGTAATATGTAAGAACCAATGTTCACGTTAGCATTCTGACTTAGTTTTGATAAAACTTGTGTTTAAAGCCCACTATAAAAGTACGGTAAAGAATGAAATCCATTTGCCCTGTTCAGTTTAATTGTTGCGTCTAAATTACTTATCATTTGCCAAGGATAAACACTTGTGTGTTGAACAAACGCCAAATCTCAATTATGGCGTTATTTCCAGCGTTGATCCGGTTTCAAAATTGATGGATCAAAGGCGGTCGGTTGTGACAAGTTACTGAATTGTTCTCTGTGGTCAATGTCTATCTTGATGATCCCCAAACAAGTTCTTGTCATGAGAGACATTCAACGACCATTGGCGTTTCAGCCATTCGCGTTTGCTTGAATGCTGGTTATGTTCTTCTAGGGGAGGCAGTTACACACTAGCTCACTCATTCACTCACTCACTCACTCACATCCTAGAGCTAGGAGAAGGGGAGGGGGACCACAATCTATCAATACAAAGAGTCGGTCCTTTGCCAAATCTCTCAATTTAATGATTGGGCCCATTCATTTAGGGAGACTGCTTAACGCGTTGCCGTTTACGGTTGTCAGGACATTCTCTTTGATATGTTTCGTTTGTAAGCAAGAGTGTCAACCTTTCTATGCTTGATAAAGGTTGTTTGTGTTTTTTTTCTAATGCAAGTTTGTTATTCTCTTTGGCTTGTTCTAAGAAGTCCAGATTGATTTGGGGTTGAAAAATCGTCTCGAAGTGCTTTTTGAGTGCCCACTTCTCAGATTATGGCTGAGGTTGCGATTCTGGCCACAGATAGCCGAGAATTTTGGCTCGAAAATCATTAAAATCTAATGTGTGTGCTAACTCAGATAAAATGAGTCGAACCCAATTGATTTGTACCTCAGTCATGTGTTTAACATGACCAAATCTGGTTTTGAGACTCCTTCGGGCGACACCATTTTTCATGGGACCATTTGTGTCTACCTTGAAACAACCACACGCACCTCGACCAACTTTGGCGAGATGCAGTTTGTGCAAACGAAAAAAAAAAAATACCAATACTTAAATGAAGAGCGGTTTGTTTCATTTTAATTCCAACCGTTGTATGCTTTAAATTCAACTTTGCCTTTGCTTCTCAACCTTTTTTTGGTCAATGCAAATCCTTGGTTCGTCTCCACTAGTTCCTTGTGTATTCCAAAGGCAGAGAGTTACTTTATTTCATGACTCTATAATTTGGAATTAAGTGCTTCCGAATCGTCGAAAAGCCAAATGAAATAGGCATGAGAGCCTTGTGTGTGAAAACAAAATTGAATTCAAATAATTTTTGGCGTTCACGCCAGTTTTTTTCCAACGTGCTCGTCTCTGCCAAAGGACAACTGAACCCCTGGACTTGAATGTCCTTTCAAGCTCGCTGATCAGTTCTTGTATTTGCACATCTGTCGTGTGATTGACCATGTTAATCAAATTAAAAAGGGTTCTCGCCATATTTCCGAGTTCCGAGTTTGAGGAGAAGACCAAAAGTCCGTCATCATAAAAGAACTCGTGCATGCAATCGGTCGCCTCGACTGTTTTTTGCAACCTACAATTTCCTAGCCCGTCCTTCGTTGTATCATGTATTCGTATGACTTGAAGGGCATAATTTGCTAATTACTATGCTATTACGAACACAGCAACAACTTGTTTGCTTGAACAATGCTCAATAACTGTCCTGGGTGTTCATTGCCCAAATTAGTTTTGGCAGTTCTTTATCTGCACGAACCCAGGAAGGGATCAGGGGGACCTCATTGGATCCTGGCTTAATCCTTTTCAAGAGACTAGACGCAAAAAACACCTTCGAAAGAGAGTCGGGTTTCTGTCCTGTTGACGTTTAGTAGTATTGCTGGATTAAGGGATTAGTTGCGGTTGGCCAGCTAATCCCTCAAAAAATGCCCGTAAAACTTGGCCAATTATACAAACACATCTTTACAAGGGCTTCTTGTCCTTGGCCACCCATAAATGCTCACTCGTGTCCAAGACTTAATGGAGACTGATCTCACAGGCATGTCCCACAAATAGGAGCAAGTCCGAGTGAGGAGAGATTGTCTTTCAATCATCCACGGAAGAAGAGGAGCGAGCATATTTGGGCTGATTTCCAGTTTTTTGACATGAGGCCAACGAGGTGTCAAAGTTACAAGGCAAGAGATCTCGGTGAGATAGTACGAAGATTTGAGCACTCTTCCACCTCCTCCTCCTCCTCCTCTTTCTCCCCCACCGATACCTGCTCAATCTCTTCTGACACTCGGTCGTCTCACTCACACTCAAGTTGAACAAGTTCGAGGCAGAATAATGATAATAATTCATCGAGAAAAGCTTAAGAGGTGGACTGACTACGGAGTGTGTGGTTGGTTGGGTGGTTTAGTTGTTGGGTTGGGGATTATCTGCCACTCAAGTAGAAGTGACTTGGCTTCAAGCCATCTTTGGAGTAAAGTTGTATGAGATTGGGATCAGTTGTTGGGCCCCTAATTTCCTTCTTTGTACCCCCATTCTGCACCCAGAGGCAAGCTAGCAAGCAAGCAAGCAAGGAACGAACATTCGTGGCGTTTTTTCCTGGTCGGCTTCAACGAGGTTGCGAACAATTAGGAACCAAAAAATGCCTCCCATTCCATAATCCGATTTTGTATATCAGCCAGCGTGCCCTGCCGTCCACGGAAAACGAACCAAGGCAAAAATTCGTGTGGTTCATCAAACATCTCGAATGAGACTTTTCGATGCAAGGTTTTTTTTCATCTCGGATCTGCTCGATGAACTTCGAGGGTTTTTTTCCCCTGTAAACTTGAGATTGCGTGTCGAGAACCTGAAAACCTTCGAGGCCAATGCAGGATTGCTTTTTCTGGTCATAACCAAGACAAATCGTTCGTGGTCTTGTCGGGCAATAATTGGCTTAGACTCATTTAATTGGTAGCTCGCCAGCCAGCGCCATTCGGCATTTATTTCAATTATGGCCACTAGTGTCAAAATGTTTGATGCTCGGGCATAAAGTAAGACGTACAATTTGAGCCAAATGACTGCAAATAATTGCGCCTAATGTATTGCGGCGAGTCTTGACTCGGCTCATTTTTATCTTCTGGTGGAGCCTATCTCGCATCAAACCATTCCGGTTATCTCAATGTTTCCTCGTCACCACCCTCCCAGAGTGTTTCATGGCAATATTGCCCCGTTCATTTGATTAGGACAAGGCAAAGAAAATTCGAATTTCCTGTCGTCTATTACTACCACCGACTTCCTGGGTTCCTAGGCTCTCCGGTTAGTTGGTTGCCAATTTCGTTGGTCTTGGTTTTCGTTGTCGTCGTTGTCGTCGTCTTAATCACTTGAATCACGAGAGAGTCCCATCGACTAAACAATTCCTTCCTTCCACTTCTCGAATGTGTCTTATGGTGTTTACTCAGAACAAAGAATAGTATACGAGTGCTAGCTTCCACTCGTCGTTGAAGTGAATGAGTGAGGGAGTAAACGAACGAACGAGCGAACAGTGCAGTGGTTTCTTGGCTTGCGGTTTAGTCAGAATTGGGTTGCACCTTCAAATGTGAGATGGCAGTATGAATGTACAGTGTCCTTCGACACAATGGCAGTGTGGCACACCAACGGCTTTCTTTCCCATGATTTCAGATCATGTCAGATTTGAAATCCATTGCAAAAACAAATGTTGCCACATGCATCATCAGCCTTGTTATTGAGTCTCTCGTTCCGGTTAGGACAGTATTGTGTTTCTAAGTTACGAAGTAATGGACTGACTGACTGACTCATTCACTGACTGAAGAAGTCAGTTTGCCGTGTATTTACAAGTTGTGTGCTTGGTACACACACATGGAAAAGAGGGTAAGGTGATTTATTGGGACAAGGCGTTCACCAAGTCGATGCATCAAATCCCCTTTTATGGCTCGCAATATAGTACTGTTTATAAAATGCAAACTATAAAGTGCCCTCAAAGTTCTTCTCGAGGACGGATGGGCCAAGCAGGACGCAAGTGATGTCCATAAATGAGCCCGAAACATAAAAGTTATGATGTCATCTCATTTGCAATTGTGCATACACATCTGTTGCGCTTGGTTTGATTGACCTCTTAATATTTGACACGAACATTGACGTCCTCCAATTTTCTAGCCACAGTCATGACCAGTACCGCATAAAAGTATTATTGTCACTTGAAACTCTGACATGGATAGTACTTAAAAATGTCCACTAAACAGGCAACATCTGTCTCCCACGTCCAACATTTTTGGCCGATTTGAGGCTGTGAGTCCACCGCTTCACGTTCTACAAACAAATCCCAAAAGAGAGGAAGAAGAAAGAAATCAGGAGGAAGGCGACAGAGAGAGGAAAGATTATTTGTTTTCTCAAGCCAGTCTAATCACAGAGGGCCAGCAGCCAGCTTTCAACATATCGCTTTGCTGCCAGCCGTTCCATTTGCCACCCACAGACAGAAAATGTCGTTCTTCGACTGAACAAGTCTCTTTTTCCCGGCTAATAACAGCGTTTCTTCCCTCTAACATGCTGTTCACTTGTCATAATCGATTTTGATATGTGACTGAGTGAGAAAATGACCGGAGCTCAGCTGCCTCTGCGAAAGGCTCATTTTTCAACTTAATTCTTTGTCCCAGCCCTTTTGACATGTCTAATGTGTCTAAATTGCTGTTTCATAGCCACAATGGATAGGCTATGTACAAAGTGGCTTGACTAACAGTTTGCTTGCTTCGCCCCGCTTATTAGCCCATCAAATATTTATGTGTTCGTTCACTCGTCAACGTTCATGTAAAAAGGCACCCTTCGACTTGAAGAGCTGTCAAACTGATCAAGATGAAGGATCAACCATAACCATGGTCCGTGCATTCATCCATCCATCCATCTTTGCTCGTCCAATTGTCTTTCGGATTGAACTTCCATGAGCTTTGGCAGTCACCATAGTCGTATCTTCAAGCCCGGCCTCCACTGTGGCTCACACTCACTGACCGACAGAGATACACATTCATACGTACTCTATTTAAGGACAACCAGTTAGTGGAGCAGTAGCCGTGAAGACCCTGACCATAAAGGGTCCAGAATTAATGGCCGCCATAACCGATGCTTCCAAAACTCGTGGCCCACGCAATCATCTCACACTCTTGAGTCTTTGGTGGAATTGATTCTTTTCATGTTTGATTGAGGACCAAACAACTTGGTCAATTCACGACTTATGGTGTATGCATTTTTATTGGGACCTGACACCATTTAAGTGAAACTGGCGGGCAACGGACTTTGTTGTTGAAACTAACAAAAATGTCGGTGACTTCGGATGGAATCATGAATGGCAATCTTGAGAGCAACTCGTCCATCTATCTATCCATCCATGAATGAATACGTGCGTTTTTTATTAGAAAACACAATTGTAATGATAGGCGGTGATTTTTAGAATGGAGTCCATCTGAGTTGTGGATTGGCATTCCAAATCGTTTTGAACACGCCCAAAGTTGAATGAAGTGGGATGTGATCTGATTTGTATTCATCCTCATCTAGCATTGGAAAGAAAAAGAAGGCGGGTGCCGAGGTCGGTGAATTCACTGGCTCACCTCAGCCAGCCACCATCATTTTTATCACCTACCATAACCTGAAATGGTTCACTTATCAAAGAACCATTTTTATGGACAGGCTTTAATTCTCTCGTCTCTCTTGCGTTCTTTTTCTTAACAAGATTCAGGGCAAGGTGATATGAGTTCTGAGTGTAAAAAGGCCATTTTTGGGGCGGGTCCCTTTCAACTTAAATCATGATCTCTCTCGTCACGATGATAATGACGACGATGATGATGATGATTGAATACACCCACTCATTTCACCCACCTTGCTCCTGAAGCCCCTTCCTTCATTCAGACTTCACTCACTCGACTTGGGAAACCGTGCCTCTAAGTTTCTCTTTGGTGGCTAGATAGAGTGGACAACAGAGCAAGAGTGAACGTGGTAAGATCGAAGGGCATTTCATGATTCAAAAACCAATTTAGTGGGCTTAATTGGTGCCAACCATCAGAAAAACGCCAGTGTTTGGGGCCGATGCTGGGTTCCCAAGATACGGATCTTGACAGCTTCTTGTGGGTTTATAACACATGCGCAAGCGCTTCAAAGTGTGGGCTCAAGATCTTTTGAAACGACTGACACTCTCTTAGAGGCTCATACACGGAACTGCCAGATTTTATCCCCAGTAATCTGCTACTTGTTAGAAACCTTGCCTCGGCCTTGTTTATCACAAAGACAAATGGTTTTCGCCGTCCACGAACTCCTTGCTAATGATCATAGTTCCAGCTTTCTCAAGAAACATTGTAAAGACATTCATTTGATGGACTCATATCCTGTTTAATAGATGCATAAGGAGAACCGACGCTGAAATTGGTATTCATTTGATCAAGCCCCCAGTTCAACGGGAGGAGTTCCTCATTGGCAGGTCAATAATAGTGGGGCCTCGTCGACAAGTCCTCAATCTTGAGTTGCGTGCATGAGTGTTGGTGGAAAACAGACCGTGTAGCAATATGATTATAAGGGCGGCTAGACTTCAAATAAGCCATAATAGTAACAATTTTCTGACAATGCCGCCTATTATACAACGCTCAAGCAAATTGCTGGTGTTAAGCAGGACTGCCAAGTGCTAAACCAAAACCACTGCCAAGCAGCCCACCCATCCAACCAACCAACCAACATTCGTTACACTCACACAAGTCTCACCACAACCTCCAGAACTAGTAGTAGTAAAAGGGAAAAGTAGTCATTGAGGCAAACTAAAACTTAGAGTTGTGGAGCTTTGGCTTTGGAATTGTAGCTTGTGTGGATGATAGGCTCCCCACTTCGAAACGGGAAGAACCCTTAGCTCCCTTTTCTAAAAAGTGTAAGTAATGTTGAGACATAACCAATTAGGCGGGCTTCTTCACTCCCTTGTTCTGGGTGATGAGACGACTGACTGACTGACTCTCCATTTCGAGACGGTCTTTCATGATGAGCTTAGAAGCAAAAAAAGACTTCACACGCACAAATGGAACAACGAACAGACATCTCGTTCTCCGACTCTGTGTTTCTTTTCTTTCTTTTTTCTTTCTTTCTTTCGTTCGTTTGGTCGTGGGTAGAGGCAATTGTATTTGTTTGCCAACGAGGTTAATTTGCCATGCATTTCATACACAGTATGTTGATGACTGGGTTGTTTGTTTCTGCCGTTACGTACATTTCCACGAGAAGTGAAGACGTTCAGACACGAAAAACAGCCTCAACACGAGAGAAAGAAGGAAAACCAGCCTTTCTTTTGTGTGTGTCTTGGAAGGGGACACATAAATCCAATATGGCGGCATCATCCCTGAATTTTTTATGGCTTTTTGTCTCTTTTTGAGATGGCCTGAAATGAAGGATGTTGGTTGGGTCCCCCTTTTCCACCGTGTCCCATTACAGAAAAAGGACCATTTTCTAGAACAGGGTTGCGTCCATCGAGTTCCCAGTGCACGCCAAGAGCTCTCTAGTTTTGGCATTCCTGGAGGAGGCCAGAATTTAGGAGCGAGCACAGAACAAAGGAACCGTGTAATGTTCTCATTTTTGCTTGCGGTTCCTTCGACTGGGTTCTTTGCTTGGGTTACTTTGGTCATCAGGGCCAACATTACAACATGAAAAATGGGCAAAAGTGAGGTAAAAGGGCGCACGGAAAGGATATTTTCTTGAGTCCCAAAATGGCAACAACTATACTGTCATGTAAATTTCCATGCGAGTATAGGTACTAATTTTCTCGTTTCTATTCTCTCCTACAGAGACGGTCATTGAGTCCTTCGCGAAATGTATCTAATGATCGGGGCAAGAGCCCTGGATCCGCCTCCCAGGCCAGCATGGAGGGAGGACACGCCTCATCGTCGGCTCATCGGCGCCCTTCATCACCTTCATCTGGCAGTAATGGGCCCACGGATTCAAAAAAGATGAAGAAGGAGGAGGTAAGATCGTGCCTTGAGGCTATTTGACATTATGTAATTCGGTCTGTTTTTTGGCTTCGTCACTTGAGTCCAATTTGATTTACAAACCGTTGGCTACGTGACTTGTATGATTAGCCACTATGAGAGCAATGAATCCTGAGGCTGCATTCCAAATCATGAACATTTCTGGTCCTGAAAGTTGAACCTTGTGAGGTATTTCAATTGCAAATGCATCCTTTACCGTTCTCGTGCCTACATCTGCTCGTTCAGGGATGGAGAAAGATGTGATTGGTGGCAGTGCTTGCACATTTCTGGGAAAAACTTTGCAGTTGTTGTTATTGTTGCATCTGGGATTTGGAAAGATATGGAAAGAAGGCTGCAAATAATGTTAGTGTACTTTGTGATAGATTCAACCCAGAAAAGCACCCACCATCTTTGGACCAACAAAGGAAGGAAGGAAGGAACTGGGAGTGGAAAAACGGAGGAAAAAGCAGAGGAAAAGAGCCGGAGGAGCTGAAATTGCACAAATTGTAAACCATGGCAAGTGGCAAGGATAGGCATCTCTCAATACGAGTGGCATTGCATGGTCGGGTGCAATGCATTTTGGGGGGTAGCAAAGGCGCTGGAGGCTGCGGTTGCCGTGGAGGACCTTTTCAAAAGTCAAGAAGGATTGCTTTTGAGAGCCACGCTTGCTCGCTCCTTCATAAGCAGCTGAAGTTTAAGCGCAAGATTTGTAGGGCCCAGCTGGAGTCAATGGGGTTCAAGTGCATTTCCAGAAAATCTGGCATTATGTTTCTTTCACCTTGGGCGACCTTCTTTGCCAAATGGTGATCTGACTATTAGAAACAAAACGCCATACATCTCCTTTTGAACCCTCGCACACTATCCTAGAGGCACAAATCAGATGGGCCTTAACTCTGTCTTGTTGTTCCACGTGCTCTTTGATTTTCCGAAGAGAACACGCCAAGATTGAAACAAATTATAGAGTGGTTTTGGTGAGGAAAAGAATGGTCCATTCCACTTTTTATCGCCGGGTGCGAAACAACAGCAGCACTACCACCACCACCACGAACAACAACAACAACAACCACGAAGTCTGATAGGTCCATTTTCCATTCTCTGGCCCTCTCTCTGCAAGCAGATAAAGAACCAGGCTTGCCGCATTGTTTAGTCAACTAACCTCCTCCTCCTTGTGCTGCACTTCAAGCGAGCTCCTCATATAAGTTTTGCCATTTGGTAGCAAGAGGAGGAACAATATTCCCAAAAACTGAAATTGTGTATGTGCGTGCGTGAGTGTGTCTCATTCTCTTGGCCTATCTCGCAAACTTGGCTCATTGCTACCAAATTGCACGTTTAAAGGGATCAGCAGAAAGGACCAACTCCAACCATTGGCAATGTCTTAGTAATGGCGAGTGAAACTGTTATCTGCAATGACCCCAATGCATGCCAAGCTTGCGGCTTAATAGATTTGGGCAAAAAGAGGGGAAATTCATAATTGAGACAACAAATGACCTGGCATGGCCCGCTCGGAATTTGCTTTCATTAAGACTGCGGCGACTTCCTAGTTCAGGCTTCATTTGTAGTTCTTAATGTGGATTAGTGAAGAGCTGGACCTGAACTTAATTACGTTGCTTGAAATGAGAAGGGGAGGTGAAATTATGGCTATGCTCGCGGGTTTGGAAGTTCATTTCGTGGGCTTGCCATTTGCGCCGTGTTTTCTGGCAATGTCGTGGTAGAGCGAAATCTAATAAGTGAATTTATTTACGCATTTGAACTAAGTACCTGCTTATCGTGATGAAGGAACAGGGAGCTTCGACGAGCCGTATAATAATAAACAGCTCTTTGTCATGAAATGAAGAAAATATGAATAAGGTACGAATACTCGAGCACCTGAGATTAAGTGATCATTATCTGAGAAACCAACGAGTTCATACTTGAATTACATTTAAAATGAGTAGCAGTCCTTGAGGCTAAGAAGTGATTAATAGAAGTAACTGTAGTAGCTCTCAAATGTAACTGAACGTAGAACAAAATGCACGCGCAGACCTTTTTCACCGAGGGCCCCTTGTTATGAGTCGAGTAGACGGCCTCACTTTTGTTCCTCAGATTGGGAAGAAGAGTAATGTTCGCCAAAGGGGCACCCAAAGGGCCATGACCCTAGAACATGGAGGGTATCACAGATAAGAATGATAAACGACACAGAAATGTCGCGGTGATTTCTTTTTTCTCTCTCTTCGTCTTCTCATTCTTTTTGGCTTATTATCGCTCACTTGAAGCCACGGCTTGCAATTCCGCTAAACGACTGATGTTATCATCTCGTAGACCTAAATAAGCTGAACCATGTCGAGATAGGAAGAATGGAAACGAAAGAAGGGCTATATAATGCCGAAAGGAGAAGGCGAATAGGAATTGGCCCATCTCAAATTTATTGGTTCCTTTGTCTTTTGCAGACCAATGGCGGCGGCTCGTCCCCATTGCAAAACGGCTTGAATCGAACCTCACCCAAGGAAAATGGAGACTCCCATCACGCAAAGAAGGAACCTATTAGTCCAAGGAGTGGACGATCTTCGGCCTCATCAACACCCGCACTCGGTCACAGTAAGAAGTCAGAGGATGGAAACAAGCCCCCCACTCCCAAACCCAGCACGCCCAACGGAGGTGGAGCGGCGGGAAACGGTCCCATGAAGCCAGGCTTGCCAGGGGCTCCCTTCAACCTTCCTGGCTTTCCGGGTGGGCCTCCTCTAGGCCCCGGAGTACCTCCGTTTAATGCCGAGAATGGCTATAGACCTCCATTTGATCCTCATACCGCTATGAGGCCCCAACTGGGTCTACCCCCCGCTGGCAAACCGTAAGTACGCCAACATTTCACCTAGATGGATGCACTCACTGCCTTTTCATTCTTGTGATTCTGTTCTTCCCTGTCTTGTGGCTAATCCCCCTCTTACTTGAACAGTTGCTTGCTCTATTAATTCCATGCTCCCTTTTTTTTGCAGGGCTTACTCCTTCCACGTCAACGCTGATAGTGAGCGTCGACCTGTCCCATTTCCAGCAGATGCTCTCATGGGACCAGGAATCCCCAGACTTGCTCGACAAATCAACACTTTACCACATGGGGACGTGGTCTGCGCAGTGACCATGAGTAATCCCACCAAATATGTTTACACGGGCGGAAAGGGTTGTGTCAAAGTTTGGGACATCAGTCATCCGGGTAGCAAGAATCCCGTGTCCCAGTTAGAATGTCTCCAAAAAGATAATTACATCCGATCGATCAAGTTGTTACCCGATGGGCGGACACTCGTCGTGGGTGGAGAGGCCAGTACTTTGTCGATTTGGGACTTGGCCTCCCCCACGCCCAGGATCAAATCGGAGCTGACCTCGAGTGCGCCTGCTTGTTACGCCCTGGCCATCAGTCCCGACTCGAAGGTGTGCTTTAGTTGTTGCAGTGATGGCAACATTGGAGTGTGGGATTTGCATAATCAAACCCTGGTGCGTCAGTTCCAAGGCCACACTGACGGGGCCAGCTGTATCGACATTTCGGCCGACGGAACGAAGCTATGGACAGGTGGACTGGACAATACAGTTCGAGCCTGGGATCTCCGTGAAGGCCGTCAGCTCCAACAGCATGACTTCTCGTCGCAGATCTTCTGCTTGGGCTATTGTCCCACAGGTGATTGGTTGGCTGTGGGCATGGAGAGTTCCAATGTGGAAGTGTTGCATTGCTCACAACCGGATAAATACCAGCTTCATCTCCACGAGAGTTGCGTGCTGTCGCTGAAATTTGCCAATTGCGGCAAGTGGTTCGTCTCCACGGGGAAGGATAACCTCCTCAACGCATGGCGCACTCCCTATGGAGCCTCCATCTTTCAGTCAAATGAATCGTCATCTGTGTTAAGTGTGGACATTTCTTCCGACGACAAATACATCGTAACTGGCTCTGGCGACAAGAAGGCCACCGTCTACGAGATCATGTATTGAGGATAATAGTTATGATATTGATAGAAATAATAAAAAAGATAATCATGAAAAGAAGAAGGAGGCCGCTGACGAGGAAGATCTGCTCCTGAGACATCAGCTTTAGTTGACCTGTTTTCTACAAAGATTAGTGAAACGCAGCCAAGGTCAAGATCACATCTGACTTTCATGAACCAATCTCGGCCTAGTAAATGTTTCCTTGAAGATCCGATGGCTCGAGTGAGTTGTTGTCTGTAAATGACATATTTATGTCTATTGTCAGAACAAACTTGAGTTTCTCCTCACCGCAATTACCGCAACCCCCCCTCTTCACGCTAGATTGAGAGTTGAGAGTAAACAAGGGCGCTAAAAGTGTCAACATGAGACCCAAACATAAGAAGAAGAAGATGAAGATGAGTGACTTTGATTTGTAAGCATAACTCGCTTACTCATACAATCATGTTATTGCGGTGGAATAGTACATAGTGCTACATCCACAAACTACTCTCCTTCTGCCTTGCCTACCACGAAGTACGACGAACTCTCACTCACTCACGAGAACAGTTGTGCGACCGACATCTTGTCTCATTTGCGGTGTCATCGTCACGATAATTGCAATCCGCATCGGTTTTATTAGCCTCAATATCCAATCCTTATTCAATATCATCTTTAAGTGCTGTAGTTCGGTGCCAACCGCAATGGGGAAACGGCCATGCATATAATTCGATGATTTCACACAGGATTTCTCAACAAGAATTCACGTGTTGCTCCCTAAAGATTCTTTTGGGCTTGAAGCATTTGAAAAATGTAAATGTCCAACCGAAATGGGTACCAACTCACAGACGATTGAATGAACGAGCTTTGCAAAGAAGAAGAAGAAGAAAAATTGACACAGACGGTGCAAAAAGTGCTTGTCAGTAACCATTTCTGCGGTTTTAACCTTTGGCAGTACCACTAATAATAAGACTTCTACAACATCAACCGCCAGAGAGACGCTGAAACAGGACCATGGAAGAAAGAATATGCGGCATAATTATTGATAAAGAGCCCATTGATATTTCTTAGAAATCGCACTCATGAGGCAAGAGCTCTGCTTTTGTGAGTGCTTAGATATGGAAAACATGTGCGAGTTCAGAAAGTGTATTTATTGTATATATTTGATAGAGAGAACGGACCGCTTCATCCCCCTTGTCTCTCTCTCTCTCTCCCCCTCTTTTCCGGCCCTTTCTTCTCCTGTTCGCGTCTGTTACCAACATTAGACCTAAATGATACTTCTACTCACTTGAGCGAATGTAAACACGGTATGAATGGATGATGGCTCAACGCCTCACCACAAGGACGGGCGACAAAGGCACACCAAGATGAATAAGATGAGGATAATCATCATCATCATCATAATGGTGACGACGTCGTTGTCTACAATTAAAGTTGATCTAATTGCTATCACAATTTATGAATCCTACCACAACGTTTCGTTTAGATATTCTACTAAAGCATCATCAATGTTGAATAAATGTTCAATGCTACAAATCAGCTCATCCTTTCGTGGTCGCGTCGTCCGCGTGTGTCAAGTTTGGCGAACACCTCCTTGAAATGTAAGCCAGAGTGCTGCCATGTGCAATTTAGTGGAATTGTGTGAATTTTTCTTCTCTCGTATCTTTATGTTTTCTCTCCTCTTCTTTTGCTTTTCGAGCTCTTCTTCGTCCTCCTGTGGTCCACGTCTTCCTCCACCACCTCGACGGCCTCGGCGGAATCGGAGCGGATTCCGAGTTCGTTCGCTTGTTTGCTCTTGGAGACTTTGAGCAAATGCTGCTCGTGTTTATGTTTACTACGCTCAAACAACAGACGATGAAACGAACTGAGAAATAGTATGTGTTTGAACAAGAAAGTGGCGTTAACGGTCCCAAAGTCTCAGGGTCGTTGCTGCTGCTGCTGCTGTTCTTTCCACTCACATCATCCCAAAGCCCAAATGCTCGGAAAACTTTTCATGAAGTGGGATGAATAGAGCTCGCTTGAGGGGAAAACTCGATGCCTCCATCCACCCAAATGGTGTCGATGTTGCTCATCGATTGCGAGTCGGCAGAAATAGCCACGCACGAGTCCTTCAAGTACTTTCGTTTATCGGCATATGAAGTATTCCGCACGCTGAAGAATGAGAGTGAGAGAAAGAGAAAGAGAAAGAGAGAGAGGCCGCTGCACAGATCAGGCCGCTGTGTTTCTCACTCAAGCAAGTCAGGGAAGATCAGATGGAGGACGAGGAAAAAGAAACAAACCCTAACGTCGTTCAAGTATGGGCAGTAAATCTGAGTAGGAAGGGCATGAGGATGGATTGAAAGATTTGCTGAAAGGATATCCGTTCGCTTGGAAAAACAATCCTCATCAATGGCTACAAAGCAGCTGAGAACACAAAGAATGGAGGCGATGACAAGCAAGTGATAAAAGTCGAGATTCAATGTCAGTGCCTCGCAATTGCCGAGAATTGATACTTTCGTACTCTTTCTCGGCTTTGTGTGGGTTAAGGTCCGTTCAAAAATCTCACCATTGATTGGGAAGGTAAAAATTGACGCCTTAACTTCGACGATGTCAAAGTGACTGGAAACGATTTGGATCAATGAAAAATAATTTGGATTCCTTTTTGTTTAAATGTTGCATTCCACGTACGAATGCACCATATATCATGTGGGTCTTTCCAGCAGAAGGTTACTCAAGTTCGATCAGATGGATTCATGGAATGGCTCAAGAAACTCGAGAAACTCTTTATTCCCCCCTTTTCTTTTGAGACAGAAAGGATATTGAAAAGGTGAAGAAAGGAAGAGGGAGTTCACTAAACCTGTTCCATGTTGTTTCATCCACCCAAGGGAAACGGTTTTCCTCCACAGGGAAAATTCCCTTTCACAATTCTCTGTTCTCTTGAGCTTTCAAAATAATTTATCTTGTTTGAAATGCGAGCAGAAAAATATATTCTGGCACAAAGGATTCCATTCCATCAAGTTACCTTCTTAGCTCAGATGAAACCAAAACCAGGAATAACTCGAGGTTTGGATCCAATTAACTCTCATCAGTAATGGAACTAGCAAACATTTATCGAACTTTAGGCGCTGCTTCACTGTTTATTTTTAAGCCTATCGGTAATCGCGGCCGAAAAACACGAATCGTTTCAAACTAGCTTTCACTGACCTTGAAACTGAAGATCGGGATCAATCTTCTTTTGCGCTGAAGGAAGTTTTTGGGTCACGGGTAAGTAAGTGATAGGCGTGTGATGACTGCACAATGAACATTCATCTCTTCCCAAAAATATGGGACAATTTATTCCGGAATTGATGGCATGTTTGGGTGGCAGCATCGGGGAAAAGGTACAACTCCGTCGTAGGGTTATCTCTAAAGCTCTTTGATCCCTGTTTCAAAAGTGAGAACTGGGAACATCCCATTTTCCGGAGCATGCTCGAAACGCAAAGAGTTTTTATGTGCCCCCAGAATCCCTTCACAAGACGTAATGCCCTTAAACTCATGAATTTAAATTAAACTTGGCCATTTTCTCAAATTTCTTCCACGGGTTTCCCAAAGGAGAGCTAGTAAAATGCAAAAGGACAAATGGAACAAAGCCCAAATGTTAAACATGTGCGTTATTCAAGAGGTCAATTCCTGGTAGATCTTGCAAAAATAGAACAAAAATGCCAATTGTGTCTTAAGATTTGGAGAAATGCACATTATATCACTTCAAGTAAAATTACAAGTTGCGATCCAAAGTAAGTCAGTAAACATTAAGAACGAAAGTTAGTCATGAACGGCACACAGAATTACGGACAAAACTGTTTGTTGGAGATTTTCTGTTTACCGCCCATTTGTTGGGAAAATTTGGCTCAGAAAGTTATTTGAGCCAACTTGAGCTCCCAGCAGCCCCGTTTTGCTCCTTCACCTGTCCATCTTGAAAACACTGCAAAAATATCAACGTTCTTCGTTTGAAATAATGACGCCAATCAAGACAAACATATATTTTCCGCTTTTACCACCTATATACATTAGGCAATCTGGATAAGCTAATACTGGAACCAAAAATAGAAAATAAAGCTAATGCTCAGAGCGAATGTACGAATTGGAAGAAATGGCTCTTTTGGGCTCTTATCTTGGCAGTGATGTTCCAACGACTAAAACTTGATGTCTTTCCATTTCCACCCAGAAAATTGGTTGAGCGTGAAAGATTTATTGTCTTGGAACCCAAGATGGAACGAGATTGGAACAATTTCCCCTTCCTACTATGTAGCCTAGCCTTGCCAAGAGCGAAGGAACCCCAAAGCCAGGTTTCTAACCCTCTTAAAACTGTTCCAAAATGGCTGCAACATCCACAAACTCTTTGGAGCTGAAATTTTCCTCTCTTCGCCAGAGTAGTAGGTAATGTATACGTCTTCTCCAACTCCTTTTCTTCCTATTTTCACTGAAGTTCCCCTGCCTTCAGCTACATCTTCCTTCTTCCATTCCATCCTCTGCCCATTCGCACTTTGGAATTGGAACAGTGATGAAACTTTTTTTTCTTTTTCTACTTCTTCTTCTCTTGCTTCAGAAAAGATTCTTTGGTTTTATTGCAGGTTTCGAGTTATTTCTTCTTTTCTCAAGTATGCCAACCAAAATAGGGACGTCGTAAGAATGCCTCTATCTATTCCGGCCGGAGATGACTCGTGGAAAAAACGCCATTTTTACAGGTTTATGTGGTCTAAATCTCTGCATTTAGCAAACAGGCGTGAAATCAAGATTATAATCAGCATTTCATCGAAATCACGTTCTTCTCGCCCGCCTTCGTCGTAGCTGGCTCCCTCCCTCGATCCACTGATTGTATGCAGTAGTGATCCTCTGGTTCCTCTCGTCGCTTGATATCATTCATAGATTTGATGCTCGAAACTAGATAAGACGGTGGTGGTTCTTGATGAAGTGAGCAGATCGAATTCGGAATTGGCATGACATACCCGATTCAGCTCACCCGACGCTACCTACGTACCTACGATCTCGTTCAAACTTCATGCTTAAGATTCAAACCCGATGGAATGAATGTTTCTGATCTAACTTTGATCTGCTAACGATATATCAATTGAGGGATGATGATTCGAATCGTGAAGCTAGAGTGAGTGAGTAAGCTAGCCAGCCGTAAAGTGAGTTGGTCCCACTTACGCTACACTGAGATATGTAGTAGTAGTAGTAGGTTCGTTTGTTGGCTAACTTGGTCTAGCTTGTTTTCAAGCTGGAATTGACGAGTCATCAAGCCGAGGCGTTTTTTTGCTTGAATCCCTTTGTGAAAGAATTAAATGAATTCATGATGATGAAGGGTTGGGCAAAAAGATCTGGTGAATGAGAAGCTGCAGGAGAAAGGTTGTTTATGTTGTGCTACAGAAGACTCAAGGACTGGATCCTAAATTGATTAACAAATCAATAAAGAGGTGATCAAGTTTATTTCATCAAGTGCAGATTGATTGGTTCGAAGTGTTTCCGGCATTAATTTTTTTTAATAAGAAATTGACAAATTTGACTTCAACAATACATCTGGGATTGGCTATGAGGCGTCAATCGCAATGTGATTTTTGAATACTAAAAGCAATTAGACTTTCCACCAAATCATGTTTTCCCTGCAGCAGATCGTCTCCGTTTTGTTCCATTAGAAAGAAGCGACTAGTTTTCTCGGCTTTGTGAGTGTACCTAGCGCAGCACAGTATTTGTGTACGTGAGAGAGGATGAGTGAATAAGTGAGTGAGTGCGTGCGTGTGTGTATATGTTGTTCACTTCTCAGGCAGGATGAGCCTTATTAGTTAAGTTAGTTGCCTCATTGCAAGGATTGTGCTTCAAACGATGGTGGTGTCTTCAATGAACAAATAAATGAATGGCTTCATGAAGAAACGTGACTTCGTAAATACCACAATCATCAACGCCTTCCGCGCAATATCTCAGTTCAAAGGCCTGACGGCATTGACTGACTGACTGACTGACTGACTGGCAGACTGGCTTGCTCTCCTCCACACCTATTGAACCATGAGCTTAGCCATGAGATACAACCGCAAATGTATCCCCCACACACAACGAGCATACCACTTCTTTCACTTCTTCTCCATCTTCTACTACTACAACCATCACCATTCACCACCACCACCACCACTTCTGCGTTCATACATGGTACTTCTTTCGGGTCAGGAATGCTGATTCCGATTTCATAAGTGTCTGCTTCCCCTGTAGGCATACATTCAAACTTTGGATTGGTTTTAGGAAGAAGAACAGCAATACCAACAAGTTATTCCC
Source organism: Tigriopus japonicus (assembly GCA_010645155.1). Lineage (NCBI taxonomy): Eukaryota > Metazoa > Arthropoda > Copepoda > Harpacticoida > Harpacticidae > Tigriopus > Tigriopus japonicus. The sequence continues at coordinate 11,202,940 of CM021318.1, forward strand.
CCTCAAGTCATCAATGGTTGTATGTTGTAATATGAGCCTCCCTAGTGGGTCTGCTCCTCGGTCCATGAATGCTCAAATTTGTCTCTTGAATCAGTCTAAAATTAATTATGCCAGCGTTTCATTTCCCATTTAGATTCCCACACAAATTTGTGCTCCAACACCTAATTACACAATCTGCGCTGAACATGCAGTTCCATCAAGTGTCATCCATCCATTCAGCCCTCCTTCTCCTCCTCAGACTCTCTCTCTCTGTGTCTCTCTTTCTCATCCAGTTATTTCCCTCTCATACCGTAGCTCATCCTCATCTTGTTGGTTACATCGGTTCAAGCGCATACTTGGTGTTAGCGTTGCTGCTGTTGTGGTTGTTGTTGTTTTGTAAGTACGTCCTAGTATGTAGTGCACACTCACTCATCTTGGCCACAACAGAGATTAGACAAGAAACTAGCCGAGCAGATAGACATAGAGTGTAGAGCGATCTCGAACATCTCATCGCCATAATGGTAGTCGACGAGCGCTCTAATTCACCCATGAAAAGTCATGAAACGCCTTTTGCTCCACTCAATGGACCCACAAACGATGGATGGACTGCAAGCATGCGAGTGTGTACGGACGTATGTACTACCAACACAAATGAGCGGATGAACCCCGATTCCCCTGATACATTGGCGAGTTTGCTAACCCCATCAAGAGAGAGAGAGAAAGAAGAGATCGAAGGAGTAACGCTAAACAATCATCACCGAGTGCAAAAGCCTTCGTTGGATGTGGACCCCAAGCATCATGCTCGTTCTCTCACTCACTTTGACTACTGGCTGGCTCTGAGTCCCCACCATCACTCAAGCGGATCAAATATTTAATACGCTGAAGGACCCCAATCAACTCGACATAGTTCCATGACAGCTAAAGGATCTCTTCCTCCTCCTCCTCCTTCTCTTCCTCGTTCTCGTCCTCCCTCCAACCGCATGAGGAACGAGGCAAAACTTGCTCACATCTGTTCGGGGCCATCTCCATGTGATGTTGTACGTAGCAAGGAAGCAAGCAAGCCAGCAGTACTCTCATCATTCGTAAGGCTGGACTGAATTGCTAGTCTCCTCCTGACTCAATCTTCACCATAGCCCAACCATCCACACCAGAGTTGTGTCGAATGGCTTTACAGTTCGTCATAGCGTGGTAATGATGTCGCTTAGTCCCGGGGCTATTGACGCCCCGACCATCCGTACTCTCGCGACCCACCAGCTGCCTGCCAATCCCCTCTCGTTGTTGTTGTTGTTGTTGAACCTGGATCCCGATGCTGCATTCCAAAGAAAAATGGGCGTACTAGATCTCGGGGATTTTTAGACGTGGTATTATTGACCCAGGAACGCATCGAAAATCGACCCGCTGCCGGTCGAGCCCATCTGGCCCATTCAATTGGCCCCAAATGGAAATGATTTAGCTGGCTAAGCGCACCCCAAGATAATTTCCATCCAGGCAGCCTCACAAGCGGCTGAGGTTTTTCACGATGGCGAGCAGCGCCACCACCAATATACCATTGGGTAGTTTCGGTTGGTTCTGCTAGTCGACGTCATCGGATTCGCCTTGCTAACAGCATAATTTTTTTTCATAATCATATATCAATAGAACTTTTGTCCGAACCGATTACTCCACGTGCTAAAGAAGGGCGGTCTCTCGGTAACACCATCCAATGAGAAAGGCTCGTCTTATCCTGTGGCCAATGAGAATCAAGGAAAGAAATAATCTCATTTCATGTCAGCTGTCGCTTCCAATCCCCAATCCCGGTCCATAGAATCCACGTGGAGTGAGAAAGGTTGGCGCAAGTTTTTTTCATGTCGTGGAACCACTTACCGAAGGAGGAGAACGAACGATATTGGAAGTTGGAACCGTTGGAACCAACATGAGGGAATTGAGAATCGCCTCACACCATAGCCAAGTGTCAACCTCGTGTACACCATCGTCCTGCCCTCGGTGTTTTGCTTGCTTGGCGCCTGCTGTCACTAAGGAGTTCTGCCTCCAAGTTCCAACCTTCAACCTTCGGAGTTCCAAGTCAAAAAGGCTGCGCACAAGTACAAAACATAAACCTCACAAAGGATGAGGAAAGCCAGGAATTTGGGATGGAACGAGCCTCCAACACTTGTGCCCATTCAAAGTTTGCTCAAAAAAAGTTTTACCGACTCTTCCTTCTTCCAATGATACGTTGGTGTGGAAGCCATGTGGAAATCATGGTGTGAACCACCATGGCTTGGGTGGAACAATTTCGTAGGCTTTTAGAGGACTAGAAGCTCTTTTGTTGTGAGTCTCTAATTTTAGCTTGAGACCACATTGTCCACTCAAAGATTAGCTTGGCCTTGTTGGCCAATGAAATTAGCGTCCCAGACCCTTTTGCACTTCTTGGTACGCTTAGAAGCTCTCATTTTTTCCTGCCAATTTCATTACGAGCGCCTTGAGAGTGTGGCCAAGGCGAGCATGATGTGGAATGTCTACCGGATCAAGCTTTCAAGTGGAACAAAGACCCTAAAAATCATTTGAGATTGTTTTGATTCGTCGCCATTCCGGCCTCGTCATGGCTTGAATGGCAAGCTAAAGGATGATGACAATGAAAGTGTTCTGATCACCGTCATCATCATCAACATCTCCGTCATCATCATGTGTGCGACGACTTTAATCAAAATGCAGTAATCTGCTAGACTTTGGGTACCTAGAAATAGTCCTCATATCTGTCCATACTAAGACCTCTTACCTCACCCCACGCCTGTCTCTTTGAATGAGTACCCACTACGTACTATGTGCGCGGAAATCGACCGCTCATAGAATGGAAAAAAACAGTTGAATGTGGATGACTTGATAGAAAAAGTCCTCACCGCTTTGAATGGAATTGAAATTAGGATGAGTTTGATGATAGGTGTTGGGAGTGGAGGAGAAAGAGGAGGAGATCTAAAGAGAAGCAGGCGTCGGGCAGGAAAAAGAGTAGTGTTCAAGCATAAAACTGAGAATTCATTGCCGTTGGCCATGGAATGGGATGATTTGCACGAAAGCCTATCTTCCCTATCGTGTTGTCCTCCGCTTCTCTGTCTATTCAAACGCGAAAATAGGAGGGAACTCGTCTGAGTGCTCACAGGTCTACACGTAGACAAGGGACGACGACGGACCCGGGGCTCAAAAGGGGAATGAATTTGCCATTAGATTTTATGGGTCCATTGGGGTGAGAGCAAGGACCCTTTTTGAGTGTGCCCGTGACAAACAAAAGGGATCTTGAACGAACGTACCAACTGAGACAAAAAAACCGGCTGGCCGCGAGTATGTGTGCGTATCTACCTACCTGCTTCATCCTGTCTTTGACGCTACCAAATGCTCATCGAGCATCATCTAGAATGGCACTGCTTGGATGCAAATTTCGAGACCGCAATTTCCAAAATTGGCTCGCCACTCTTTTTATGGGATCAAATACAGGCGAGGTTGAAATTCAATTTGCATGGGCTTTAAACGGAGAGTGCCGTGCATCGCTCGCGTTGTGTAACGTTTTTCTAATGTTACTACCTGCCGAACCAAGACTTGGAACTTGAATAAATATGTTCTGTGTCATTGAAGGAGCGTGAAGAAGTACGAGTATAAAAAGGACGAGCACTTTTGAATAATTAGGTCCCAAGTCTCCCTCCCGATGACTGTCGGATTCATCCCAATTCATTAGATCGTCAGCGAGGGAGTCCCCAGATCCTCCTGAATGTTGGCATGTGTACCAAGTTCGAAAGCACAATGTACGATGAAGGAAGGACCGATCACATTAAGCCAAATAACATCCCACCCTCCCAAAATGGAACCTATCCCATCACCCTTCCTTTCCACATTCGCAATCCGGGAGAGACTTGCTCAAAAGAGAGGAGGGCAACTTTGTCGCGGGAACGAACCTTCCTTACATACATGTACACCACACAAGATTGAAGAGAGGGAGAGAGATGGAGCTCAGAATGAGCAGGGTCGTTGTGGATCCCCTCTCTTGGCTTAGAGGATGAATGCCTCTTTCTTCGTTCCCTAAGCGCATTATTCAAATGAGTTAACCGCAGACTTGTACAAGCAGTTCCACTAGAGTACATTTACCCCCAGTGTGACGTTTTTGGGTGAAAAACACCAATGACAACAACAACAAAACATCAACTTACTTGCTTGCTCGCCATAGGGCTAAGGGAGGGATGAGGGGAACACGAGGGCCAGCATTGGGCTGGAATATAGCTCCAAACGAGGGTAGTTGAAGTACAGAAAAAGAAGGGGAGGATCAAAGAGGGGAAGGAAATATCCATGCATTTTCCCCCTGTTAATAACTCTTCGACCCTCATTCGTTTCCCCCATCTCTTCTCACTTGGGAGGGCAAATTTCAGTTGTGCCAACAAAATGGATCGGAGGAACTTGTGTCTCGTCATGGGGCAAAAAACGAGAAGCGACATCGCTCCCTCCGCTTGAGTACAACCGAGGTTGGGGACTCATTTTTTTGCCTCATTGTTTAAGACAAAGAACCCGTTCGCTCTTACGCACACACGAACGTAACCTTCTTTCTTTCTTTCTTCCTTTCCTCCTCCTTTTCCTTCCCTCTCCCTTTTCCCTTCTCCATTCTGTTCCCCTCTTTTTTCTCTTTATAGTGGATCTTTGCTTCATCTAACCCTGCTCTTCAAAATCCATTTGGAATATGTTGTAACAAGGGCCGTCTGCTTCTGGCGAAGGCAAAAAACGAGGGATGCCGCTTATAGTATGTACAAAAAAGATCACAGATTGAATTTGAAATGAGTCTTCACTGCTTCACCATTAGAGCAGCTGGGGGTGTCGTCTATGAATTATTAGCTCTTGGCTAAACATGGTTTTCATGACGGTGGGTCGACAACCAAACTAATGGAGCTATCGCCATCGGCAACCAATGAGTGTGGCATAAATTTGACTTCATCGGATCAAAACGCTGAAGGCTTAGCTCCATGTTGTAGCCAAGTGCCAAATGATCATGGCCAACGACGCCACAGGGAAAAAACCCAAACGGTTCGTAAGTAATTGAGAGCATCTCTCCACTCTGGCTTGGTCTTTGGCTCGCTCGATAGTTGATTCTCCAGCCCAAAACCACGACATGTGAAAGAGGCATTTATGTGGCTACGGAATTAATTATGAACCGGCCTTATCTCGCCTCGAAATAGCCTCCCTTGGCAATGGAATGGATGAGATGAGAAGATTGCTGCTCATGCTCTGAAATGAGGCTGATGAGTTTTGAAAAGCTCTTCAGAGAAGTGAAGAGCTTTTGATGGGCTCTTCTCGAGTAGAGAAGGAGTACTTCAAGAATGCTGGCTCTGCCAAGTTAGGGGAATCATCTAGATTTTGCCAGAATCCATTGGATTGGATTATGCACCTCTTGAGAGTCATCCTTAATTCTTTGGCTGTTGATTGATTTCACCGATGATCCTGTTGTCGTAAATGGCTTTAGAGGTGGTCAGAAGTGCTTTCGGCGGCGGCGAGAAACTTCAAAGGCAAAGCCCTCTGAAGTCAATTTCTAGGCTGGCATGGCTTGCCTTTCTCTAATGCTCCTCAATCCAAGTCCACGTCATTTCCAAGATCGCTCGTCTCCTCCCTCTTCAATTCCCCTTTTTGTGTTCCAATTCTTCACTTCTTAACTCTTCCTTTTCTTTCGTTTTAACCCGTTTCCGGCCTAATGCGTCTCGCCTTGTCAGGAGATCAGAACGAGGTCGTTCCAACTTCCGGAATTGGGGAAGCTCGCTTCCGCTTCGAGATCTTTCCCATCTTAGAAATACCATTGGTTTGCTCTGGTTTGCTGCTTTACAAGACAGCCAAGACGGAGAGAGGCCTAACCTCAATAGGATGGCAAGCCTATTGGCTCTGATAGCGACCCCTTTCTTTCTTTCTTTTTTCTTTCTTTGGACCCCGGGTGCCATCCCTGTCGCCGACAACATTTGAGGCAAGGATCAAGGAACCGGAGAGAGAAAAAAGAGCGAGAAAGGGGGAGAGGACAGCCCATTGTGCTTTGCCAAAGTGGTATCAAGCTGTTTGGGAAAAGCAAAAAAGGCTTGCGGCTGAGCACCACTACCGAAAAGAAAGCCTCTCCCTCTCTCTCTATCGTGAAGCAAATCAAGGTCTTGGAATGGCAAAGCTCTTCCTCACCTTTATGTTCAATACCAGCTTGGAAGCTATTCCTGTAGGAGTCTTAAATCATGAAAATAAGCGACACGTCTCCTTGACTTAACATATGAAGACTGATAGATTGTTCTCAATACAACGTTTGCAACAGTTCTTTCTGATTCTCTAATATGAAAAACAGCGAAATTTTGTTGGCCTTTATTCTTACAGTTCATCTTGATTCCAAAGATGCTCCGTATCTGTCATGCCACAAATGATGTTTGGCAATAGAGAACCTACGAAATTAATCAAACATATAGAGGATACATTGCCAAGAAATGAGGAATAATAATCGGCGTCAGTGAATTCAAACTGAGACAAGTACATTAAGAAGATATGGAAATGTATATGGTTTGTTGGCTGAATGAATGAATGAATACAAAAATATCTAGTCGATGGGGCCTCACAAGGCAAGCTTTAGGTTTTACCTTTACGTTTACTCGAAAGCTCATAGCTAGCATGGAAATGGCAATGCTGCACAGCATATGAAACGAGCGAAACGCAACCAAGGCCAAGAGATTGCCGAGTTCGGTGCTGGCAGGCCTTCATTCGCATTCTCTGGCCTACTTCTTTAGTGTGGAGAGTATATGTTCTCGAACTAGGAACCAACACTAAACCACGAGAATGGGTGAAAAGGCAGAAGGCCAGAAGAAGGAAGAAGGAAAGGCGGGAAAAAGAGGGGAGAAGGTGGTCCAGGACACCGTTTTTTAGATCAAATAAGCCTGCAAAAAGTTGGAAAAGTGAGACATTCTCTGAAGAAAAGAAGCAAGCCAACTTCAATGGATTTAGTCTAAGGTCGAGTTCTCAGACTTCGTTTTCGTTCAAAGGCCTGCCTGCTGAACATTTCAAACGAAATTTAAATTGAATTGGGAAATTGTCGGAAGAGGAAATTTGCTAACAACCAATTATCTTCGCTGCGAGTCGTGACCCTTGATTAAAGGTGATCTCATCATGTTGTATCTGACACAAAATCTGCATAATCCATCCATTGGGATTGTATTTAATCTCAATCAAGCAGCAAAAAGTGGACAGGAAATCATCATACATATTTGAACAAGTCTTTAATTCTGGTGCGACACTGCCTTAATTAATCATGTCTCCCAATCCTCTTCTTTTTCCATCTTTTGATGGCTCTGCCAAGTCATGCCAATCCGACCCCTAAGGAAAAAGGCATTCTTTCCCAATGTAATCAAACCGGGAATCGTCCAATTGATGAGAAGCATTCCTTTTGTGGCGTGTTATGCATTCCCGTGTCCACCATCCACTCATATTCAGTCAACTACTTCTTCCACAACTACATCAACAACGGTAACTTGTATCTCTTCTTCGTCTTGAAGCTCCCCTCCTCCTCTTAGTTAACACCACCACCAACGACAACAACGACAACAACAACACGTCGCTTTAAAAACCCGGCCAATGAGGTCGTGCGGTGGTCATGTTGTAAAAGTGTTGTTTCGGCTTCACTCTCCCATCTGATCTTGTCAAGGTCGACTAAACAACTTCTCTCAACATGAAGACCTGTCAGCTCGCTCGCTGGATCACCTCCTAATTCCCACCTTTTTGCAAATGAACACTCACCGTCCCAATCAAGCGCACCGATATATACTCAGGGATTATTGGCCATGGGTTTCAGGTGGCTCAACCAACGTTTACTAATTCAAACAAAAGTCATCTAATCCCAGGTTGGATGAAAATGCTAGTGGAGCGCCATGGAGTTACCCATGGCCGTCCTCCATATCCTCGTCCCACAACAAGATCCCCCTCCAGATGGGTGCAGGCGGGTAGGCAGTCCCTTCCTTGGTCAAACTGAAGGGCCTCCGACGGAAGCGGTGTTCATTGGAGCCACTTGGTTCCGTCGGAATGATGGTGCCAGGTAAAACCTGAAATAATTAGCTTGTAATTAGACACTGAAAG
>CM021318.1:11211541-11227147 GCA_010645155.1 Tigriopus japonicus
CCCAGGAAACAGACGCTCATTGAGTTTAAGTTGATGGTGTCTTTTCATGATCCGCCGACGATGAGAGACTCCAAGAATTGTTGGCCGACCCAGCATCCTTCAATGGCTAGCCAAGAGAAATACCCAAGGCAATAGCCACCAACTCACCCACCGTCTGAGTTGGAGCTGGGAAGGAAGGATCAGAAGAAGAAGAAGAAGAAGAAGAAGAAGAAGAAGAAAGACCACTGGGGGCTCATCTCTTCGCGACAGAGAGTGCGTGTTGAATAATGGATTAGGGACGGACTCATTAGGATCCACAAGGGTGCCAACAGAACTGCTATGTGTCGCCCTTTTTCTCCAGCTTGGCCATACGTATAAACACACAGGCAGAGACCCACTCTCACACCAAGGCCCAAGTAGGATGTTCTCTCTGGCATGAGGATCTTTGGTACTGCATAAAATAGACAAGTTTGACTACTACTACTACTACTACTTCTAGTACCACTACTACTTCCACCATCACCTACCTCTAGGACAACTCACTAGTCTTGGCCATGGTGCAGGATTCGGATAAGAAAGACGACGAAATAGAAGAAGGAGATGATGATGATGGTGATGATCATCATGACGACCGACCTACTGACGACTGTTTGGGTCGTCAAAGAACCATTCCCATTGGAGGGAGCAGCCAGCCACCCATCACATTCTTGGAGTAGGCAATGCCCAATTCCTAAGAGAGTCTTGAATGTGAAAAGGGCGCCAAGTGGATGTTGTTCGATTGGTATGTGTGAATGTGCGAGGATGCTTTGACGCATTACATTCTCTAGGCATTGGTTTGTTACTGGACAGGAATGGACCTACGAGATTCATCAACGCCCTACACATCTTGCAGTTCAAGCCCAACATCTATTGGCGATGGTAAATCCAATGGTATAATCTAATCTGGCTTTTGCCATTGGGATAAACGCCAACAAGATCATTCCGAGCTCGTCGCTCTGGATTGACGGATATACCTCGAGATAAATAGAACGTACTCGTTCAAAGCTCGACCGTTCAAAAGTCCATGTGTAAGTTGTAGTTGACTTGAAATGAGCCTCCCTGACATATCGACAATACAAACTAATTACCAATGTCAAGAGCATTAATCATGTGCTAAGTAATGTAACACTTACCTCCCTCTGAAACTGCTCGCACCATCGGCATTGAACCCCGAATCCAGGCTTCAATTCATGTGTTTGACAGGGCGTAGAAATGATTGCGCGGTTGTCCGACCCTAAACTTCCCTTGGAAGCCATTGACAACCAATGATAGTTCTCATAAATCAAATCATTGATCCAATTCCATCGCCATCCGGTCGGTGCACTCCCGACAAACCATATCTTGTTCCAATAACACAATCCCTACTTACCTACCTACGTACCAAACCACCAACAGCCAGTCCAGTCTCTAAGGGTGGACTGTGTGTAGTTTACAGGCCTCCTAAAAACAACATGACCAACTCTCTACGGTTCCTATGTTACGCCTACTAATGTGATATTCAAGTCATTTAGCGGAAAACCTCAAGCGTGAGAGTGAAGATTCAGATGAAGAGAGACATAAAGAACTAAATGATTAGCTCCCGACTTCAACGACGCTAATTTGTGGTTTCAAGGCATTTTAGAGTCTTCACGGGGCTTCTTCATCGTAATGCTATCCCAACGAATGAGTGCTCAACCATCAGTACTAGTTCCTTCCATGAAACGGACAGGTAGTACTGCTCGACTTCATGTAAGTTTTGCGGCTGCTTGTCCGAACATTCACAAACCTAACACAACGCTTAGTTAACATGCAAAGTGTTCTATCATGCAACCCTTGTTAAAGTGCCTGCTTGGTTGTTTGCTTGCCATGGGGGTTTCCTGTAAATCCGCAATGCAACGTGGATTGGCACTAATAGAAATTAACCTGTCCATTGTGACCGACCAATTTTGACCAGTTCGTCAGGCTAATCTCAACATTGACCGTTGGCCAACCATTAGAAGTTAGTTAGGTGGTTGGAGGTTTCGCCTTGATTTATCCATTTCTACGCCCCCCTTATTTCGAGGTCCAATATCTAACTATTCTGCAAGAGACTCACCAAATCTCAAAACGAAGAAGACCTGTAAAGCTCGTTTAGTGATTGACGGGTGACACAACTTTCTGACATACCTCGCCATAGGACGAACTACCTTGAAGGTTTGTAATGTTCCCAATTGCCAAGTTTAAACATCGTTATAAGTGCATCCACGTGAGTAACAAAACTGAAGCGGCAAGGAAGGCTTAGATCGCTCTAATTTGAATTGTTTATGCGTGACTAAACGAACTACGGAAAACTCAGAAAAACTGCATTCCCCATTGATTGTGCCAAGTCTTTGGCTGGGATTAACTAACACGCCTGGCAACTTCAACCAGATGGTCTGAGGCCAACTTTTTTGGTTTTGGTTGGTTGGGCACCTTCTTCCTCTGATTCTGTTTCAGGCTCATAGAAAAAGACACAGAGAGATGAACATCACGCCGGGCACAACATTCAATTCGATTAGGAGCCGCGGTATATCTTGGCAATCAAGCCAGTTTCATCAATATGGCCCAATAATGGAACAAGCTCACACAAACTCAATTACGAGGATTCCCAATAAAACAGAATAATCGTGATTAACATACTTGCTGAGATATTTTGATCGGGCGGTGATCGAATTGCCACTTTGTTTTAACCGCCTTCCTCGATGACGGTTGGGTAGGCTCAAAAAAGCGATGAAGTAAAGCAAATAAAAGTAGAGGTTTTGCTCTAAGAAACTCCTTCTTATCCCTTTAAGCTTCATTTCGAGCCTGTCGTTCAAGATCCAAGAAGCTTTCTTTCTTTCTTTCTCACTTCGCTCTTAATCCTGCTCTTATTTTCGTGGAGTCTTTCTCTCATTCTTCGGCGGCATCTTTGCCTCCGCAAAAAAAGGTCTGCGGTCGCGCTCTACAACACTTCTTTTTTGTTGAGGCTTGACTAATTTGAGCGGAGCCAGTCTTTGTTCCGTGGAAAGAAAACATATTGGTGCCCAACCAAAGTGCCTCTTTGTCTCCCTAGGCACATGGTTGATGGCGAACTCTCCCTTTTAAGAAAGTTCCAATTTGATTTTCATCAATTCCGTCATTTTTTTGGGGGGAAAGATGAAGACGCAAGCATTGAAATGGATTTGACACGGGATCGGATCGAGTGAGAGACACGCACTCTCTATCGAGTCGGAATAACCTTCTTCTCTCGAGGAATTGGCTCAATCTCTTATGCTTATTGACTTGATGATTCTGGCAGAAGTAACAACTCGGTTCTTGCCTCTCTTCTTTTCTTTAGAGGATTTTTTCTGTATATAACCGAGCCACATCATCTTGCCTCATCATTAATGCCAGGGAGGCATGTAAAGGGTTCTTTTGTATTCGGATAGTATTGGGAAGCTAGCTAGCAAGCCGACCATGGCAGCTGGCGCCAAGATTAGATCGCTAATCTAATACTCATGCACCTTAGGCTCATAATAATCAAACCCTCGAGAGGTTTGATCAGTCCGAAGTACCGACAGCAATTGCTGCTCCAGATAAAGAACATTATATTAATAATGATAGTAATGTTATTGATAACAAAAACGTAATTCCGTCTTAAATCCACATTTTCTAGCGTTCCATTGGCTAAGTTGGCTTGAAGCATTAAATATACATTCCATTTTTGCAATGTAAAATGATACCAAGAACCACTGAATTTCATTGGACTGGGAGGCTAACGAAAATAGGAACTAATCAACTACGTTCTTCTGCAAGTAAGACCTTGTCTACTATGTTGACTTGAATATGTATTTCAATTACCGGCTGAATCAAACGTCGGAGTCAAACGTTATGTTCTTTCAAAGTTCAGCGCAAATCCTACCGAGAACGAATGAACTAGCCCTTTTCTGGTAATAATTTTACCACAAAAGGGCAAACTCATTCATTCTATGCTCTCTTCAGAAAACAAGTTAGAGAAGGCATAACTTTTCACTCCGGCATTCGACTGAGCTGAAAATTGAAATATGTCGTTTGTTTTATCCAAGCAAGATCTCGTTTGTGGACGAACGCAATTGAATTAACCCACCTGGATGTTATAATTCTCACCGTTAGCCTCCCACTCCAGAAATTCAGTGCTTCTTGATGATACGACAATGCTGAAGTTTAGAAAATCTTTCATGGCACGCGATCCACCCAACAATAACTTCAATGTGGTCTCAATAATTGGAGAGTCTAGCCTTAGAACTCCATATAGTGATGGTAGTGGTGGTTGGTGGTCGTATCTGGACACAAAAAGACTAATAAAAATGAGAAGATACCAGAACCCAGTCCACTTTTAGCCAAGATGAATACGTAGACCGCAATGGCACATTTTAGCTTTCCTCCTCTACCATACTAAATCTGGTTAGCTCACCTAGTGAGACAGACGAGCGGATGTGTACATCTGGGTAAGCCATAAACGGGCCGTAACCGCTTTTTTAAGAGCCTTAACCATGAAAATCATATCATTCCTTTATGTATGCATAAGCCTTTGAAAGTGCCGTCGCGAGGAGTCATTTCAAGTTATATCTTCCTTGATTCCACTCCCTGGGTTCATGTACCGGGCCAACCCTATCATTTAGGGCACAAGGAACAATTCGTTTGACCACAAAATTCAAACGACGAAAAATGTGGCAGATCAAAATGGGGCCAGAAAGTTTCCTATGACCTTTTGAGGGCGTTTTGATGGGCCTGAGTACTTCTAATTGAGCAAAACGGCCGACATGTGATTTATTAGTCGTTTCAATACTACAATGTTTTTGGATCTCAACTTAGAAATCAAAGTGAACAGTGAGGATTTGTTCGGGATCTTGAACCAGGACATCGCCAAGCTGGATTTGGCTGGGGGCTAGTTTTTTCAACAATTTCAACACAAATACTATTAACCTAATGCAGGATAGACTAGCCTCGTATCGAGGCATTTGAGACCTTTGTTAAACGTCGGATGGTTAGTGGAGGTTTTTCGTTCAAAGTCATGCCCCCCCCCTAACACTTATGTCTAGATTTATGAATCTTTTTACGAATGGTCAACAAGCCTCAAACCATTAACCAACTTTGGCCTACTTGAAATGGGATTATAAAACATATTGCCCTTGATTCATCTACGGCTAAAAATTCATTTAAAGATAGTCAATGAAGACGGTCCTTCATTTCTACACTAGGAATTTAACTAGTGAAAGTACTGCTTCTGAGAACTTGTGACTGACCCTGTATGCGTTTTGTTTCTACCAAACTATGGAAGAGACCGCCATATTAGGATGTACTTTGAAGCAAGTAACCAAAATGAAAAGAATGGGAGGCTTGCACCTAAGGGTTCGTTTGTTTCCCTACGTAGACATTCACATTAAGGATCATCATTACCACAAAACGTGGTGTCTCAAAATTAACTTCTTTAATAGCCCAGGGAAAGATTTGCGGAGCTTTTCCTTTAGCATATTTTCAAGGAATGTTGCAATATGTGCTTAATGTGCTTATCTGTTTGCTGTCTTACGCTCTTCAAAGTCAGTTTGAAAATCATTTAAGAATTCCCCTCGGCTGCGAAATGGTTACCAAATGAAGAAGTTTAAGAACCTCTCTAAGCAGTTTTGTTCTTGAGGGGCATCCCAGATCAACTTGATCTAACCATCAACAAGCTCGAGAGAGTCATAAAAGTAGCATTCGGGAAATGGAAAAGTGGTGGCAAGTCGGATTTGTGTGAGGGTTGAACCAAAAGTGGTCGTCGCGTACTCAAGCCCAATCTCAGCAATTGCATTGCACTTGGTGTTATCAAAACCACAACGAGATAGGGAGAGCTACCATCGGGCCAACCAGACTACCAACCAACCAACCAACCAACCATCGTCAGCAGTAATTCACGCGGCTCGAAAGTGGCACGCTCCTACTTTGGCCTCGATGGCACGTCATTAATATTCCATCATCTCAGTCACACTTTTCGGCCTGCTGAGAAGTACCAAGCGTATCAACTAGCCATGGTGTTGTTGGTGATAAGGATCTTTGTGGGACGGGGAGAATATCCCTGTTCGGGAACATTGCCAACACCCGTCCGGGATTAGTACTCTGTTATTTATTCAAGCCCTCTCGTTGGACCGAACAGAGATTCGTGCAATTCATTGTTGATGTGCGTGCGCAACCACCCGGACCCACGATTATCGATACGAATGAACACAAGCGTTTACCACCACCCAGGGTTCTGAGTAGCTGGAAAACAATTCGACCAAGCAAGCACATTGTCCATGAACCCCATCGGGAATGGCCATGATGAAGTGCAGATCTTAGCATTGGGTCCGGCACGTGTCAATCGAGTTGAACCAAGTTTGATTTTTCTTTCACTTAGCTCGAAAGCATCGTCTTTTTTCCCATGAGTCAAGCTGACGTAAAAGAATCGAGACAATTGGGTTCAAGGCACCGAAATATAGGAGGCATTTTCCGTGTCAGCACTTTTCCTCATCCATCTTGTCTTTTAATGCTCATCGCGACTAGTTTTGTCAAAAAATCTCGGCCGGTAAAGCAAATTTTTCTTTCCCTTCCTTCTTTTGTCAATTGATAAGCATCGTTGTTCGTTCCCCTCAGGCATTCCCAAAAGTTTCAGTCTCGTGTACTCACCAAATAATAATGGATAGGGTCGATGAAAGAACACCCTCGCCAAAATCACCCCTCCTTATTCCCTCAAATGGGGGAAATGTCTGTGTAGACTGGAAATTGCATTTCCCCCCAGCTTGACAGGTCTGGTGTCTCGACGACCAAAATCCAGTCTCTTAGAATGACACAAGCTCCGTAAATGTGCGACTGATAAGATTCCCTCACGCATTCTTTGTAACCCTTCAGATCTTTGTTCTGGGACATAAGAAATAAACTGTGCGAGGAAGGTGGACCAAACTTGAGGCAAGTTAAACTATGGTGAATTTGCAATCAAACTTTCGGAAAAAATGGTGTCGACGGGGAAAAAAGTGACGACAGCTGAGTTAGAAAATCGTAATCAGAGTCGAAGCATGTTGAGCTTTTTCATTCCGGAGGATGGAGAAACAAAAGTGGGAAACGAAGGAGTAGGGGAGAAGAACGAAGTGCGAGATTAAGCGAGATTATGAGACATTTCCTCACTCGACAGGGGCTAGTTGAAGGTCTGTACTGAGATGTAGCCGTACCACATGGGACAGTGTAGAATTCATTTTCAGCCCATAACTTATTCTAGTGTCAGCGTTGCTTCGTCATTTTCTCTCTCTTGCTCTGTTGGCAAGTCACGCAATATTGCTCTGAAAGGGCAATGTAAAGGAACGACGAAGGACTGTTCCAGTAAGCGAGCAAGCAATCTCCATGTCACTTTGGGGAGGGAAGACTTCATTTTTCCAAGGGGTTAAACAACATGCCATTCGAGTGGGAGCAAGAACTTTGTCACTCCGAGGTTGGTTTCCTTTTTGACTTGAGAACGCGTTACCACGCTCCTCACATATCATGAGCGAAATGTCAATCCCCCACAACAAGGAGCTTCATCGAACCTTAGTCAACTGTTTGTACAGCTCACTTCGGTCATGGTCTCGATGGCGGAGAGACTGCTGAGTTTGTTTCTGTTACTGAACCTCCATTATTATTACTATTATTATTACTACGACGATGACTCCAACGGCTCTAACGGCATCAACACCGACTCCTGTTACAACCATCACCTCTAGTTCTGTACCACCTTTCCTTCGTCTCTCTCCGAAGTGGTCCACAATGACCCATGAGAAAAAGTTCCTCAAGGGAATGGACGATGAAGAGAAAGAAAGAAGGAGGGAGAGAGATGGAGGGAGAGAAGAAAGGAAGCCAGGAAGAAAGGGTGGAACTCGACCCTGAGCGGAAACCAAGCTCTCATTCACAAGCCCCCTAGGTTCTCCGATGTATGGGCTCCTTGACTTGTTCTCTTTGACTTCGTTTACTACTTCTTGTGCCTCTGTGGCGTCCTCGTCGTCATCGCTATCGCTGTTGTTGTCCTTGCTTTCCAGTCAAATCCACCTCAGCTCGGTTTTTCTTCATGCTCGGAATTTTGAATTTTTCTTTGGGGATTTGGAATCCCCCCCCCCCCTCCCATTTCAGCCTTCCCTTTCTTCCCTTTACTGACTTTGGCAAAGCAAAGAGGAGAAGGAGAAAAGAACGGAATTGCGAGAAGTCGGGCTGCACTTCTTTGGGGCCTCTCTCTCTTTTTCCACTCTTTCCTTCCATTAAGCACAGCTACGGCGACAAACGAAGGACAAAAGTCTCTTCACGTTTTCCCCCTCATCGTGGTCCACTATGGTACAAGTAGGCTCGACTATTCCACCCAACGGCCCTAGAGAGTTACTTTACTGACTCCCAAGAAAGGAGACGGACAGCAGAATTGTGTCAATGTCTCCTTTCAGTTTTTGCTTCATTTCTTGTTCCACGATCTGCTTGTACGTGGAACACCGCTGGAAAGAGAAAGACACGAGGAGTCGACACAACTTACTCGCAAAAACGGCTTCTTTCCTTTCTTTTATTCTGTTCTTCATTCTATCTTTCCTATACCTAAACCCCACTTTCCAAAAAAAGCTGTCGTGCCGCAGTTAGTAGGTTGGCCAAAAATGCTGTCATCACCTGCTGTCATTTTCCAGCCTCTTTGGGATTTGGGAACAAGGCAAAGTTTGGGTCTTTGTGTTCCACGGCTTTTTAGGAAAGGCATCTCAAGCGAAGATTCTTGGAGAAGATCCACTCCTTTAGAATACCAAAGGCAACTGTACCTTTCAAAGGGCGATAGAACTACTCACAAATGTCTTGAAGATGTCAAAAAATTGGAAATTCTCTTTTCAGGCCGAAAAGAATGGTGGTCCTCATAAATCGACATTTTTTGCTCAGACGTCAGAAACCCTAATACTGAGAAATTCGTCCACTCAGACATATCCAATTGATCCCCATGCATGTGTTCCCAATTTCACACTTTTCGGCTATAATTCGATCCAACATCAGATTCAACCAGAGCCATATGACGGATTTTCGTCATTCTGATTTCCCCATTCCCTCGTTACAACTTTTTACAACGCTACACCCAACTCCCAACATTCGATAAATAGGATAAAAACCACTTTTGGCCAATAGGACAACAACAATTTAATTTTTGGAAATCGTTAGTATGTTCTCTCCAAACTGATTGTAAGTTCAAAGGGAAATTGTTTGGTAGCATGGAAGTGAATGTTATTTATGACACGGATTAAACGGTACGGCTACTGGATTCTATATCTATCCATCTATCTATCCCAAGTGGTTCTCTTCTCTTTTAAGCAACCAATATATTTCTCCCCTAATCTCTAGACAGTCAGCACTTATTCCATGGTCCCTGAACCGCTTTTCCCTTGATGGTGGTTGGGACGAGAAATAATTCTCAGATTGATCCAATATTTGATTGGAACAACGACTTGAGTGTATGTGTGTGAGGGTGGGTGAATGTGGAACTGCGGGTGCATGAGTTGGATGACGCCTCGTTTCATTGTGTCGGGGTTCACGAGTACCAAAAGGAAGAAAAAAAAGGATCCAGAGAGTCTTATACCAGAGATTGTGTTCTGGACCAGAAACCTTTGACTTCTGAGGATTACGTCGATATAACTGGCGTATTCATATTTACTGACACCCTATAAAACACAACAAAAGCTTTTATGAGCGTTAGGTGTTCAAGTTTTTTCAGAATGTCCTTCAACAAAAAATATATAGTGTCCAAAAAAACTAGTCGAGAGCAACTTGTCCAACATTAAGAGGTCCCTAATTGAATATTTTCATTGGGGGGAAAAAGAGGGAACCGTATGTAACTAGCTTCATCTTAGGGGAGATTTAACAAATGTAATTGGATAAAATAATCAATATCCAATGCGTACACGAGAAGTGGAGAACTTGAGAGCAGAACTCTTTTGCCATTCGTTCCATTCACTGGATAAATTGCCTGTCATTTGTTCCATTTGAGGTGAGATAGATTCACTCCGACATTTCAACTTTTAAGCCCAACTCTTGGGAATATGTTTTGCGCCTTGAATAAAACGCCTTAGCCTACAACTTATATGTACGTATGCATGCACTGTAGGCACACCAGCCTACAGTGCATGCATTCATTTGTTCCAATGAGTGAATCCAAAAGGGGGAACGGCAAAGGAGATTGAGTGAATGAGGCGCCCACTATCTTTCTATTGGAACCCCATGAGCCAAATATTGATGTTCCCAAATGGGATTGTCTGCCCTCGCTCATCACGAAGGAGGCTTACCATACAGTATCGTAGTGAGAAATGGCTCCCCTTTTTCCGGCATAATCCGATATTTTGGTGCGGAAGTGCGCAACCCTTACCGTACACATAACATTTTTTAAAAAGGTAGATGATAAAAAAACTTACGAAGCAACACAAGCTAATATTTTCATTTGTTCAAATGAGGAACTTTGCATTTAAAATTGAAAACTTGGCAGCCTTCACGAAGATAGAGAAAGTGATGTTGGCAATCATTTGGGTCGGATCCAGAGTCAATCAGCTTCACATCTCCTCTTCCTCACTTCATTTGGCGGATTTGGCTTGCTTGATCTAATATGATGGGGGTAAAAAGGGAGGAGCCGTTAGAGCCATTTGTCGACGAAAAACACACCAATCGAACCATTCTTGGTGGCTAAAATAAGTCAAAAAAGCGGTCACGACGATGGTTCTACTTTGTTTGATTGGATATTAAACATTCACGAGACAAATATCTGGAATTAATCGATCCCAAAAATGATGCCCCCAAGGTTGGAAAATCCTCGAGCATTCTTTTGCGTTGCAATGGGGCTTGCTTGTTGGTTGGCGAGGATGATGTTGGTGATCTGGTTTGGTATACTCAGCGATCAATCAACGATCGGAGTAACGCTTGGTTTGGCATCAACGGCATCATCTGGTTGGAACTTGGAAAGTGAGCACATGAATGAACGAACGAGCGAGAGATTGCACGCGCATTGAGGATGATCATCGTGATCGTCATCACGATGATTATCAGTGCCATTGGAGGGTGAAACATGAATATGAGGATGTTCAGTACCATGACCAAGCGACCGACAATCACTGTGGAAAGAGGACCATCCATCTTTGTCATCGAGGTTTAAATGACAGTACCAATTCAATAGCCATCTCATGTACCCTTAGGTAACCCCTGTGATTACTAGATTGTTCACCCTTAAAATAAAGATTGGCTGGCTGGTTGGTTGGTTCCTTCTTTGTCTTTGATTTGCACCTCTTTCTTTCTTTTCAGTGGATCAATTCAGTTTTTGTTGGAAAGTTAGGGTGACACGGAGTCTATTCCCTGGGACTTTGGGGATATGCTTGTGTCACAGATTAGTTGTTAGGAGTGAGTAATATGATGGAATGGGGATGGAAGTGTGGATGAAAAGCTCAGGGATTTGAGAAGATGGATGCTTCCTCCCCTCCAAGCTTGATCCTTTTTTGTGCGAATAAAAGAAGGATCATGATGGCCCTTTTCCGAGTTTTGATTAGATCTTTGAGGCTTTTCCCAAAGACCAAACACAAAATTAAGAAAGGAAGGAGGACTATATTGGCACAAAATAACGGAGACATACATGCCTTCTACCATGGTATGTGCATTTGCTTCGTCGCAACGTACTGCTGTTCATGTTCGAACGAACGTGCTTTGGAGAGTAAAACCATCTTTACTTTCCGTTTTCCGCGTTGGGCTTCTTGGAACACGGAACGTTGAGTGCATACAAATAGCCCGTTCAGGAGACCACATGGAACTTATATTCATTTACTTTTCAGCGAGGTAAGTTGACTGAAACACGCCGAAAGCAGAAGGCATTCTTTCATGATATTTTTACTCATTGGGTGTTTTGAAATAAGTCATGTTAGACATTTAAAGTAAAAGCACCAACCCAATCCCATCGATATCACCCAATAACGCGTTGGAAAAGTTTTACAGCATCACTTATAACATGCTTTGGTTCAATATGTGGATGGCACTGTTCAAAAGGACAAAAAAATACCTTGGTCCCCCTGATTCATGGGAGTCCCCAAGCGAGACAATCTATGGAATCTCGCTCTCGCCAAAGATGACAAGACAGTATTGTGCATTGGAATTCCGATCAAGGCGTTTGATAAGCCTAATGCTCATCATGATGGTTTGACATATTCCAAGGGAGCAAAAAAATCAGTGTGCCATGATCCGACAAGACACGCTCGATCCTGCTTGTGAACTCTTGCTGTAAATCAGCGATTACCTGCTCAATACGCTTTGCATGAGGAACGTGGCATCCGAAAGCACAAGAATTCGATTAGGATGGTCGGAGACTTGTAGGATCGAATGAAAATACGAATCTGGGCAGATTGAAACTGTCTGTTCAGATTACAACGAGAGGAAATCTTTTATGAATGGACTTTTGTCACAAGTTTACAGGGAGATGAACATTTTCGGATTAGACCCATTCAAGAATCATTTAAATGGCAGATGAAGTTTTCCAATCATTCCCAAAAGAAAAAATATTGACGTCAGTTAGCCTCATTTTGTTGACCAAAGCTTGCTAGGTCGACATTCTAAAACAAGACGTAGTCTATTATCCGCACATGGCAATACAAAAAGCTCCATTTTTTAAACGCAGACAACCGTCAAGTACCCTTACTAGCCTCGTAGTATCACGTGAAACTTGACAAGCTTGTAAGTGAAAATCGCAGTCCACAATCCTCCTCCTCCTCTTCCTTGCCTTTCAAACAAGACAGATCGAGAGAAACAGATGTGCTCCAATCCATCCCACGAATGAGTAACTGAGTGAGCGACTGAATGAGCCACTACAGCCACTACTTCTCTTCACTGGACTGAACTTGTATCGTTCTGTCGTCGAACGCCATAACGCTCCCTGGGAGGCAATTAAACATTTATGGAATGCATTAACAAGCAAAACAATCTGAAAGGAGACGCCTACTTAGCTAGCCAGACAACTCAAGCAAGTACTGCCAGAGCTTGTCTCTTGTCCCTCTTAGTTGTTCTGGTGGAAACTTTGGGCCTCAAGGGTGGACCCACTTGAGGTAACAAGTTTTGAAATGAAATATGAGTTTCGAGAATGCTGATGTCGCTGTAAACGAGGAACTGGATGGGCACTCAAATTCTTTAGATTCGGACATTATACCCATTCGAGCCAGCCTCAACAACCCGACAGTCATTAATGAAGCCATGCACACATACTTAGGCATTAGGACATGACAGCCGCGGCATGTTGAGGATGGAAAGTAGGAGGATCACAACATGTCGTATCACCCCCCAGTGGA
Organism: Tigriopus japonicus; assembly: GCA_010645155.1. Classification (NCBI taxonomy): domain Eukaryota; kingdom Metazoa; phylum Arthropoda; class Copepoda; order Harpacticoida; family Harpacticidae; genus Tigriopus; species Tigriopus japonicus. The sequence continues at coordinate 11,224,852 of CM021318.1, forward strand.
GGGAGGCCTAGGTACGTACGTAGCTCTTGAACACACGTGATATTGCTGCTGCCATGGTACCAAATAGCTCGTGCATTTTGAGCACAGCCCAATGTACGGGTCACGGCCTAGTAAAGAAGCTGATGTTTATGTGTGTGTGTGTACAGCAAACGAGGGACGCGTCCTGAGTGGTGACTAGATTCTTGCTCTTTTTCTTGTGAACATGAACAACGACATGTGCAAGATTGGTTACTTTTGGGCTTGGCTCGGATGGTATGTATGTAAGCACTTCTTCTCTTTCTTCTCCTTCTTGTGGAGGAGCAGTCAAATAGAAGTTAAGCTAAAGACCGACCCAGGGATTGAGAGAGACACTGAGAAAGAGAGGGAGAAGGAGTCAAGTCAAGCATGTCGCTAAGAACATGAAGGTTGAGGACGACGGCCATTGAGCATGTCCTTATCCATTCATTCAGCCAACTTCTCAACGACGAACCACCTAGCCAACACTAGTTTACGTGGCTCTTAACCGAACATGACCAGCGTTGTCGTTTGTCTCATTTGGCCGAGGCTAGGTCATTATGTAAAGTATCTCTTTTCCACATCCATGCTGCCTGCTATGCTGCTTCTTGGTTGCCTTTCTACTAGCCCGCGTACAAGGAGTTGTTCGGTCGGTTATCTTGGCCTAAGGCTCCAATTGCTCAGCTTTGTCAAGGTGGTAGTCTTCGTCACTTGGCCTTAAGCGCTTTGTCAACTAATGCTACTTAATGGCTGTGCAAGCCGACTTCGGTCTTTGTGGCACTTTTGTGGACTTGTTTATTGTTGGATCTATCATCTTTCGTTAGTAGGTCGGTCCTCTTGTAACACCGTTGCTCGATCCTCAAAGGTAAAATGAGAGAGCAAGTGTCTTCGATTAGCAAACTAATCCTAAATTGAGACTGAAGACCAAGAGGGACTAAATGATTATCCAATGCGACTTCCAGTTACCTCTTGACAAGGAAGTTGAGGTATGCACCTCGAGACAAGAATACAACTCTCTTCTCGTTGTTAATACTGTTATAGTTTGTGCCCCAAGTTTTCCACCTTGAAAACCGTGCGACGTCACTGATATCCCAAGCGCTCAGGCTTGATTACTCTAATTTACTCCTTTTAGAGGTTGTGGTATAAATGGTACGTATTGAATGCCACTCGAGTAGGCTCCTACCCGACCAACGGTTTGTGCTAAATACTTCAGTGCCTGCCTTGTGGCAGCCTGAGCTGAGCTGGATCGACAGCGAAAGAACATGTACAAACAGCAGAGTCAACAACACATTTACCACATGATCCACGTGGAGTTTGGGCTTATTGAGGCGTGCGAGCAGATCGCGTTCCACAGAGTAATCCCACGATCATTAGTCATCTGGATGGGGCTAGAATGAAGAGCGAGTCTAACGATTGGTTCCCTAAGAAGAGAACACGACTTCCATTGGTTGAAAGCGGAAGAGCCCTTTCCACCACGTGGATGAAATGGGGCGCCAGTTAACGTTGGTTGTAGACATGGTACATTGTACTACATGGTATGGTAGTAGAGAGGTAGCAGTCGTGGAGGTAGGAGATATTTGTGTTGGAAATCATCGCCCTGAGCATGCCGTTTCCCCTCTCTTTTGTTGTGGCCACAGGAGGCCGTTTTAAGGGACGAATGGAGTCAGCCTTCTCAGACAAGCCAAGACGACAACACGGTTATGAGCCCACCCACCAAGGGAAGAGGCTAAAGGCCATCCAGACTCCCTCCTAGGAAGGAAGGAAAGATATTATAGTGGAAGCACTGCCAGCAGCTCTTGTGTCGGGCACCCAGGTCAATGACTATCTAACGGAGGCGCAACCATCCGACCAAGCAACCAACCCACCAACGGGCCGACCAAACGAACCACATTTGACTGACTGCTGATGCAGCAGACTCGAGAATACTTGAGTAGGTTCCCTATCATCATCCGAGCAGGGGTTTTCAGATTGGTCTTGAGCAGATATCGGCAGCCAATATGAGTGGGTGCTTGGTGGCCGCCTTCCCTCGAGGGCGGGGAACAAACCGAGGGTGCTGCTCTTCCTGCTCAGTAAAGATTGAGGAGGAATAGCAGATGCTATTACACTGGAACCATAGCGAAAGAATAGGAGACAGAGTGAGAGAGTTTCAGTTCTGCGTCATGAATGTGTCTCTGATACCCATAGATGGAACAAGGATACTAGGTTGAACAACTACTTGGACAAGATCGCATTTTATGCAAGTTGAAGCAGCGTTCGAATGGCTACAAAGAAACTAGAAACATTCTGCTTGGCTCCTTATTTC
>CM021318.1:11227288-11306065 GCA_010645155.1 Tigriopus japonicus
TGATACCCATAGATGGAACAAGGATACTAGGTTGAACAGCTACTTGGACAAGATCCCATTTTATGCAAGTTGAAGCAGCGTTCGTCTGGTAAACGTATTATGAGATAGAAAAGGCGACGGAGACATTGGGTTGTCATCTAAGTGTATCTTCATTCCAATAGACACACATGCGCGCTCACACGATTCCATTCTTAATCGAACGAGCAGCCAGGCATTGAACTAGCTGAAAGAAGACAAGAGAACACTTACTTCACTTTGGGTATGCTCCAGCCAAATCGGATCGCCCGAGGCTGGCTTGGAATTTGAACTTCGACGGCAGAGACAGCTTATGGAAGTTATTGTGACAAATGCGAAAACTATTCCAAATTCCATTCACAAACGTGCCCGAACAGTAAAGTTTATTCCTACGTGAAATACCTATACATCCAAATTCGTATTAGTTATCTCTTTGATATCGACACTCATACTTGTCACTACATGCACGGACTAAAATGGCGAAACACACCTCCTTCTGGTTTATTGACACTCTTTGAAAGAACATTATTTCTCTTTTCTCTTTCTCTGCTTTGCGGTGTGCTAGTATAACTTGCCATGAGCATGAGGTTATGAAAATTATCCCCCATCAACTCTTTTTCTTCTTGGCCATCATCGTGACTCTCATTGACGTCGTCGTTGTTATCGTCTGCGTCTTCGTCGTCGTCGTCGTCGTCATCATCATCATCAACCTTGTGGTCTGCCTCTTGCTCGCCGCTGATTGTTTGTAATACCTTGGGTCCTAAGCTCTCGTAACATTGAAGATGAAGCAAAGATCGTGGAATGCCAACAAAGGGAGGACGATAGAAGAGAAGAAGAAGACCAATAACTTCTTCCTCGACTTCGCCTGCCTTGTCCGAAAAGGAGAGAAATAGAGATGAGCCAAATGACTCCACGACTACCCAAGAAATCGATGCTTACAGAATGAGGCACCGCTTCCTGCGATCGTCAATAAGTTCCTCTGTGATCTCATGCTCCTCCAGTCTTTACTTTAGTGCTCCCAGTCAGTCAGTCTCCCACACTACTTGAAGTGAGGAGGTGGGAGAAGAGTAGAGAAGAGAAGAAGGGGAGGGGATGCTTCCACTTCCAAGTTAAAGATGGCTTCTACGCCTACGAGGTGGACGTCTCATCTCACACCAAGTAACATCACTCCGTTCACGAGCAGAGAAAAATAGGAAGAAGAAAGATGAGCTTGAGCAAGCAGGGTTGAGCAATCGTCCGTCCTATTCTTACTGCCTCATCTCCTTCATCTCCCTCTTTCTTTCTTGCTCTTCTCTCGTCCCCAAATCCAAGAAGCCGAGCAAGAGATCAAGGAAAGAAAGAGAAGAAGGGGAGAGAGAGAGAGAGAGAGAGAGAGAGGGAAAGAGACGAGATTGAGGGAGGGAGAGGAAAAGAGTGAGAGAGAGAGAAGAGGTAACCCACCCAAAGTTCCAAAGTTGATGGTGGCCAGGAAAGAGAGACCTTATTCAACGCTCTAGTTAAAGAGGTTAGAGAGTGAGTTGTGAGTTCCTTAGAGGATTCTCAGATGGGGATCATCCGTGCTTGCCTCAAAACTTGGGATGTTGACGATAGGAAAAAAGTTGAGCATTCTCCAACCCACACAATGGGAGCTAGAGAAAAAGCGGGAGGAACAGAATGAGAGAATCTTTCCGTTTGGATGGTGCAGAATAAGGAACCACGGCACTATGCACGTCGTCTTAGACCCATTTTTTCCTCAAAAGACCACCGTTTTTCAACATTACATGACTACATGGGAATAGCATTGGGAGGGGCGAAACAAACTTCTATTGGGAGCAAAAGACCCTCATTTGAAGTGTATTTGTTCAGAAAGTGGATGTTGGTTGGTTGGCCGCGGTTTGACTTGTTTAGCTCCCAGACAAGGATTAAGGTCCATGCACGAGCATGAGTCGGCTCCCATAGTTGGTTCTCAATACAACATGTCAGCAGAGCTGCGCCTCGCGGTTGAACCGAGGACGGACGGACGGACGTAAGTAAGTGAGCACAGCTACTCTCTTTTGTGCATGCTTTACTCCTCATTCACTCACCACCACTTGGTAGAGTGAGTGGTGTTCGTGGTGTCGCGGTGGCGTTGGTGGTGGAGGAGGGAAATACAAGTAGTGAGTGGTTCCTCAAGTAGTAGAACTAGTCCCAATACTCGGTTTCTCGCACCCCGACAAACTAAGAGTTGCGAACGAGTGCCGAGGCCGGCCGCGTGAAGACTACTGCAACAGCAACAACAACTGGAACAACGACAAGAACTAGCGCTACCACTACTGCTACGCCTGTGGTAAGAGCGCCGACAACGATGATGATCATCACCATGATGAGGATGATGATACGCATTCGCCACTTAGTTGTGAGCTTGAAGAGATCTCTTAGTGGTGTCGGCATTTCACCGAGGACCAGAACCTCGATGATTCTCTCTCCACGCTTTTCACTCGTCAGTAACAGAGAGGGTCTGAACGGATCGAGACTGTGACCGAGCTCTGTCCTTCTTGAAACTTCACATGCAACCTCTCTACAAATTCAGTATTTTTGGCATTACATGTGCAGAGTGTCAACATTGAAGACGACAACAGCAGCAGCAACAACAGAAACAACAACAACAGCAGCGGCAAAAGTTGTCTTTCACCATACTAATAAAGAAAGTTTACATAGTGAAGTGAATCTAAATGCTCTTGCTTTGATTGTGATTTTCGAGTGCTTTTGGAAACAAAGAGTTAATCAAGTGGATTCTTGATTGTGTGGATGACTGCAGGATTGACGGTGCTCGAAACCACTTCAAAAGTGCATAATTTTGACCAGGGCGCTCAAAGCCTGGCTCTGTTCTAGAGCCTCTTCGACCTTTGTTCAAAATTTCACCCGTACCCAGTAAAATGAATCCAGCCGCAGCGGCAGCTGTAGCTGCGGCCAGACATCAGGTGTGTGTTTCCACTGCGGTTGACCCATGAACAGGACCTATTTGTAAATCGTGTCCAGTCATCACTCACTACTCATTTCTCGCTTGTCATTACGAGAGCAATGTTCCGGTCTTCTGAAGGCTGCAGATTAACCATGGTCATTTCACTACATTCCTTTCTAGGGACCCCAGCCAAGTCCATTCAAATTGACCATTGGGGAATCAATTGACCGAATCAAAGAGGAGTTCAGCTTTTTGCAAGCGCAATACAATAGGTAAACACACCAACCAACTTGTCCATATAATAAAAACCATTCTACATCTGCATATCAAAATGTTACATTGGAAAACCATTAGGGAAGCAATGAATATGAATTATCACTCACTTCACCAATGAAAACTGCCACCAAAGCGATTTTCTAAGTCCTGTCAACCTCCTACAGTATCACCAAAAACCTCAACTTCAAAGCATTGGAGGCTCTGATTAGTTCCTCGAGCCTCAAAGTTTTGAAATGCTTTCTGCAACTTGCCTGTGAGCCTATTTGTGTTTTTAACGTGTGGGCGATTGGAAGTGAAAACATCGTGGCTAGCAATTACCCACCCGCCCACCAGATTCTATGCGATAGTTGTTACCTAGACAGACAGACAGAGCGTCAACAAATGTCTACATTTTGACAAAGAGGTGTTGTTGAGCTGATAGAGAAGGCCTCAATCTTAGGAGAGCTCATCGAGACTGAAGTCCTTTGAAAAGTAGCGAATGACGAGTTGGAGGAGGAGGAGGAGGAGGAAGAAGAGGATAATGATGATTGCACGCTCACTTAAGCGAGAACGATACCACGCTTGAAAGTGCAAAAGAAGAAAAATCACCTTCATCTTTTCCCTACTTCTTCTATAGCTTGAAATTGGAGTGTGAAAAGTTGGCCAATGAGAAGGTGGAGATCCAAAGGCATTATGTCATGGTGAGACCAAGATATCAGAACAAATAGAATGGATGATTGCTTACAAATTGCTTCATGTGGTTGTGTTAATAAGCTTAGCGCATGCATGCATGGTTGGTTGGCTTAGTTTGCTTCTCGGATGAGCCGTTCTTGTAAGTAAAAGGGAAAACGTGTTCAATTACTAAATATGGAAACTTTGGTTCAATGATGAAAATATGACCATACATAACGAATAAGCCATATGTTGGAACGGAAGCTCTCAGAGCGCCAAAGAAAGAAAGAAAGAAGAAGTAGCGATTTCAACGTTTCGACGGAAAACTCATAAAATGAGCCAGTTTTGAACGGAAAAGATGCATTTCAGGCACTTTTGCTTCACTCCGTCAAGGATTTAGAGCCAATCAAAAGAAATTGCCTTCTTGAGTTTCTCATTGTGCTCTAGCGTCTAAAGAGCAAGTTATATCGTAATAAAATCAACTTTTAACCCTCCCGTAAACTTGAATTGACCCAGACAGATATGTGTAGAAGTGAAAAGGAGTGGAAAAGTTGAAAAACAAAGACATTTTTGGTCGGACGGAGGATGGTCTGAAGGAATAAAAATTCCTTTTGTAGTCAAGAATGTATTCGAGACGAGGTATTCGGTCATAAAATGCTGTCTGAGAATTGCAATGCTGACCAGGGTAAATGAGGGTTCAAATCAAAACCACAAGCGTGTTTAGGGCGAAGATTTCATCCCACTCTTTTTGGTAAGATCCTGTCATGAATGATGTCCATTTTGGCTGTTACGAAGTGCTATCTGAAAATGACTTACGTACCACTTTGAACCCCTTAATTTTTGCACCCTTTCCTTTCCATGTACTAAGACACTCACATCTAACCATGTACTGTACGCACAATGCCTAACATTAGTTTTGGAGCAACCTGTCCAATTGTAAGTTTCCAATGATGTTCATTTATATTGCTAAGACTGGTGTCTTGGCAACTCCATAAACGAAATGAAGCAAATTGCAGAAGGCTCCCATCAGAGTGCATTTTTGCAATGCACGACGACATCATATTTTCTTCGAACAATTGCGAGCCTTAGTCTGGTGTTCGCCGATTTTTTACTCTATCCCTCTTTCTTTCTTTCTCTCTCTCTTGCTCTCGTCTAGTTCAAGCGAACCTATTATTTTCGATGCATTTAAGCGGAGCCTCATTCGCCTTTTCACGCCATACTCTCAAAAAGAGCAGATTCGCAATTCATTCGTCTCTGGGAAATAAATGATATACTCCTATGGCGATCGCCTTAAACGTGCCCTAACCATTTGCGGAATATCGTGCCGAAGGCTCCCATGAAAGCATACGGTTGGGTTTAATATGGATATGAGTATGAGCACCAACCCTTTATTGCGGCCAATTTAGACCGTCTATGGCAATGCCGCAAATAGATACCGGTATGATATGTCAGTGCATATTGGTTCATTTTTGTGAGAGAAAAACACATTCGTCAAAAACACATGCTGTGGCAAGCAAATCCTGAATGAAAGTGATTTGATTGATTGACAGGGGTCTGAAGGATAGAATTAGTTGTGGTCGCCTTCAAACAAATGGCTTCGGACAATCGCGTAATGAGAAAAAAAGCCGCTTGAGAATCATATTGACTCATTGACTCGGTTGCTTATCAATGACATGTTTCCATGTTGGAAAAATGGAGACAGATAATTATGGCCCTGATGAGCCAACTACGTAGGTGGTGAATTATTTATATAGTAATCATTAGGTAGTATTTGCACCAACAGGCACATCAAGACGGTTCCAGAAAGGGTGTCACATGCGTAGACATTGTCACTAATAGTTAATTGAAAGCTAAACAAAAAGGATGAGATGTATGACGACTTCTTTTGTTTATTCAGACCGCAATGATGTGTGCCAACTGAAAGACTGTCGCCAAGGTCGTGCTAAAAGAGTAATTCTAGTAATGTAAGGCAAATAGACAAGCAATTGCAAAATTGAAGTTTTTCCACTTCACAGTTACCGAAACTTCTGCTAAGTTGATAGCCTTTTCGATCATTTTCCAACTAAGACAACGATTAAGTACAAATTCCAGTGAAGGCTGAGTCATGCAAACCGTTTGTGTGTGCACGTTCAATTGAAACAATGGCCTTATTTCTAATTATTCCAAAGCATTACACTCACTACGGACAACTTCAATGACAGGCGAGCATCGTCACGATTTAGAAGAAAAGAAACTCGAGAGAAGCCTCAGATCTCCTCTTTTTGGGCCTGGATTAGTCAGTCTCGCCAGGCCAATCAGACAAAGAACTTGCAGGCTTTTCCACCGTGGAAAGTTAATTAAGTTCGTTTAATGTCTCCATCTGTCTTTAGAGGAGCATTGGATGACTATGCTCTGCACAAATACAAGTGCTTTGGCAAACAATGCAACTTGGGTGCCAATGGACCAACTTGAAGACGAAGATTACACAATACGTGTGCGAGGGCGGCAAAGAAACTAAATCGTGGTCCACCATAAACGGCACTGTAACGAATTTGATGACGCCTCTCGAGCTAATTGAATTGACCATACAATACGAAACTACCAGTCACCATAAATGCGAAAGATTACTAAATTAGTGGGCCTAAATAATTGTAGCCAAACCGAGGCCCTAATTTCTGTCAGTGTCATGAAGGCCCTGTTTATGAAAGCCATGCCCGTTTCAAATTAATGCCACTGTCACGACTCAACCTGGAATTTTCCCACTTGAAGACGAAAAAGGTAAAACTTAAGCGATCCATTTGTTACAAAGCCTTTGGCCCTGGCTTCTTGGCGACGCTGATAATGATGTGACTTCATGCTTAGCTTTGGTGTGGGTTGTTAATGATAATTTTTGATGAAGTGTCTACAAGGCTTTGTCGTAGAGTTGAAAACGAGCAAAACCTACCTTTTTGGGCCTCAAGGAGGGACACCAGCAAGAGCAAGAGATACGTGGACGTACTGAGTAAAAAAGTCAAGTTTTGGAAATGAAGGGCGTGGAGGCATAAACGCGACAACCGAAGTTAATCACTTTATTTCGTGATTGAACACTGCTCTTAACTCCTATCATATCTCTTAATTAGTGCTAGAGTATACTAGATCCATTTATGGTCTTGGTCGGCTTTTTGTAGGGTGTCTACATTTGGTAGGCCTTACGAGTCTCAAACTAACTCGATTGCAGTTAGGACCAGTTCTTTTACACCATTAAATAATCAAGTTAACTCGACAATTGAGAGTTCAACTGAACCAGAGGAAAAACATGAAACTGAAAACGATATATTGCCCAAATGAGTGGTAGATTTGCTGCCTGTTGCATGATTTCGTTTCATTGTTTGTTTTCAGTTTGAAACTAGAATGCGAGAAACTGGCTCAAGAAAAAACAGAGATCCAGCGTCAATATATCATGGTAAGAGCGCCTTTTCATTCGCACGGATGTTTTGATGTCACATTCTTACCTATCCACACACTCATGACAACTTTTCCAATTCTAGTATTACGAGATGTCATATGGTCTCAATGTGGAAATGCATAAACAGGTACGAAGCTTTGAATGAACTGTATATCTCTCTCTCCAAATAACACATTTGAGACTTTTTGTTCGCAGTCCGAGATTGTCAAGAGGCTGTCGGCCATCGTGGGACAGATCCTACCGTTTCTGTCCCAGGAGCATCAGCAGCAAGTGGCAACGGCCGTGGAACGTGCCAAACAAGTGACCATGTCCGAGTTGAACTCGGTTATTGGGGTAAGAAAGTACCACTGTCGGTGGTTATCGGTCTGGAACCAGATTGGTGGCCAGAGCAATATTATTGAGTAAGCAAGTACTAAAGAAAAAACGTGGATCAATCAGTTTTTGGAAACAGAATGTGATTAGCCGAATTTAGATTGATGGTCTAAGATACCATTTTCTTCGATGAAAAAAATTAACTATGGAGGAAAATCAAAGAGAGAGGAGGGCGCAATGATTTTGCACTTCATATTTGGGATAAAACATCCGTCCTTTTCATATGATAAAAACCAATAGTTTAACCCTTTTGCCCGCATAACTACCTTATTCGTTCATGTCTCGCTGATTTCTGCCCTAAAGCAAAAGTTTTGCAAGATATTGGATAATGCAAAGACATTTTTTTGCATATTTTATGATACTGTAATGCTTGTGAAGCCAAGTAGGCTTTTCAAAAGTCATTAGCCAAAGCACTATTGTGCGTAGAAACAGCTACTCTTTTAACACCTCAAGCTAACAATTGCAAAATAATTGCAAATTGCAAAAAGATCCTTCAACTTTACTTGTATTTGTATTATTCCGACAGAGAAACAAGTTACAGTATTTGGAATCATTCTCAAGGCTTGAAATTATTCGAATATCTGATCATCAAGAGTGCCTTCTTGATGATCTCTGTGCATTTCTGCCACACATTTACAGAAAACATCTTCTTAATCATTTTTAGCAACAGCAAAGACCTGATCTCGCAAGGTTAATGCAGATGCAAGCCCAAGCCAACCAACTTCCGCCAGGTGGTCCAGGCGGTCTGCCACCTGGTTTGTTCTCGGGCCATCCTGGAGGTCCCATGGGTGGTCTGCCCACAACGTTGTCATTATTGGCAGGCATTCCCACATCTCTTGCTCAAGCTGGACCCAATCTATCGCATCATGCATTTGCCAGCCTTTTGGCCCAACAAAAACCCGGAGGTGGGCCCGACTCGCATCGCAAGGAAGATGATTCCAAGAGAGCTGAAGCTAATGGAGGTAAGCTTGATCGTCATGGTGACAATGGTGTGTTCAGGGATGTCGGCAAGAGTCGAAGTTAAGGTTGTCATAGCATTTTGCTCCATTTTCTGGGAATATGAGAGCTGTATTGTGTTCTAGCATAAGTTTGGGAGGAACTGAGTGTGAGGCAACTCAGTCAGTAGCCAAGTGACATAGATTACGAAAAGAGGGCTCACAATGCCTGTACGACTGAAAAAGGCTGACCAAATTGCAGCAGAAGATAAAATATCCGTCACCGATTCTTTAGGATCGTTGGATCTTCCCTTGGGAGAGCTAAAGAACTCTCGAAAGTACCTGCAAGTAGGTGTTGTTGTTTTACGTAATTAAAATTTTAGGCTCAGAAGTGTTGGTATTTGTGTTCATCTCGCTTAACTGACGCCCCAATTGTCCTTCTCCCCTTTCCAAGACTCAACGCCGATATTTCGAAATCATCAAGGAATTGAAAGTTGATGCCACTGAGAAGGCTCAAGAGCTGATCCAGAATCGCTCTCAAGCTCGAAGGAGGATGGAGGAGGAGGAAGACCAGAAGAACATAGCTTATCGCCGACTAACGCACCAAATCACATTTGTCCTCGTGGTCCTGCTTTTCCTTCTCTACTTGATCCTCATCTTCTTGGCCTACGTCTATTATTATCACGAGGATGGTGCCCAAGAAGCTTTCTTTTACATCTAATCTCAGACAGACAGACAGAAAAATAGACGGACCACCTTCGTTCCCTCCCTCCGTCTGTTCGTTGGTTGTCAAGGTTCGATCCTATCATCTCCAATGTGTGTGGGCTGAAGATCATCCAAATGGACAAGGTCCTGATCCAAGATTGTCCCCCATATCAAAGATGACGACGGATTACCTACCCAATCCTTCAAGACCTTAGTGCTCTCACTCGTCCCCGCTCCTTTTACGTCGTTCGTTGTCATTGTCATCGTTCTCGCTCCAATCCTCTTCCTCGGATCCATCCATTCACTTCCTACCAATTCCAGGGTGACGAAAACTGCAAGATCTTCCACGTCGCCCTAAAGTGTGTCGTTGATTTCTTTACATTTCCCCTCCGTGCCCATCGTTTCCTCTCTCGAACCCTTTTTTGATGGCAAATCTGAAGAGAGCATGGCGCATCACTACTTCCAGGCTTCTTGGGTAAAGCGGAAAAGAAGTCGACTTACGTACTAGTTTTGTCCTCTTCCTCTCTATAAAAGAATAGATGGCACTTTCCTTCCACGCCATTCTGAATGAAGAGAAAACTGTACCATACTTGGATTAATTCCACGTGAATGATACATCATATGACGTTTTGAAAATAAAAAGAAGTAACGAATCAATTGAGTCATTGAAGAAGTACCTCTGGTCTACTAAAAGCAACAAAGTTCTAGCTAAATCGGTTTTATTTCTCCGGAAGCCTTTATTTCGTAAAAATTGAATCATAAGAGTGGCAAAGTTCTGCCAATTTTGCGATGAACCAAGTAGTGCCTTTGTGTCCTGATTCTTCTTCTTCTTTTCCCAGTTTCCCTTCTCCAATCTACGAGTATTCTCTTGTGAATGCCAGACACGCTTCATCTCTATTTCTCGCCCTCTCTCGATCTTTCTCTGAGTTCCTTTCCATCTTTCTCCCGTTGGTTCGGTTCCTCACAGTTTGAGATCTTTAGCTGTTGTTGGAGGCAGTGAACGGAGTTGGTTGTCGCGGTCATGGTCGTCGACGTCGGGTTCCGTCGTTTCCAACACCCCAGTCAGTCTCCGTTGTATTCGAGCACTGGGAGATGGTGTGGCACTCTTGCCAATTCTCCTTTCATTGCTCCACCACTAGTTTGCACGAAAAGTCTGAGATTCCCCTTGGGGAAAAATATCTCTCCCTCAAGAGGAGGGGAAGTGGGAATGCCGCCTAGGTTTCCCTCTTCTCTCTTTTGCCATTTCTATCTGATGTTACTTTTTTCTGTCTTCTTTGTGGCATGCTTCGTTGAACCTCATTGGCAAGGCGGTGGTGAGTCGTTCCTTGGCTCACGACGCTCTCAATGGACCAAGTACGGTGGAAGTTCTTGCCACCGTATAGTTCAGTCGATATGGCCGCTGCCACTTCCTTTTCTTCTTACTCGTCCTCGACTCCTCCTTTTACAGCAGCAACAACAACGGCTATTGATGTTGTTCCTATTGCTATTGCTGCTGGTGTTGGTAGTTCAAGTGAGATGGAACTGGAAACACTTGGTGCTGAATGTTGGGTTCTTGTTCCAAATGCTTGCAACGGCGACACTCAAGCACATGGGTCTATTTTCCTTTTCTCTTTGTTATTACGTCTGTTCGATGGATAGTGGATAGATGGCAAGGCGACCGTGTAGAACAATAAAAGGGTTGGAGGGGAAACACGTCACCATGCTCATGGGATTCAACTTGTCTCAGAGGTCACGAGAAACATTCCACGCTAACACACTCGAGTGGGGAACGATTTACAGTCTTTGTCACATGGCCAGCCCCAATTTTAAGCTAATGGTATTTCGCACCGCTGATCCAATTAGATTTTTCGTCATGTTGTTGTGGTGGTCCTTGCTCTCTTGGATCGCCTTTAATCTAGATTGAAGTGAGCTGAAGACGGGTGCGAGCGTAGGGGCCCAAGATCTTTTCGAGCCTTTCTCTGAGATGATCCCTCGCTTGAAAAGAAATGATCTCTTTTCAAGGAGACTAACGTCAACTTTATTGTCCAAGGTGCTCCGGAGAACTGCCTGGAATGTGGAACATTACTCAATTCCACTATAAAACCTTGGCAGCGATCTCAACTTATGAGGCATTTCAGAAAAAAGTTTTCAAAAGGGGAAGTGAAAAAAATTGGATTTTAGATTTTGGAACAGAATCAAATCAGTGTCTTTAAAGTTGCTGAACATTCACTTCGAAGGAGGAATTGCTTTCCTTTGAAATTCTTCGTCTTCTATGTGCAGTATTGTTAAGAGACCAATTCAAGCTGGTACAATGTGTTTGAGAAAGCTCGAGACGTGGTTTCAGACGTAGCTAGTACATAACGAGATAAGATATGAGGCGAAAGCAACCATTCCTTAATGGCCTTTATTAAGATAAATGAGAGTAACTGGATATGATACCGGAGCTTAATTCCCATCCACAAACCTCAAGAGGCTCTACCCGTTTCTTCCAGGTCCTCACAACCCTATTTCATCTGCAGCCTCCTTGGCAGGATCAGGATTGCCAATTTTGCCTCCAAATTTACATCCTGAAGACCGAAGGGTAAGTAAATGTGCTTTGTCTTCTCTTTTCTTTATCTTATTTCAGCCAAAATGGGCAGGATAACCTATTCCATTTGATTTGACAACACTCAAAATTAATGTGTTGTGAAAATAAGACGTACATGACCAATTCCATTATGGTCCATTAAACCCGTAATATACAGTACACAGACTGGGTGTGTATCCCGAACTGACTTGATGAGTTTCAATCTGTGCAGTAGAGTGGGAGCACAAGCCAACCAACATTGGCCTTTAGTTGATTCACTTGGACTAGAGAGGATACAGATCGCGTCTCATCCACTTGAGTTGTGGTATCTTTGTGTTTGTGTTGAGCCCAAAACAACTGTGACTACACTTCCCGGTAACTTATGAATGTGTGAAAACTTGCACATACTTGTTCTCTCTCTTTCTCTCTTTTGACTGTACATTCACATGCACAAGGCAAGTGGATGATGACTGTGATGAAGACTCGAAACGACCAAAAGAGAGGGAGAAAAAGACGTTTTCCACGAAACAGCCTGGCCCATTCAAATTGAGACTGAAGTTCACTTCATCTCTGGCAATGTTGAATTTGAATCAACTTTAGACTATCATCAATACAAAAATTATAGAAAGTATCCAATCCGTATTCAAACACTAGCAATCAATTGGAGTTAACCTTACATTAGTACTCTATCTTTTTATTTACATCAATGTGTCATCTAGTCGAGGATCAAATAAACATTGGGCATTAACTAGTTTGTTGTACTTGGATAACCTCTCACCAAATTCTTTCCGACAATGTTTCAAACAAAAACCCAAGGCACTACTCTCAATTTAAATGGATCAGACTGTCGAGGCTGCTCATTCATTCGAAGCAGTTGTTCTGCAAGGGTGGGTTGGATCTCTGGGAAGGTTTTGCCTTTAGCTTTCGGCTAAGCTCTTTTCTCGGGGGGGATTTGTTTGAGGAACTTTGAGGCAATGCAAACGGAAACTCCACCGAGTAACTATATTCGACGAGTAGAGTCTTCGAGCGGGTCTCGATAGTCCTAACTGGGAAAGTTTAGTGGAAAGAAACGACGTCTCCTCAATGTTGGTTGAGCCTGAAGACCCGATTGCAGACGTGACCATGGCGTACGAGACACAGAGAGAGCAAATAACTTAACGCCCAGACCATCATCATCGTTTTCGCTTTCTTCCATGGGAAGATCCGGATTTTACTACAGTACCTAGCCCAGTACACGACCCAGTTTTATCAGCAGTAAGGAAAAGTAGCCAAAACTTTGTATGAAGAATACGATCCTACAGTGACAAACGACCAGACTGGCATGGAGACTAGAAGACTAGAGGGAAAGGGATTTAGTAAAAGCAAAAGCAAAAGCAAACAAGCTCAACTTATGCAAATCCTCTTAAAAGCTTCAGTTTTCGACGTTCGTTGTCCTGAGTGAGCTAGCTGGAGAGCGAAGAACGACGGATGGATGGATGGGTTGTTCTGAATGGATGGAAAGAGTCAGTCACTTTCAGACATTGGGATTTTGTTGCTAGACCTTGTACAATGACAGCTTAGTGAAACCGAGGATAAAACACGAAGCAGGTGAATTGGATTCCAGTGGTGAATTATACAAATAGAACGGAATGCCATGGTGCATATCTGCAGTACAAAACGGGCAAGGCTCCAGGACGAATGAAACTGTTTATAAGATCGCAGAGGCAAATGCTCTTTCCAATTTCATATGGGAATTAGTTTGGCCATGCACGTCATTTTCAATGATGTTAGAGAGACTACTCCGGGTGTTTGATTCCTCCCTAAGGGCTCCTTCTTCTCTCCTCCTTAGCTTGGTAAACAGTTCTTCTCGCTTGAAGCCATTCCAATTGGAGACTACAACACTTGGTTGGAATTCGTATTCCTCCCGCCCTCCCTCTCTCTCCTTCTTTCTCCTTCTCCTTCTCTTTCCTTGGTCATTTCCTCCCGGTTCCCAGATGACCCCCCGATGTGTTGTGCCCCTCGGTCAGCTTGGAATCATTACTCTCGAAAAAAAGCTATGCACCGCGAATACTTGTATTGTAGTCCTTTCCGAGGCTGGAGTATAAATAGAATTCCTCCTAATAATGTAGCTTCATCGACCGTATGTCCGTACTACATACATACATTGTGACTGAGCCAATAGTCGGATAGAGTGAACCTTGAGCAATTGCCTCTCTCGACACCATTTTACGCCTAAAGCCCCTCGGGAGGATTCTGTACCATTATGTTCTCGCGAACCTTCCATACACTCATCCATTGAGGGCCAGCAAGGTTGTTTGAATGAGCTGCGACCATTATTACGTGTTTGGAATCGCCTTCGTTTCCTCTCTTTTCCCCACTGACTGACTCACTCACTCACTAGCTCGCTCATTCAGTCTCTCTTTGATCAGATGGTTGCTCGGTCTTTTACACCGTGCTAGCTTGAGAGTGATCCAATCCAATAGGGTGACAAACCAGCTGGTCTCAGAACTACTTGACAAGCTTCGATCCAATGTGAGGGAGAGAAAAAGAGACAGAAAGAAGGAAAGAAAGGAGGAAGAAGAAGAAGAAGAAGACACGGACAACCCAAAGCAGTAGACGAGACAGGCATCGAGGAAAGGGAGCGAACACCATGATTGTTATTCTACGCCCGCTCTATCCCACACATTCTCAATGCATGACACTAGGGAGTTTAGATTGAAAGGGTCCACCAAAGAGCGTATCGAAGCTGAGCAGAATAATCGTCATTATTCTCCAAACGGCTTTGGTTCTGGAACTGGCTCGCTTGCCAACAGTTGGGATCTCCCCCCGAAAACACACGCACACCCTATATATTCGGCACACAACTACATGCATTCACCATAATGCACCCTTGTGCACACAGGTCTCGGTGTGTTTGTAATGAGTGAGGGGGATCCCTAATGCTTTTGGAGAGGGACTACGATTTTCCGACACAACTCAGGATGTAATTGAGTAAGTCCTTACTAGCTTGAATCGGACATCATGAGGTGGATGACTCCAATCTATCACGAATGCTTTTATTGTGAATTGGTCTAATGATACCCTGCCACCGGTTCCCCTCTAACCCAGCTTTAACCCCCTAGTCGACGACACACAGAGTTATGGAACTAAGAATGAAATTACCAGGACCCTCGGCTCCTCAATTCCACTAAGCCAACAATTCATAGGCTTACAGAACTCCTCGTGCAATTTGACCAGCTGGAAGCAATTGATATCCTCTTGAAGTCCACGACCCATAAAAGCAACTATTTGAAATTCTAGCTCAATGGATATGCTCGTCCTCGAGCAAGTACGTAAGCTAACTTGGTTCATTGTGTGGCAAAGTGCTTACTCACTCAGCCGTCTGGATGAATGTTGTGCAGAGAGGGAAAATTTATCAAGTGTGGCGTTCCTTCTGAAAAGCTCATCAATGGCATATTTGCTGCCCTCTCATCATCATGATGAGGATGATCATCTGTCCTCCGGATTAGAATTGCACCAATGTGCTCAAACCAGTCATGTGTACCGTGTACTGGTTGGAAGGGTGCACCGTTCACTGAGCTTTGCTATAGAAGCCAATGCTCCGAATGGATGGTTCACCCGCCGATTCATCCATTCGAGATACTAGGTGATGGTGAGTTATGGTCCTGTTGGTTTGGGAGTCCTCCTAAGGATAACGTTGATGGTGGTGGCGGTGGTGGTGATGATGGAGCAGAGATGGAAGAGGCAGAAGAAGTGGGTTTAGTGAGGGGGAAAGAGGAGGTTCCCCGACTTACTTCTGTGTCGACGTTTATCTGAAAATATAATGCGTTTAACAACGGATGAGTGGGATCAAACTTGACAGAGCGTGAAATCTGGCTTGATCCTTTGTGAAAAAGCAATATTTCTAGGATTGGAAACATGAACTTTGGCCAGAAGAAGGATGGCCAGACCAACGTCAACCGACCCGGCCTGCTAACTCGGATGAGGGAACCTATTTCAATATTTGACGAAGCATTCAAGTGGTCTAGATGGAGGGGATCACATTGGGAGATTCTGGCGGGCAAATATGGAGTTAACTTTTCGATGTCGTCGTTAGGGCGTTTCCCAAAGCATGTGTATCCAAGGTTGGAGGCAATTCCTCGTGGGGGATCAGACTTGTTAAACGTTGGGGAAGTCTAATTGGATGTGTCAGGACAGACGTGATTTACATTTTACCTGCTCCCCATTAGCCTGATTGTAAGGATCCTTATCACGACTTTGAATATCGATAAAAATGTGAGACATGTTTTGAGATGTGTCAAGTATATGAGGCAATCAGAAAGATTTTAAGATAACAAAGTGTCGCATGCACCAGTTTTGCATTAGGGCAAGAACTGAAACCGATATGACGTCTGATAAAACCATAAAAATTTCAGAATCAAATGAATTACAACGGCAATCAAGTCGCCTAACAAATCAACCGTCATTTCAGCCACATGTTTTGAAGAGCTACATTACACGCAACCCAACGTTTTGTTCTCAAAGGGCGTGTCGGTCTCACCTAAGGTGTACTTTGAGGAACTCTTTCTTACCTGTGATAAAAGGAAACAAGTCCTTGGATAAAAAAGAATTCAAGTAGTGTTTTTATATTTCACTTGGCAATTTTGTTGTGGAGGCATAGCAATAAAGGAAGCAGTAAGTGACATTTCACAATGCTCTTCATTCGCCTCACACGACTGACTATACAAGAATACCAGGACCCAACCCCCCTTCCCCCAAAGCCTAATTTTCATGGTAGGTTTTCATCTTGAAAAAAGTATCTGAGTCAATTCCAAAGGAGATCAAATGTTTCTAAATTGTGAGGAATATTTTTCAGTCGATATCTACCCAATTTGGCCAACGGCACCCCGTTTTCGGTATAACTGTCTGATAATCATCATCATCATCGTCACTGGGCTGAGGATAAAAAATGTGACCTCGAAGGAAAGATCTTTGGGGTGGTCACTGTCAGGCATTTGAAACGGGCTAACCATACTCACTAGAGTACATCAGCTTCCACATCCGATGGTTGAACATGGCTTGATTGGAAGCAATGTTTCAACTTGAGTTTAGGGTTGGGTGACGTTAACGATATTTGTCATTTGATCTCAAAAGAGAATCTCCCAAAGCCTGCCTCCCAGTGTGTTGGTGTGCCTTCCAACCCGCTGACCATCGAACTGGGAACTAGGAATGGTCGAATGACTTGGAAAGAGGGATTGTCTTCGTGTTGAATTCCGGAATGATTTGATCACACTCGCTAGGAACAACTTCTTTAACTTGGTTGGTGGTCTCTCTCGTAACAGCCTTGGCTTGGGTCTCCCGTCTGGTTTGGGTAACGACACATGGAGGGGCAATCTTGATGATGATGATGATGATGATGCCAAGTGGTTGGCGAGGCAGTCATATCACCTTCATCTCGGATCTTTGGTCGTCTTGGACGCCGTCTTTTTTCTTTTTCATTTTGTGCTTCCGTCTTTGTGCCGTTAACAGCCTGTTAAAAGAACTAGCTCGGCCAGCCAAGGAGTTTGATGAGGCTAATCCAATGATCATCAGGGCCAAATCATGTTTCAACCATCTCCCCACTTGAGCTTCATCATGAGACTCTTCTAGTACAAGTAGTACATACATGGTCGGAATTTGCTAAGAATGAGAATGACCAAGTGAGGTGCAATGTCAAATGCCTCCAGGCAATAAGAGTTCGAGCTAATGACACCCAACTATTCTTTAGAGATAGAGAGAGAGACCGTCGGACTCTTAGAGGGGGAAAAAAAGTTGAACTCTCTTGCTCCAATTGAGTTCTCGACGAGATTCCCGTTCCCTCACTTTGTCGCTTCGTTGCGCCGTGTCAGCTGTCGGGCAGCGGGAAGATGTGGAAGACAAATCTAAACTCATTTTACCCATTCGTTTCGTGCATTGGTCACGGGACCAACATGGCTGGAAACTGGCCCTTGAATGATGATGGTCGTGTCGCTGGCTACGTCGTCGTAGGCAGTCCGCCAGTCTGGCATACAATAAACGACCATCAGAACGAACAGCTTTGGCCATGTAAGGGGCGGTCTGTTCTGGTGTTATCTCCTCGAAGCATTCCCCTGGCGTGTTTGAGGGGCGACGAGTGGGCAAAAGGTGGTAATGCCAAGCATGAAGCTCCATTGTGGGGAAATGATGTGTTATTGGGATCCATTGCAAATTGATTTGTTCATGCTGGATTTTACAAACCCAGCCAATCCCAAGCAATGGGTGCGAGGTCCATTCCTTTCAGCTCCCTTCATCATCCATGGCAAAGGTGGATTGAGAGAGAGAGAGATGGTCCGAACATGAATCCGTCTTTTCACTTTTGGTAACGCTTGTGCAAATGACTTTTAGAAGTTCGTTTATGGATAATCGATTTCAACGACAAGCCCATTGCGAATGAGGGATTAGTGTGACCAAAAGAATTTACTTCATTCTCGATTCCCCACTTGAGCTAGCTCGTAGATTCTGAGAGCGGGCTAAACACTGAACAGGAACGGGCAATTCTTGATGAGACGTTTGAGTTGGATGATGAAGAATTCGGCCCAGAACGAACGTCGTGTCGTCGCACTTCTTATACTACTCTCCCATACTTAAACTTCAACTTGGACAAGATTTGGCTCAGACAAGTCGGACTTCGAATTAGTCGTCTTGGCTGTTTTCCATCTCACTCTGAAGAGTTGAAGAGGCCATTGCTATTATGATGGAAATAGTCAAAGCGTGAGTTCAAGATCTTGAGAATCATTCTTCATTGAAGAGGATGAATAAAAGTCATGACTGGGTGCGAAAAAAATTAAAAGGGATCTCGCCGAGTGAGTGTTAGCAAAGGAACTGTATAAATCATCCTACGCCACATTATATTGTCTATTCAACAAACATTTAGTTGCGCACGATCGAACCTCACTCGAAAATGCCGTCATAAAGATGTCATGTTTGAAACATGGTCTATGGCTTTTTTGTGTGCGTGCATAGCTTCACAAATTATGAGATAAATGCAGATTGAAGCGAAAATACCTCTCCGCCAATTTAGTTGGCCTAACTTGAAACGACGTACCGTAGATGTTTGGCCTAAAAAACTACAGAACTGAATGGACGCCTCTTAAAAGGCAATAATTTTGAAGCACCCTTATTCCAACTGAACGGAGAGCTTCGAATGTGGCACTCTTCTCAAAATGACTTCTTGACATTGAATCCTCAAGACATTCTGCTTTTCTTTGCTGGGACACAACCAAGTGTGAACTCTAAGGTCAGATCCCAGGTTCGTTCATTCGTTCGTTCGTTCTTTCGTCCGTCTTGTGCTGATGCAAAAGAGTGAAACGTGTAATTAATTGCCAAGATTTATGACAACCCATCTCGCTAACTTGAAGATGAGTGGCCCATAACAATGAATGTGTGTTGGGCTTTTTTCGCCATTGTGAGAGAACCGCAGTCAAAAAGCGACCCCACTCATCATTATTGCATATGCTAATGACTTCTCGTCTTGACCTTTCATGTTTTGAGCTAAGAGAGAGGGGGAAAGAAGCGGGGCACTAGCACTCAAGATATGTTTTCCCCCTTGAAAAGATCATTCCTGACGAGGAAGATCATGATGAGGCTGATGATGATGGGGTGTCATGCGCTTATTGAACGAACTTACCAACGTTTCCCAGCCATCGTGATAAATAGAGCAAATGCCCATGGCTCATATATCGTCCATCACCAGCTCCAGTCTGGTATTTCACTCGGGCTTAGCATCGTACCTCTACTACAACTACCTAGCATCCACTTTGGGTGTTGGATTGATAGACCCATGATAACTTCATCAATTTTCATATGCAACATGAGTTATAGTTCAGAGTATTGCAAAAAACCACACTCTTGAGTGTCAGGTACACATGAAAACCTGTGTCTCGTGCGCCTTAGCTGACCGGGAAGGATGGTTTTTGTCATTCCTCTTAAGGTTTCTTTAGCCTTGTGCTAGCAACATGCCATTCAAAATATGTCCAAAACCACAATGTTTTATTAAATCTTAGATTGGTTTTTATATGGGGGTCTGTTTTGGAATGTTCCGCTTTTTAAGGGTCCGAATATGAGAGGGTGGGTCTTGGTTGAATGAGATCCCTTCTTTTCTTGGACAGGTGTGGGCAAAAACGCTAATCACGACCTTTAGTAATCTGGATTCAATACTTGTTCTCATGGAAGAGCAATGAGCATGCGTGTAATAATGTGTCGTGTAGTTAATGGCCTTGTCCTTCCGGACGTACTTAAAATCTCTACTTCAAACGATGACAGTTCCTAATTAAAAGTGGTTCTCTGGGACCCTGGGCCATACCTTCATCCATCCACATGGAGAAAAAAAAACACACGCGTCAGTTTAAACCCTTCTTTGGCTTTGCTGAAGGGTCTGTTGGCTAAAACATTTGACTGACAGCCTGCAGACGTCGTTGGAACCTCACTATTGACAGTGTGTCTATTTGACAATATTTCAATCAAACAGATTCCAACGCTGGCTTCTTTAGGCGGCTGCCGCCGAGCGAAATTGCCCTCTCAGCAAATATTTGTCATTCCTCTATTATATTCTGGCTTTCAGTCAACATGAATGTACCCTGGTGCTTGTCGGCCCTCGAATGACGAGCGACGAGGCCGGTCTTATCCTACTTAAAAATGCCTCGCTTTTTACGAGTTCTCGAATTTCAGTTTACTTTTTGCACTTTCTTCTGTTAGCCAACATCAACTAGGTACACTTCGGTCTTGAGCCATCCACATACAATACGTGTACGACGACTCGTTCAACAACAACAACAACAACAACAACTCAATTCACTCACTCACTCACTCTCTCATTGGATCAGACGCGTCAAGCTGATCGTTCGTGTGTGCAAAGTTGCCAAAGGTCAATAGCTAGACCAGGGACAGCATTGGGCCTACCTCGTTTGACTGAGAGTGATGCAACTTTGGCAAATAGACCCATGTTTCATCTCGGTCAATCTGAAACGTAGAATATCACTCTCCATCATCGTCTGAGGAGATGGTAACAAAAACAACTCGGGCACCACTCTCGAAGTACGCTATGTTCTAGAAGTAATAATGGTAGTAGAAGTAGTAAGAGTAGTGCACGTATTTAGTAGTAGACAAAGTTGCAGTGGTAAAACTCTAAAACTCTCTGGCTTTGACTTCCAAGTCAAGGTAAACATGGAATGAATGGGACGAGCTAGTGGGTGCTGGAGAACTCGGAGACTGTGGATCTGTTCCTCGAATGCTAAGCACTCTTTGTACATCTGGGCCTCGAGGTGTGAATGAGTGTGTATGTACAGTATGTATGCAGTGTGCTTTTGGCTGGATTATTTGAGCCTCGACTTGCTCTGAATGTTCGAAGGCATTTGGGGATGAAAGTTTTCCTCCGCTAGCACACATTCGCTCCACTCACTCACTAGCTCGCTCACTGACTTTGAGCTTCAAACGTTTTCAATTATTTGCTTTGAGGTGAGAAGATGGACATGGCAGTGATTCATCTCAACAAGAACGATTCCCACGTGAAAATGAGACATTGAAACATTGAATCACGCTGTTGAGTCGCTATTTCTGAACGCTCGTTGTGATATTGGGGGAAATTGAAATTTCTAAGCAATTCATTTGATCCAACTAGGTACATTGATCGCATGGCTCTGCTACGTACCTAAAACAGATGATGATAATGAAGAAGAAGAAGAAGATGATGATGATCTTGTCAGTTCAAGATGAGGCAAATGGTGGACACATACAGGGAAGAGCAATCGGTTCGATCTCGTCTCACGAGTGGCTAGTTAGCCAGCAAGCAGTCAGTCAGTCGGCCACATAGTAGTAGATGGATGGAAGAATCGTCAACCATCCATGATCTAAGACGACTTGCTAATCCCGTGGAGTGTATGGCCTCCAGGCATTTGATGAGGAGATGAAAAGTGGATGTTATCTCGACGATCAATAATTCGGAACCTCGGGAGCAGAAAATCTGTGATTATACAGTTTTTTTGAAAGGTGGGAGGAGATTCCGATCCCGCGGGGAACGACTAGTAAAAGCTTTCCTCACTGGCGGTGCTTCATCACATCCTAATTATTGGGCAGAATTCTCTCGCTATCTCGTTCTACTACTTGATGTGGTCTTTGAACTCATCGAAAACGAACGAGCGAAGGGAACGAACAGCAACCACCGCTATTATCATTAGATGTCCGCAACTATGTAAACGAAGTAATAGTACGGGGGAGACCGCATAATAGACATAATCTTAAACTCTAAAAGCATCTCACAATTCGTCCTCACTCGACGAAACGGACTTATGTTCATTCGTCTGAGTTTGTTTGACATGAGAAAACAAGGACGAAGAGAGCAAGTTGACAACAATTGGAGAGATTTGAATGGCCTAGCAAAGTCAAACTTGTTTATGAGTTCCATGTCAATATGAGAGTTTGTTCATGGGACTGATTCATCTGTTTACTGAATTGTCGTGACGCGATTTGATTGAGGATTTGACTCGGTGTCAAAAGTCGACTCGAGCTCGTTTCTTTCGAGGCCTCAAAGGTCATGTGCTCATAATTGCTCAAAGCAATCGGATTTGATGAATTTTGTCAGACCATCGTGATGAAAAGTGGTGATTTCCCCGAGCTCGATCTTTCACTATTACATCGGGAGGCGGTTAGGAAATTGCCAGCAAGGGAAAAACGAAGACGACGAAAATGATGTGTGAAATTATCTTGTTCTCTTGGCTGTCTTCAATGAAGAATGAATTCTCTGCTCCGTTCGTTCAATGCTTGGCCTCCCTTCGTTCCTCTTTCTTCTCCCCAAAACCTCGTGAATGGCAGGAAATGAGAGGTCATGGAGAAATATAGGAATTATCTCTTTGAGCACCCCCAAAGAACCATGGAGGCACGCCAATGAATTTTCAAACAAACCGGACAAAAGGATCCATTAGGGAAAGGAAACCGAACGACGTGGTTAGGTAACAACCCGCCCCTGACGATGGCGCTAAGAAATTGATGGGCTAGAGGGATAATGTGATTTTTAGTTAACAGTCATGATGATGAACCTATGAAAACCCGAGAGCATTCTTTTTCCATACAAGCGTCTTTGCTCACCACAAAAGAGCTTGAACACTCTTTGAAGAGTTGAGGAACCCAAGTCATTTTATTCATTCATTTGTTCCAGAGGGCCTCTCGGTCCCCCATTGCGACGGATCAGCGATCCAGATCACCCCTAGAGGCCAAGAAGATGAAAAAGGAGGACGAGGATGGGGATCGAAGTGATCAGGATTTGGTTGTGGACGATTCTAATGATGCAGTCGGAGCCCCTGCGTCTTCCTCGTCAACTCGACCTGGCAAGACAACGAGTAACGGATCGGCCTCAGGCTCGATGGCTACAAATGGAAATCGATCTCCAAAGGAGAACGGCAGCGACTGTGGAAAAAAAGACCCACACAGTCCCAATTCAGCGCGATCGACACCGGCCTCAATTGGCAAGAAGGATGACAAAGCCTTGAGCGCATCCCCGGGTGTGGGACAAGCCAAAATGTCACCACCAGTGTCCAAGGCATTGGCTGGCTTGGGTAAGAAATCATTTGGATCTTGGCAAGCTCTTCCATACGTGGGTGGCTGCATTCCAACGCCGACTTCCTTCAGTGCTGAATCTGAACGTGCCTCTTTCATTGACCCTCTTTTCTCGTTTGTTCCCACTCACAGGCTATCCGTTCCCTGATGGTATTCCGCCTCCCGGAGTTTTTAATGGCTTCAGGCCACCAATTCCAGGAGCCATTGATCCCGTACGCCCTCTTCCACCTGGATTAGTGGGCGGAAAACCGTAAGTTCAGCTTGCTTTGGTTTCCAAATGGGACCTAACATACATTGAGCCTGCCTCTTGGATTCCCGAGAGGAGGTGTGCATCTAACTGATCATGTGTCAATGCATGGAATGGAACAACTCGTATTAGCAACTTGAGAAAGAAGAAGAACAAACACTACCACTACTACTTCTAGTCGGTGTACCATACTACTAATCCTGCTCTAGCTGCTCTATAAGCACAAAGATTAATCGTTCCATTTACTTTTTCAGGGCTTACTCATTTCTGGTTAATGGCGAAGGCCAACCCCGACCGGTGCCGTTCCCAGCCGATGCTCTTATGGGACCAGGAATCCCTCGCAATGCCAGGAAAATCAACACCTTACCCCATGGAGACGTTGTTTGCGCAGTAACCATGAGTAATCCCACCAAATATGTTTACACGGGAGGCAAAGGCTGTGTCAAAGTTTGGGACATCAGTCAACCCGGAAGCAAGAGTCCCGTGTCCCAACTTGAATGTCTCCAACGTGACAATTACATCAGATCCATCAAATTGCTGCCCGACGGTCGCACTCTGATTGTGGGCGGCGAAGCTAGTACAATTTCCATATGGGACCTGGCCTCTCCCACGCCCCGAATCAAAGCCGAAATGACCTCGAGTGCCCCAGCATGCTATGCATTGGCAATTAGCCCCGATTCTAAGGTCTGTTTTAGTTGTTGTAGTGATGGCAACATTGCCGTTTGGGACCTCCACAATCAGACCCTTGTTCGTCAATTCCAAGGCCACACCGATGGGGCCAGTTGCATTGATATCTCAGCCGATGGAACAAAATTGTGGACGGGGGGTCTGGATAATACGGTCCGATCTTGGGATCTGCGCGAAGGCCGTCAACTCCAACAACACGATTTCTCGTCCCAGATCTTTTGCTTGGGCTACTGTCCCACGGGAGATTGGTTGGCTGTGGGCATGGAGAGTTCCAATGTGGAAGTGCTGCATTGTTCCAAACCCGACAAATACCAGCTTCACCTTCACGATAGCTGTGTTTTGTCACTCAAATTTGCCAATTGCGGCAAATGGTTTGTGTCCACGGGAAAAGACAATCTCTTGAACGCTTGGAGGACGCCATATGGAGCGTCCATTTTCCAATCCAAAGAGGAATCCTCTGTACTCAGTTGTGACATCTCATCCGATGACAAATACATTGTGACAGGCTCTGGTGACAAAAAAGCCACTGTTTATGAGATTATCTATTGAACTGGTACGATTGTTGCAGCACTGTGCATGAACGTACACGCGGACAGATGACCCTTCTACTACTCTAGCTCTCCCCAATCAATCCCCTTTGTAAAACCCGGGCAATGCTCTCGCTAACCCTGTTAGTTAGTTGGTGTGTCTGTTTGCTTTCATTGAACTCGCTCTCGTTGTCGTGGCGTTTTCAAACGAATTAGCTCTTATCGCCGTCTACCACTCACACTCCAATGCTTAGTTGGATTCAAATGACAAGTTCTAAAGCGATCAATGTACTAGTATGAATAAATCCCCCACCCACTATCCCCCCATCCCATTTACGTGTATCCAACGAGGTATTCAATAACCGATGAACGAATCGGAGACACCGCCTCACTAACATCCTTTGTGCACTCATCTATTTATCTGTCTGTCTGTCTGTCCGTCTCTTTTTCTTTACTATGTATAAATCCGAACTTGTTCCCA
This sequence comes from Tigriopus japonicus, assembly GCA_010645155.1. Lineage (NCBI taxonomy): Eukaryota > Metazoa > Arthropoda > Copepoda > Harpacticoida > Harpacticidae > Tigriopus > Tigriopus japonicus. The sequence goes on from CM021318.1 coordinate 11,252,636, forward strand.
TTAATGTGAATGAATCTCAATAGTATTTAAACGTTTGTTTTTGTTCCACAAATGTGTCGGTCGAGGCCAAATGAGCCAATGGACTCGCAGATGGTGAAAATATGACCTTTATTAACACAGTCATGATATTATATTAAAGATGTGTATTTAACGCTCATGCCACAACATATTTGCTGTAGTCTTTCATGATCCAATATAATGAATAAAATTAGTTTTTTCCTATCCAAAGCGTTCTCGTTTCGAAGGGGGAGAAAACGTTTCGGAACTAGGGCTGTAAACGAGTCTTTACAATGAGTCGTAGGACTCGAATCGAATCCAACTTTTTCCAAAAAATGGGAAACACTCGAATCCTGCTACTCTAGTCTTTGGAAATAAGATAGTTTAAAGAAGTTTAGTCTTTTTTATATTTAAAAAGTTACATATGATCTGATTATATTCCATAACACTTTCGTGCGTTAATTTCCCGAAAAAAGTGGGAAACTCGTATCTGAACAAATTAAAAGACCTCTAACAACCATTAACACTCACAAGTCATATTTCTGTAGCATAAAGGACCTGGGAGTCCTTTAGTGAGTCCTAGTTCTGAATTTGAGTCTGTTTGAGACTAGATTCGCAGGACTCGAGTCCGAGTGATTGGTTGCTTAGCAAAATGAATCTTGATTCGCGGTCATCAAAAAATGACTCGTTTACATGCCCACTGAAAATCGCCAAAAAATAATCATTAGAAAAACTTTGGCCGTGAACTTGGCCAGCCTCTGTGATACTATTTTTAAAAGTTGGACCTTTTGATTGGCTTCGACTGCTTTTCGTTTTTCAAATGCTAATTTAGAATTGATCCCGTAGCGCTAAATTTTATTTTCAGCGCCATCTACCGTCACTTTGGTACAACTGTTCTGGCCCCACGTTGAGTCAAGAACATATCAACCTATCAGAAGCGTTCTTCTTTCAAGAGACTCTCTTACGATTGGTGTACTCGAAAACGTTTCTCAACGTGGAGAGCCGTTGCTTGTGCTGCCATCTATTCACGTTACCTCAACTAATCTAATGACAAGAGGCACGATGGATTTGAGGTTCTTGGGGCATGTAGAATCAATCCTGAGATGATGAAGGGAACAAAATGCAAGCAAGACCCCCCGAGAAATACGCATAGATTACGAACCGTCCATGTATGTATCCAACCAGCCAGCCGAATCACCACTTCCTAACAACAAATTTGACAGACAATCGAGTTATGTATGTTGCCGACGACTTGCTTGAGCAATTTTCATCGTGCTTCAACAAAAAAGATGAAAAATTCGTTCAGCAATTATTTGAAGGGATAGCAGCAGCAGCACCGTCCTGCCATATTTGCTGGCTTGTTTCCTTTTCACGCCGTGGACTAACTGAAAGGCTTTCTGCTCGTTAGATCGTTGAATTTCCATTGCCTTACTAATACTCTCATGGCTATCTATTTATATGTCTGTCTATCTGGCCAGCCAACATTCCAAAGCGAAGAAGCGTCGTTGTTGAACTCGGCCTTTGAACTGGAACAAATTATTTATGAAATCATAATCCCAGCCATTTTCGACTGAACTCCCAATTCCCAGGCGAGTGAGACTTTTCTTCTGGAAAGTCGTTTGCAAAATGCATGTCAGCCAATACACAGACTGTCCTACTACTTATGAAATTGTCAGGCTTGAAGTAATGAATTGTCATTTATTATCATCTTTTTGTGTAATCATTGGCACAACTATGCAGAGGTGAGCGAGAGAGGCAATGGTTTTTGGGGGGTTCCACTCGTCGAGGATGCAAACAAAGCTCATTTGTCCTCAAAATGCATAGGAGAATGAATTCTTTACGGTTCATGTCGTTCAAGTTGTCTATTTTAGACTAAGCGTGATTTTTTGCGAGAGGGCGAAGGGCAGAAAAGAGTGGTAATCAGAGCAATAGTATTCAATGATGATAATAGGTAGAAGTCGCAACAACAGCAGTTCCAGATGGAGCAGGACAAAAATGGGAATAGCAGCCGCAGGGATGAATAATATAGCTTGTACTATCATTCAAAAAATAATAATAATGAGACTTGGTAACAAGAGGATGTAATTACGTTTCTACGTTCGGGATTCGTATGGTGCGCCAAAAGAGATTTAGCTGATAGGGGCATGGATAACTTCTAAAATTTGATTCCATTATTCCTAACAAGAACTTTCTTAGAAAGACGAATTAAGGTGCACTGCCACTCAACAGAGAAAATGGCTGCTGGTTGTTGTTGTTGTTGTTGCTGCTGCTGTTGCATATAATTGTTATTATTGTCAGTCCTGGGACGGCGGTCAAAATTCCGCCCGGTACGTTCATGTGTAAGAATAGCTTTAATATCATGGGGTTGTTGTTGTTGTTTCTGTTGGAGTTAATGATGATGATGCTACCATCATCGAAATTATTGTTGTTGTTTCAACAACTTGTTGAAGGAGTATTTCCGTACTTGTCGAGGTATCATCCAACTGTTCCAAATCAGTAGATCACTTCGTAAACGGTGGCCTTCTTGTCTCCGGAGCCGGTCACGATGAACTTGTCATCGGATGAGATGTCACAACTTAAAACCGAGGATGTCTCCTTAGACACGAATATGGACGCTCCATAGGGCGTTCGCCATGCGTTCAAAAGGTTGTCCTTTCCCGTAGAGGCGAACCACTTGCCCGAGTGGGCAAATTTTAACGACAATACACAACTTTCATGCAAGTGGAGCTGGTATTTGTCGGGTTTGGAACAATGAAGCACTTCCACATTGGAGCTCTCCATACCCACGGCTAACCAATCCCCCGTGGGACAGTAGCCCAAGCAAAAGATCTGGGACGAGAAGTCGTGTTGCTGGAGTTGGCGACCTTCACGCAGATCCCAAGACCGCACCGTGTTGTCCAGACCTCCCGTCCACAATTTTGTTCCATCAGCGGATATGTCTATGCAACTGGCACCATCCGTGTGGCCCTGGAATTGCCTGACCAACGTCTGGTTGTGCAAATCCCAAACAGCAATGTTGCCATCGCTGCAGCAACTGAAGCACACCTTCGAGTCCGGGCTGATCGCTAAGGCGTAACATGCGGGCGCCCCTGAGGTGAGTTCAGCCTTGATTCGCGGAGTGGGCGCAGCCAAATCCCAGATCGACAAGGTACTGGCTTCGCCCCCCACCACCAGGGTGCGACCATCCGGAAGAAGCTTGATGGAACGAATATAATTGTCCCGTTGGAGACAATCAAGTTGTGAGATGGGAGTCTTATTGCCCGGCTGGGTCACATCCCAGACCTTCACGCATCCTTTCCCGCCTGTGTACACATACTTGGTGGGGTTGCTCATTGTGACGGCACACACCACTTCTCCGTGCTGTAAAGTATTGATCTGACGGGCGTGTCTTGGAATGCCTTGGGCTGTGAGTGCATCGTGGGGAAAGCTGACCGGTTGCAGATGGTTGTCAGTCCCGACGTGAAACGAGTACGCTCTGAAATTCAAAATGACAGAGTTTTTTTTCTTCTTCTTTTAATTGACAGGAGTCCTCAGAAGGGATCAAACTACTTACGGTTTGCCGTTGGTACCATTGGAAGAAATGCCGTTGAGGGACCCGTTGGCTCCGCCATTCCCAGGCATTCGTGGTGCTCCAATATCAGGCTAAAATGAAGATGTAAAAAGAGGCTTGCTTGACTTTAGGCACTATTGATCAGAAATCATACGAGGTTACTTACCAATGCTGGTCTTGGACCAAAAGCTCCGGGTAATCCTACCGGAGGAATACCATTTTGATACGGAAAAGCTCCCAGGTCTCCAGGAGGTCGTGGAGGAAATCCTTGACCAAAGACCCCTGGCGTAGGTGGTTTGCCGTTGGCCATAGGAGCTTGTCCGTTCGGCGTTGGCGGTTTGGATCCTGAAGGCGTTCCGGGTTTGTCAGAATTGCTCGCTCCTTCTTTTGGCTTCAGGGATGGTGTAGATCGCGACGAGGATGAAAGATTGGACGAGGGCCTCTCATTCCTGCCAGAGGAAGGACCGTTCTCGACTCGGTGATCGCCATTGGATCGAGGGGGTTCGTCTTCATTGCCCACATCCACCACGAGATCTCCATCACTTTTGTCGCCACTGTCCGATTCCTGAGAGACAAGAAAATTATCTCGTGTCAATCAACAAAGATGGCGACACATTAGTATTTAAGGCGTAACATTAAACTAAAAACTACTAAAAAACGCCCGCTTTTTGGCAAATCTATTGGCCAGGGTCGAATGCTTTGATTTTGCGGAACGGATGGCAACTTGTTGTCAGATGTTAATTGCAAATAAAATAACTACTTGAAATTAACCTAAAAGATTGGTGATGATTGATTAAATTATGTCACATAAGCGTGGAGTTGTATTAGGTAGGTCTAACTCTGAAAAAACGACTCAATTTAGCCGAAGCGAGTGATTGCGCCCAAGAAGCAAGTTCAAGTCAATCTTTTCCTTGTATTAGTTCTTCTCCTCTCAAGACGAGTTAAGATACCAACTGAGAGTACCACACCATCCACGCACTGGCAATACGCTACGATCGACCGAATGCCGGACAGTTTCCATTAATCTATAGTCTAAATTATGTAAACATCAGCGAACAACCACCTCACATTGCTTTGCAAAGAAACACTGGTGAAACGCAGCCGCCGAAACGACGTTGCTGAAGGGAAATCAAACAATTGCTTTCTGTTATACAAATGTTTGCTTAGCAATGAGTAGGATAGAGGAGGGTATATTTATCTTTTCCTATCGCACCATCCAACAAGCCTTCAGGACCAAACTCATTCTCAGTTTAAGCTCCAGCTAATTTTTTTCTGGACGAGAATTCAACCTGAAGCTTATCCACCACAGATTAACTACCGCAGTCAAAGAAAGCCCACGAGAACATTTTCTTACTCCGTCTGTCATTGCAGTAAGTCAGTCTGCAAAGATATTATCATCATCACACTTACATGGCCAGATTTCCGGGAGTGTTCCTCCGTTTTGATGCGTTTCCCGGGACCATGGCCATCCTCGTTGGGCGTGGACGCTCGGACTGGAGATCGAGGAGAGCGGGCTCGGCTACTGCTGACACTAGCCGTATCCCGATGGTGGGGGCGAGGCGACGCTGAGGCTGAATGTTTCATGCGCTCCTCCATGGCGTTCAATGAGGGCTTTTCCTCCTTGACATCATGCCCTCCTAAGCTCGCTCTGTGCATGAGGGGATGAATACCAGCGGCGGAGGAGACGGCCGCATTGGCGGCGGCAGCCGCAGCTGCGGCCGGATGACCGGCAAGTGAGAGTAAACCACCCGCCATTGAAGAGGGCGGGACACCTGGCATACCGCCCAGACCAGGAGGTAATCCTGGTGTTCCAGGAGGAGGCATTCCCGGTGGCATTCCAGGTAATCCACTTCCAGCTGCAGCTTGCTGCTAAAAATAAGACAAAGAACATGGTCAATGCTCCATGACGGAATGGGGAGAAAGAGAAGGTGCATTGGGTGGAGAAGACATAGTAAAAAGATATTCAAGAGGAGACTCATCCTCGATTCCATCCACTCTTCTCCTTCTCCGAGGACCATTAATGTTTCATGATACAAGGCATAGAGTGTGACAGTGCCAGTGGAACTCGAGAATAAATCGATCAATAATCTGAACCCTTCCCGCCGTTCCAGCTTGGTTTGGTATTTTCAATCTCTATGTCTAGCTCTCACCCCCTATCTTTAGGTCGTCTATGAATGTTACACAAGCTTTAGTGAACAAGAGAATAAGAGAAAATGGATGGGGAATCTCCCCTCTTCCATTTGCTCCCACCCTCATCTTGCTATGCTATTCGGACTCTCACGGCAACCATTTGAAAAAGGGAACATACAGTATACTTCGCTTCAAGGCAATATTTTTCAGACCTTTGGGTCATCAACATACCCTCTTCGCATTTCAAATCCTTGCAATACCCAATTCCCAACCAGTTTGGAAATTTACTAAATTGAAGGTATGTCAAGCAAACACCAAGTTGCCTTGTTTCCCAGTTGTTAGCAAATGCGTCAATTTATAGACGAATTAACGGTAACAGTTAAGGAATACTGAACGGCTTTGATATTCAGACTGAGGCTAACAGTTTGTAACGGACCTCCATACTTGTTGTTTTCCCTTGTACGAGTACCTCCAACACCACTTCCCTTTCTGTCCTGCAATGTAGGTTTGCTCCCTAACCAGCCATGTTCTACAAGAGTTGATGTAGTAAAGAACAAATGGCTTTCTATTTGCAAATGAGATTGGCTTAGTAAAGCGTGAATGTCGCAGTTGTGGCTGCCATCAGTTCTGGTAACTCCATGGCGACATCACCAAAGTTCCCTTCCTCCCTTTCAAACATGACCCGCCGAGTGAGAAGCATGTTCCAAGGGTTGCCAAGATACTCGAGGTACTGGCCTACAGTAACATGGAAATTTCATCCAGAGGAAAAGGTTCACTCAAAAAGGAACTAACTCTCCAAGACGACGAGGCGAGGATCTTGTTTTCGAAATTACAGCCGTCTTAAACCCAACCAGACTCGAGTCAATCTAATTTACCGAGCAAAAGTTCTTGTCGAGTGCAAACTTGATTGGAACTTGTAGAAAGTGTCTCGAGTATAGTTCTTATTCAGTCGTAAGGTCTGAATTGCCTGTGTTCACAACGAGATTTCGTTTTTGAGGCACAACTAACTTACGAGTTCAAAATCGTTTTCTTATCAAGTTCGGTAAACATTCGTATCCTTCCGTGACCTTTAAAATTAACTTATGCCGACACGATTAGAATTCGACTTACCTGCATTGCAGCGTTAAGCTCAGCCATGGTGATTTGTTTGGCTCTTTCTACTGCCATGGCCACCTGTTGTTGATGCTGGAACACCAATAAATATAAATTGGAATCAAATATCTCTCCAAAAAGACATTTTAAGGAAGAGTTTTTATACTTACTTCAGCGGATAGAAATGGTAGAACTTGTCTCAATATTGCGTCCAACCGCTTTCCGATCTCGGTTTGTTTGTGCATTTCCACGTTAAGGCCATAGGACATTTCATAATACTGCAAGAGAAGTCCATTCATACTATTGTAGTGATTTCGTTAAGTGCATTTAACTAATCCCGATTCAATGCCCGAGCTTTCCGTGGCAAGCCATGACCTGGTCTTTGAGTCCAAAGAAACCGATAGATTCAGATTCGGGAACGGGCTCTAATTACATCAATTTGCTCAAGAGATCCTGATTCTTCAATGCTTTGAACAAGATACAACGAGCCTCTCTTTCACCTTCCTTCCTCGCGTTTGGTTTCTTTGCTCTCACACACATTTGATTTCTAGAGGAGAGTCTAGTCATTGCAGGCTCTACTACCGTTCTCTGGTGCTCTTAGAGGGAGGGATCTTTCTCCCCTCCCTTCTCAATGTACTTTACGTGGGGGAATTCACTCGTTTCCTTCCATGGGCATTTACACATCTTGGGAGAGAGGAGAAAGCCTCTTCGAGCATGCTTAAAAGATCTCCCTTAAGGGCTCTTGATAATTCAGGATTGCATGTTGGAAGTTGAAATCCCATGAAGGAGAGACGATCAGAGAAAGGACGACGGCAATTCGCTCATCTTTTCTCGTTCCTCGTGCCGTGACCACTTCACATTTTGGCAAAATACGTAAGCCCACGATGGTTAAACACTTTTTCCTTACCATGACATAGTGGCGTTGCATTTCAGTTTTCTCTTGGGCAAGTTTTTCGCATTCCAATTTTAGGCTAGATGAATGAAGAAAATTGACTCGAGTTAGAAAGATTTCGATCACAACCTAAAAAGGCGGTGCAACAACCTGTGATATTGGTTTTGAATGAAATTGAATTCTTCTTTGATTCGCTCGCAAGTTTCGGCTATTCCCAACTTCATCTGACCTCCGCCAGGACCGCCCTAGAAGAAAAAGATGTCCTGCATTAAGAGGCATGTGGTCGAAAACCATAGGTTAGAGATCAAAGAAGATTGTTCGTGCCCTGAGGCCCAGGAATATTGGGAAAGCGCTTCAAGCCGTACTTTATGGTGTACCTTATCGTTGTTCATGCCTTGACCGGGATGGTCTCGAGGATTGTGTGGGGGCATACCACCATTTGGTGGCATATCGATTCTAGGGCCTCCCGGGTTTAGACCCGGGGGCATTGACATGCCGGGGGGAATACCACCTGGGAACTGGAACAAATACAGAAAACGGAACACAATAAACACAAGGTCGTGCAATCACACAAACAGATTCCAAGGAACACGTTTTGGGACGAGGATTATATTGAACGATAAACGATGTTTTTATATGATTACATAGATAATAATCTTCATATGGAAGCAAATTTATGAAATTAAAAGAGCGAAATTTTACTAAACAATCCGCTCATTGCAAAAAATATTAGGCAACTACACAAGTGATCAAAGAATCAAGATTTTTTTTTCAAATTGACCGCACCAAAGTGAGCTGGAACAACGGAACTGAACAAGAAACTGAATTTCTTAGTGCCGAGGCATTTCTAATCAGTGAGATTTAAAAAGGCGAATATTTTACCTCTCCGAATAACCGTAGACTAAGGAACACCCATTTTGGCCCTTCTTCAATCCAGCATTTATTTTACCGTCAAAACATCACCAACCATATAACTTTCTGATACAAGCAAGACATTGATTGTAAGTAACGACCTGATACAACATTTCTATGTGCCAACTGTTCAACTAAGACAATGAAGAACTGATTCTTTTGTCAATCAATAGACCCTAGCGAATGAAAGATCAGAGTAAAATGAATATTGACAGGTATCTGAAGTACACTTCTGGACAAGAAATGCATTTGAACTTCGATTGGCCAGCTAAAGGCTCAAGCACCACCTAGATTAGTCATTTGTCTTTGCACTAGTTTGATCAATTTCGTCTTGAGGAATTCACAGACTGTCAATCAGACGACGGCTCTCAGAGGGAGGGAGAAACAGAATGAAGAACTGAGCTCAATTCAATCTTGTGCTTCTCCACTAGTGCCTTTTTCTGTCTGTTCGAAATTCTAAGGTACCAAATCGATTCGATCGCCGTTCAGTCGGTCGTTCGTAGAGATCCGACGGATGGCAGATTGTGTGGTGGCTGGCAATTCGGCAATTGACGAGGCGAGTGGCTCCTTGCCGCGAAGTCGTGGAGCACTGATTGAAATCACATCTCAATAGGCTGAAAGATTTCTGGTGTGAACTTTTTTCCATACCTGAGTTCGCCGTCGCGGATCAGAGCTGAAAATCTCATGCTCTTCTCTGGCTTCTTTTTTCATCTTGAGTTGGCTCATCATCCCCCGCCTGGCCCATTCACAAGCCGTTTTCAAGCCACATTTACGTTTAGAGTTTTCAGCCCTTGTCGATAAATTCCAGCTCCCGCAGAGTGAGGGCTCATTTTTCAGGCATAAATATATTGGGCCGCCTCCTTTTTCGTTTGCTTGCTTTTTGCTTCGCCCATCCCAACGCGAACAACTACCACCAGTACTTCTCCTTCTTTTACTACTACATCTTGTTCATTGTCTTAAGACGGTGAATTTTTCGACCCTCTCACACATCTCGACATGATTAGGAACAAAAACGATCCTGTGACAGAATGCTTTACAACTCTTAAAAGAGATAGAATTCGCGTTAAGACGTCGTAGCCGTCAAACACGACTGGCTTTCAACTACCAATACAACGAACTACACTGAACAACAACAACAACATCTACTACTACAACAACACTACCACCACACTAGGGAGCGAAGCAATGAAAACGTGGAATGCTCATCCTCGTTGCCTTGTGTCCATGAGGTCAGCCAGACAAGCGATTTTCAGATGGTCATCTCATGAATGATCCGTTTCAACCTTCTTATACCCTGATTCTCTTCTTCTTCCCCCTTCTTCGTCGTCGCGGGTGACCCTGTCGATTGGCCACATCAGCCATTTGAAACACAATAACATTCACTACCTCGGTGGGTGAATTACTGCCCTATCCAAGCGCGTCGGCAAACCGAATCATTGGAAGCAAGAAGACTGACCCAATCTGACGGGAACGAAACCCCCATGACCCAAACGAATTAATACGCCAGAGGAAATGAGACAAGGACGGGATCGATACCCTCATCAGCACCTGGATGAGGGCGAGCTGGCACTCAATGAACGAGGTCAATCCATTCGGCCCGAATGCAAGTGCCATTGGACCGTGAGCCTTGAACACATGGCCTGGCGCTTTGGAACAATCCCAGGTATTTTTAATAAACACGAAAACATTACATCCAATTAAGATGTCAAATTGAATTCAAAGAAGAAAAATGGGACTAAAAATTTAACCACCTTCGATTTTCCTCTCTCACTCTTTCTTACTCAAAGCAAAAGAAAAAATGCGGACTAAATTGCGCACCAACGCAGACAAATTTGTTTAAATTGATAGGTTGCGTGAGACAAAACGGGTTCCGACCCGCCAAAATAAGGAGTGAAAACTTGACTATGAAATAATAAAAGCGGTCTAAATTACGAGAAAAAGACGGCAAATGAATCAAGCGGTGGATGCACATCTCAAGTGGGCGGACAAATAGTCACAACACATTCCCACCCCTTGGGATCAGTCCGGCCGTCCCAGGCCCTCCTAACCCATACATGCAGAGCCTGAGCCCGCTTAGGCGAGTGAATCAAAGCTGCTTCTTACCGGATTGGGTCCCACCGGATGACGACTGGGTCCACCGAACATGATGAGGCTGAGCGAGGATTGATTAATAAAAAGCACGAGCACGAGCACACGGGTCCACCCCGATGGGGTTCACGAAAATCGTTTCGTGGCGGTCTCCAGCGCGACCCACCCACTGTCTGACGGGTGGAGGTCCACCTCAACCGATTGCACGACCACCCAATCCCCAATCAAGACACAAACCCCGTGAGTTCAACCGGATCAAACAGTAACCTCTTTTGAGCCCGAGATTCGGGATCGAGGGGCGGGGAGACAAACCCGGGTCTGGGCGCATTCACACGGACCCTAAACACGCACTGGCACTCACTCACTCAGCCGCGGACCGTCAATATCACCAAGGGCGACTTCTCAAACCGGAGAAGAATCGCCACCGACTGCCAAACTGAGAAGAGAAACAAGCGCACTCTCGAAACACGACCAACACGCGAGAGAGTTCTCTCGCGACTGCCACCAAATACTAACACTACGCCCGCTGCCCTCGATCTTCCCTCCCGTTTTGCCGACCGGATCGGCCTTTCAAACGGCAAGAGAAGCAGCCTAACCCAGCCAGCTCAGCCTGGAAAGAGCGACACAACAACAAACGGCGGGCGGGCCAACTCAAAACGGCCAACCTCGGCCCAAAAAGCCTGCCCCAAAAACACATTTTCCAGCGGGCGAATCGAGAAAAAATAGTGGAGGACGACGGAACGGGACGGGCACTCCACATGGAGTGAATTAGCCGATCTAGGCCAATGAAGAGGGCCGTGAGGCAAGATTCGGGAAAATGATTGGTTAATGAGAGTGATCGGACTGGAGCTCGAAAGAAAAGACGTGAAATGAGAGAACTAGTCTTTTGACGAGGCACTACGATGAAGGAATAGAAAAGGTCTTCTCATTGGTGGACGAGTCAATACCGAGCCATTTTGAGTTGAGGAAGCTATATTAATGAAAATAGTACCAAAGTAACAAGTTGAAAAGAGTTACAATTAATTATGGATTGCTTAACGATATTTCAATTTTTTTTTGGATTCAATATTAGCTTTAAATATGCGTCAAAGTCTTAGGATCTTTGAAATTCATCATCATTTTTTGTCTGAAAGTTTGCTAGCAAAAATAAGGGTGGGAAACTTGAATTCCTTAAAGCCTAGACGCCTAGACATCCATAGACCTCGCTAGTGCTGGACTGAGATGGTAGCTTTAAAATTGATCATCTCTGCTCCCATCAAAAGAATTTCTTATATTTTACGGGAACTGTGATTGGTGTAACAAAGTTACACCAATAAGTACACAACAATTTTTAGCTCAATCGAAAGATCTTGCAACGAGAGGTAGAACGAGTTCATTTTCCGCCTTTGCTTGCCTGAATTTGAAAGGCGTATAACTTTTGACTCCGTTATTAAATTGAGCTGAAATTAGTGTAGAAACTCTTTGTTACATAAACCACAGCTCCCGTAAAATATAAGATATTCCCTTGAATGGGAGCAAAGATGACAAATTTTGAAGCTACCATCTCAGTATAGGTAAAACAGGGGTCTATCATCTAGAGAAAGAAAGCTAAAAACCGGGGTATTACTAGGGCTGTAAACGAGTCATTTCTTTTTGGTGACTCGCAAGCCAAAAGTCATTTTAGTAATCAACCAACGACTCGGACTCAAGTCCTACGAGTCTTTTGGTGCAAATCGAGTCTCAAAATAACTCGTGAGTCTTTTGCACTGCAAAAAATGTGACTCGCGAGTCTTTATTCCACAGAAATAGTGCTTGCGAGTGTTACATTGTTAGCAATTGACTCTCTTATCTTTTAGTTGGTTTAGACACGAAATTCCCACCTTTTTTCGAAAAAAATATGCGGACAAAAGTGATTTGGAATAAAATCAGATCATTTGCTAGTGATCTGAGTTTTTGCTGTACTTTTACCTAAAATTTCTTCCATTGATGATATTGATGTAAGTACAGTCGAATCTCGATTTAAGAAATCTCAGTTTAAGAAATTTTCGCGATATAAGAAACTTTTCCGTGCTGACCAAAATTTTACTACACAAGAATTCTCGATTCAAGAAATTTTCCATTTTTCCTCAATCTCGATAAAAAAAACATTTTTCAAAGTTATGACCTATGGGAGTGATTACCGTATCATTTTACGGACCTGCTGCCGTTAGCAGTGTAGGCTTGCCAAAAAAATCTCAGTTATCAAGGGTCAGATTTTCGAAAAATGTTGCATTTATGGGCAATGGCATGGTTCAGAAGTATTGCAAAGTAATTTGAAAGCAAATGGAGAAATTGGAAGCCTTCAATTAAACAAATCAATTGTTTTTAGGTTTAGTTGCCCTAGGAACCGATCTCCTCTGGCCATCTTGTTATTCAAAGTCGGGCATTCCTAATTTCAAAGTTCGGAAGAACCCTCTCAACTTATGTAGCGAAATTTTAGATAAAAGCAACAAAACATACTTTTTTGCTAAAACAATGTCAAGAATTGCTATTTCAACTTCAAGTTGTGCAGATAAGAAAGGCATTGTTGCAATTACCAGGCCTAAAACTTCGTTTTAGTTACCTCGCACACTCATCAGAAACACAGGTCTTCCGAACTTTTTTTCCCCGCCAAAAATGATGACGTCACTAGTAATTGCTGTAATTTATCTTTCTTAAATTGGTCACAGCACAAAAACAAAACAAAACGAAGCATTTCTAAAAGGATCGATGCAGTGCTTCCATATTTTGCGCTTTTGCGCAAACTTTGCGCTTTTTAGGGTGTCTTTTGCGCACCTTTTTGGACTCTCGTGCCTTGCGCCTCTTTTGGAAAAAAAACTTGCCCTTTTCAAGATTTACTCAATAGAACGAAAAATTGCATTTTGAACCCTAAAATCGCTAAAAATTGTCCAATATGCCACTCAACAATAACTATTGTAACCTAGTGGAAAATAAGCAATCCAAGAAAGTGTCATGTGAACCCAAGAAAGTCTCTCAAATTTGAAGTAATTTAAGATCAAACTGAGAATAGAAGATTTTTTGATGAGATATTCCAAAAAATAGGAAAAAAAACTTTGTCAGTATAAAAGCGTGGAAGGCTCAATTTTTTTGTAAAGTTGTTTGTCCCTGTAAAGGTTAGATAATATACCAATCATGATGACAACATTGTACTTGCTTCTTTCATTTTTTCTGTCAAAGTGAGATTGAAACAAGTTCTGAAGCTTTGCAATAGAGATATAAATGCATGCAATTGTAATGCAAATTTGTGTGTTTTAATAACTACTTTTTAAAAGCTAATTTTTGAGTCATTGTCGGATTTTGTTGTAAAAAAGTAAGCTTATAAGGTTATAGGTATAAAGGTGAGGTAAACTCCTCTGGTAGTTTCCTTGTATTTTTTATCGTTTCTTCAGCCAATCACTTGAGTCTCCATATAAGAAAAATCTCGATATAAGCAGCATTTTGCCGCTGACAGAAAAGTTTCTTGAAATAAGATTCGACTGTACGTGCTTTCTCTAAATGCAACAAATCTATAATTATGTGATAGACCGAAAGAGCTCTTTGGTCTTTGGAAAGAGAGAAACCAAAAGCAACCGAATAAGCTTTTAACATACCATATTCACTTCCGGGCCTGACATCTTAAACAAAAATTGACGACCAAATTACATTAATTATTATCGAATAGCAACTGAACTTCGAGGTTTAAATCAGGATTTGTGATTTTGGTCGGTCAGTCGTAAAATTTAAAATTGATGGATTTGATCCTTTTTCCGAACACTCGTGAAAGAATCGAATCGAGTCCTTGAAAAGGATTGGAGCAGGGGTTCGTAAACTTTTTTGACCCAAGGCCCCTTTTGTTTTGTCTCCTCTAATGGGGGAAATTGTTCCACCGATATATTTAGTTCACATTCTCTATGGAGGCAAATTTGTTTTGAGTTTCTTTTTCATGAAAAAATCTTTGTTTCAGATACACAATTAATTGTCAAGTATTTGAAATGATTGTAGGTAAGAAGGTCACAAACAAAATGGTTAAAAGTAGGGCCCAGAAAAATATTTGCAAAAAAGTGACAAAATATCCAGTATATATTTTTCTTCAAAAGACCAAAATATTTGGAAAAGCCGGATATTTAAGAAATATTTTTTTTGACAAGGCCATTATTTGGTATTTTTGTCTGTGTGCACCGACTTTCCAAATTTGTTTCTGGTGAATTTGATGCATTTGGCCGTTTTTGGAGGCATACTTGAATGTAATCGATTCAAAAATATAATTTTCAATTTTCTTAAATAGTTGGCGCAGTTTTTTTTGTGCATGACAGTAGTTTTGGTTGTGAATGTCTATAATCTTAGTACAAATGCCATTTTGTGGAGGTTTTTGTATATTGGGTTCATTTTTGGTAAGCCCTATTGTGCATTGGTCGTTCATTTATTTTCCTCAATTTTGCCTGAAATATTTTTTCTGACTCAAATATTCGGGGATATATTTGTTTTTTCCTTGAAAAAGCCAAAATATTTAAAAAATCGACGAAAAACGGATAAATATTTTAAAAATATTTTATATTTTAAAAAAGTTATTTCCGGGCCCTAGTTATAAGTATGTAGGTCCAGGGGTTCCTGGTAGGTCACAGTAAAAAGGTCACGAGGAAAAAAGGCCAAGAGGAAAAAAGGTCACGAGGAAAAAAGGTCAAGAGGAAAAAAGGTCACGAGAAAAAAGGTATAGAGGAAAAAAGGTCACAAGGTGTAATGGTCACGGTAAAAAGGTCATAGTCTAACTTCAAAAGTTGTGTTCTTGTAATGCACCAAAATTGCATTGGTTTGTCACTACAGTGTTCGAAAGTCCACAGGTCTAAAAGCTTCTCCAATTTCTTTTTTAAGGTCTGAAATTGGTCGCTCTGATTTGGTTGACTCTGATTTGACTCTTGTCTTCTCCTTTTCCCTGTCTTCTCCTTTTCCCTGTCTTCTCCTTTTCCCTGTCTTCTCCTTTTCCCTGTCTTCTCCTTTTCCCTGTTTTCTCCTTCCTCAAATGTAGAGGGTGACTAATTTCGAAACTGAAATTGACATTTTAAACCTATAATAACTTCAAAATGAGGCAAAAATCTTGATATCCTTAAAATTTAAAACTGTTTCTTGATACCATAAGAAACAACTTGCTGTTAAATGCTGCCAATTTCAAATCATTGGGGATGTCCGAGAGGCATTCAACCTTAGCAAAGTGAAGGGCGTATTTTCGGAATTTCCCTACTTTCCATTACAGAAAATGCCATAAATGCCGCTTGAGGTCGCTTTTTTCGACTCTTTATAAATGTTTAACAGTTTATGCACAACGCAAAAATGGCAAGGTGACCCATGCCTTGGATTTGAATACTAAAACTAGGAACTTTTTTTGCCAATTCATTTAATAAATCACGGATAGGAAGAACACAAATTTAAGCTTTTGTGTCATATAGGGTTAATCCATTACATATATGGACACAAACTAACTTGTGGCTTCAAGAACGAGTTTTAAAAAGTTGGTGTTGATTCGCATGTTTGCTCACACTAACTGTCCGCTCAACAGTTGTGAGGGCGACATTTTCCTCACAAATTCAAGGTATTTCGCCCCCTTTGCCTAATCAGCCTGAAATAAGCTTGCGCGCTGAATCTAGTGATTAATAAACGATCAATGGAACTGCGTAATTGCCCTGAGTCCAAAAATAGTACTTAATCAGGTGACAGATGCCCGGATCCGGATATTGGTGCAACTGGGGATGCAACAGCTGACTCTCAGCCAAGCCGGACCATGGATATACTTACATAAGAGGATGCGAAGACAGCTGTTTGTTGTTGTTTTTGAGAGCCCAATGAGGCCCTATAGAGTGAACGAAAGGGAAGTGTTATCGACTCAATATTCAATATGTTATACTAAATCAGTGTATGAATTGTCTAGACATCATTTTGGTATGTGTATATGTCTCTTAGAGATAATTAAATGCAACCCACTCTTGGGTAAATCACGTTCACCACTCATTATCAACCCTATTCAACTTATCCTGAAATATCAATGGTTTCAGATTGTAAGTACCTAACAACACCATCAAAGTGAAGAATATGGTGCTCCATGAAGGTGATTTGTTCTTTAGTTCATTCTGCATGAATAATCATTCAAAGGGAATCATCAACAACTCAACTATAAGTTAATGGATAATTTGTTCAATATTGTGCTTCCTCTCAGTTTGGCCAGTCAAAATGTTGTTATTTGGCATCTAATGGATTTCAAGCATTTCAGACGGTAAAATATTGACTAAAAATGACGTTTTTATGGGGAAGAGTGTGGATGCTTTGGGTGTCAGTTTCATTGTTAATAACAGGGCCACAGTTGTGCAAAAACGCGCTCAATTTTCATGAAACTTCATCGGTGCATAGTTGGACCCATTGTCTGAAGTTGGTATTATTATATTCAAGTTATACATGCGTTTAATTGAGATCCATTCTCAGTTTTGTGCGAGACATTGATTTAAAGCAGCTCAGTTTCGACTATTTCCTGAGAACAAAAACATCAGTATAGAAATTAATGGCAGGAAAAGGAGCGCCATCTCATGCTGCAACTTTGTTCATGAGCGATGTTTGCTATCAAACACCTTTTTCTATCGTCTTTTGGCAATTTCGTTTGAATTCATTGCAGAGCTTCACCGTTTTAAGGGCCTTCTTAGGCTACGCGTCAGCTGAAGTTCGCGTCCTGTGGTTAGAGGTTCCTGGCCGGACGGAGCTTCCGGAATCCTTGGAAATAATAGATGGCGCCATATACAAGCGGCAGCAATGTTTACATTTACTTGAAAAAGCCTATTGTTGTTACTCAAATGTGGTGGCCCTGGGCCAACCCGTAGGACTTCAAGCACGAAGTTACCAAATAGAAGTAAGACTTAAAGTACCCAAGTACGAGTTGAAAATACGTCACCGTGACCGTGGTGACGAGGTTGAGTGGAGGTTGCGGAAGTTTAAAATTGTATGTACCGTGATATTGTCTGCTATTAGAACCGAAGGCTTGTATGATTAAATAGATCTTAGTTCATATCAATGGATTATCAAACTTTTTTTGGATTCCTTGGAAAAATGAAAAAAAAACAGTCAGAAAGAAAACTGATTTTCTTTTGGAGAAAAAATATGTCACTGCTGAGCGTTTTTATTTATTTTTTGATTGCGTGTGTGTTAGTGTGTTAGCTTGATGACGTTAAAAGGTCACATTTTCCATTGCACCCTGAGCCCCAAATCAAAATGTTGCAATTTCCTTAGATTTTCCTTAGGTGGAACCCGGCCCATACAGCCTCGAAACCTCGGGCCTGTTTCGGCCCTCATAGGCCCGAACTACCAATGTTGGCGCCGTTAAATTCCACAACGCTGTTGTTTCGACAACATCCTGCGTTGCTGCCATGGAATAGTGCGCTCTCTCGTCCTCCCAAACCGTCCTCTACCTATCAGAGATGTAAGCGGGAGAGCCGTGTCAGCTGCTGGTTCTATTGCAGATAAGAGGTTCCTGGTTGAATGGGCTAGATTTGAGCACGCTCGGCCGGGTCGGGCGGGCCGATCTGCGTTGGCCGTTCGTTGTTGTTCTCCCATTGTTTTGGTTGCGGATGATCTGTTGTTGCTGGCCTCGTCGTCTTTCTTTAGTCGAGCGTTGGCCTTCGTAGGCAACGGCTGTTGAGAGTGAGTAAGAGAGAAGAAGACACGCACGGTTCCACAGAACGAAACGCACAATACACAGACAGACTCACAGCGAGGCCGTTTGTTCCTCGATTGTCGTTGAGCCGTTCGTTCTTGGGACTTTAGAGAGAGAGACCTCAGACCTGGATGCAACCCGAGGTGGAGGCTCTGATCTAAAACGCCCGTCCGTGCCTTTTACTCAGCTCATCGTCGACAACCTTTCGTTCGCAGTGAGAACGAACGAGGAGGAAGCAACCCGAGAAAGAAAGCCCCCCTCCGTCCTGTGAACCTCCCCTTGAGCCGTGGGGTTCAACGGGTCCAAAGCTAGAAGAAGAAAGGGAAAAACACACTCGGCAAGACAGAGAAAGAAGCCCTAGTAGCTCGCTTCTCCCCCTTTTACCTGAGTAAGACGACAGCCTTTCTTGGCCTTTCGTCGGACTCGTCGGATTCGGAGTCGGGAACGAGGACGCAAGGGCCGTCAGTGAGTGCTTTCCTTCTCGCGGGTGGTCCTCGCCATTGGATTCTCATTCCACTTAAACGACTGACTGACGAGGAGGCTGCCTGGCTCGCTCTTTTCCATCACCTACCTTTCCATCTGTTCTTTCTGGTTCGTTGTTCCTCGGACTTGATCCAGCCTTTTTGGCTCGCCAGCTTATTCAATAGCTCGACGACCTCGAAAAGAAAGAGCCACGACTCCTCCATCGCGAGGACAGTGAGTGTGAACTTTCGGTAGCCTCGACACGATTCAAAGAAACAACCTTTGTAACGTGCACCGTAAAAAAAGCGTTCCATAAAGAAGATCAACATCCATTTCTTGTCCGGCCTCTAAGGCTCGAATACGCCCCTTCCTGCTCAGCCCCCTCAGCGGCCGTTTTTTGGCCTTTTGATTGGTGGGCGCCCGTGCTAGGATCTACGCTTTTATGACGGTCCCAGCCGTTCCGTGTACTCCCACCATCGGAGAAAGCGCCAGTAAGGCCAACAAGATGGAATTTCGCAATGTCGTGTTCAATGCGGCTCGTGATGGCAAACTTCGCAGACTCAAGGTAAGCCCGACAAACGAAACTTTCATTGATTAGACGATGGGATGGTGCCTCATCCCTTTCGTGCATCCGAAAACGCTCTTTTGAAGCCCTGGTATTTCTTCGGATTGGTATTTGTTGGATTATCAGTAAAATTGGCTAATGCCATTGAAATGGCATTTCTTTGCCAGATAATTAGGATAGCGGAGTTCCATGGTGACTAAGATAAAAGGATCAATAGCCCACAGTGATAGACTGACTCCCTCTGTTTCTGATCAGTGATGAAGTACCAATCCCATGACAAAGAACAGATGTGTCATTGACGCAATTCTAGTTTCGGACTTGGGTCCTGTCGCCCCTTGTTAATCGTCGTCGAAAAACAATTGCATCAATTGACTATTTGCTTATGACTTATCATCAAAAGTGAGACCCAAGGCCTAGAATCAAGCTTTACTAATACTTAAAGTCGATGGCGATCAACATATCAATTATTTGCCATATCGTGTGTTCAGTTGACGCCTTCAACAGTCACTTACGCTCATCATGAGAGGGTTTTGAAGCTGGGCCTCTTCAGTTTTAATGTTATTATTTATGGAATTTAACCATATCGAGAGTCAAATCTCGTGGTTAGCTTAGCTTAACCTGGCTGATTAGCTTTGGATCGGTTCATGATTTTTGAGAGCATCAATGCATGCCCCCAACCAGTGCTTTACGCCGAACTTGAATTCGAACACAAAGACACAAAGCTAGGAGCCTGACCTTGAGAGTTGACGCTCAATCCGGGCCCGTTGCTCCCCACGATGAAGAAGAACGAGAAGCAACAAAAGTGGTCGTGATCAGCGGAGTAGTAGGAATAGTCAAACGAGCAAAGGCGATAGTGCAATGACTGAGGTGATAGTGCCTCAGTAGTAGTAGTAGTAGTTGTTGTTGTTGTTGTTGCTGTCGTCGTTGCTGGTGTTAGTGTTGTTAGGCTGATGATGATGTTCGTCATGTCCAGGGGAGGCACAAGAAGAGAAGAACTCTAAGTAGTACCGAAGAAGGATCTCGACTTATAAGACAGAATTGGGCTCTTTTGTAACAGGTACTAGTACTACTGCATGCACAGGGTAATACTACTACTACTATTACTACTACTTCTACGTACTACGAATCTTGGGCAAGATAGGTATATGAACAGAGAGAGCAACGAACGACTTGGGCACAGGTCTGTTTGGCTCATCTGATGAAGCTGCTAGCAGCACACTTTAGAAGCCCGTCGAATGGATCCACGCTCAGCAAGCAGCCCGACTGAACGATGGAGAGGTTCGATTCAGGTCTTAGCCATTCCAATGAATATCTATAGCATTTCCAAATTACATATCCCCTGCAACGAAAAGTTTGTTTTAGAATTTGATTTTAGTTTGAAAGAGCTGTCAACCAAAGCATAAATATTAGATTCACCTAAGCAATGACTCACAATAGTAAAATTCCACGGCCTGGTACTTTAGGAAGTTCTGCTCGAAATAACATCCCTGTCAATCTTCCTGGGATATACTTTTGAAGGAGCCTGAATGTACCTATTTCCCACCACAATATACATTTGAACGAAGTTAGTCGTTGGTTATAATTGCTCAATTGATAGATTAAACTATGATCCGTTTTGTGAATGTGATGCCGGTCTATCCCTCTCTGATTTTATCCATCGATAAAAGGTGATGTGTTTTTTAACTTATGATGAAGTGCCAAAGTCCATCAAATTTGTGTTATAAAGTCTTTTTATTAATCTATGTAAGTCTTGTTTATTGCGTCGCTATAAATGACAGCCTACGTATCCCGAAGTTCATTTTTTAAGAGCAATGAAGGCTATTTTTGTATCGAACTGTTCTGCTGTCCGAATCTGGTAGGACTGGACAGTGAATATCTCCAAAAAAGTATGCATTTTGTCAATGTTAAATCATAACCTTCATTTTCCGTTTCTAAACTGTGTTCCTCTTTGTTTAACTCGTAGGTCTTCCTTGATCACAGACCCAAAGATGAGGTCAAGCAGCTCGTATCAGCCAAGACCAATGGAGCCACGCCTCTGGTTCTGGCTTGTCGCAATGGCCACAAAGACGTTGTTGAATATTTGGTGGATCGATGCCATGCCAATGTGGAACAACCGGGATCCGTGACGTTCGACGGCGAGACAATTGAAGGGGCACCACCCCTTTGGTGTGCTGCAGCTGCCGGTCATAGTGCCATTGTTCGTTTGCTCACTGATCAAGGAGCCAATGTGAATTCAACCACGAAAACCAATTCCACCCCACTTCGAGCGGCTTGTTTTGATGGGCATTTTGAAATCGTTCAGTATCTCATCCTCAGAGGGGCAGGTGAGAGAAAGAGAAAGAGACAGAGAGACCAATTATGAATGTTGCGTGAGCTATTTAGATCTGCTTAAATCCAAAAATGAATTTTGGAACGTATCCGGTTGCTAAAACAATTAAACATGCTCGGATGGGAATCGGTTTTTAGGATGCTGGTTTTCAACAACGCTTGTTTTCAATTTATTGGGGTACATTTTTGCATCAATTTTTCTACCATCATTTTGATAATTGTCATGATGAAAGAGTTAAAGTAGCATTTTATTACATTTTTCAACCTTTCATTGTGAAAGGAAGTCGTCAAACGTGCGATTTCAACTACAATTCTGTTGGATTTTATAAGAGTTAAACCAAGCTTTCAACTTCGATCTCGTAAGTGTGTTTTAATTTGATCAAATGCCTATGCTTTCACCCCTTACCTAGGCCAATAAATTGCAAGTTTCCCTGAAGTTCAACAACATTCCTTGACATGTTCGGTTGTGTTCAAGTGAAAACTGTTGATGATTCTGTTGAAGATGAACGATCAGCTTCTCTAAACGTGGGTGGACTTTTTTGCTTCAAGTCCAAGTTCTTGTACCCATCTGTATTGTATTGGGTTAGGTTACTTCCTTGGAATCTTCATCGATTGTTGTCCTATTTTGATAAATCAGTCAAGATTGGCCATAGGAAAAGTATCTTTCAGTTCAAGGAAACTTTGAAGTTTACTTTCCATCTTAATGTCTAGCTATGATGATGTTTTCCATCTTGGCCCGCAGTTCTTGATATGATGAGTCGTTCAAACGCGCCCAAACGTAGTCAAAGTTTGGCCCAATGACAAGAATTTCATCGGAAGCTTTGGCCGAGAAAGTACACCCACTAGCTCTGAACGTTTCTTGTACACATATACATCCACTCTCGACTGCATGCATTCAAATCTTAAAGGCACAAAAAAGAAATGACGATGTCGATGATTACGGGCCCATTGGAACATTCCCAACGTTTTGCCGGGCAAAACGAGGCCTTCACTCACGTGCTATCCAAGAATCAGGATAAAGCATTGATGTTGGTGGGCTAAAAAACAGCAGCATTTTGTTCGTGCGTGGGGATAAAATGGAATAAGATACTTGAACTACGAAAACTAGGCCTGCTCAGACAGCAATGCGAAAAAAGTGTGAAGAACCCGTTTCCATGTCGACATCATGGGTTAAATTTTCCAGACGAAAAAACTACATTTGTATACTCGAAAGAGCAATTCGTCATCTGTGTATTTGCCATTCAAAGGACATTTTACGTATTGTATGACTTATTGAACATATCGATTTGACAGAAAAGTGAAGCATAATGAACTTTGCGATTCCTTCAGGACAAAGCATAGATATGTCCAAAACTGTTGGACATTCCATGCGTCCTCAACTTAAAGATAGAACAGTCATGGTTGAACGAGCAGATTGTTATCAGTTGACAGGTTTTTAGTTCTTGTTATGTAAGGCATGTACGTACGTACGTATATAGCTGGCCAATGTTCTCAAATCCCTCCGCTTGCTATGTTCAGTATGTTTCTTTAATTTGAACTACATTTTCGTTTTTTCAGATATCGAAGTTGCCAATCGACATGGCCATACCTGCCTCATGATCGCCTGTTACAAGGGTCACCTCAAAATCGCCAAATATCTCATTGCCATCGGTGCGGATGTCAACCGAAAGTCAGTCAAAGGCAACACTGCCCTGCATGATTGTGCAGAATCCGGGTCTCTGGAGATCATGAAACTACTCTTGGCCAGTGGAGCTCGCATGGACGTGGATGCTTATGGTAATGTTAGAATTTTTTCCGCAAGCACCCTATAATTAGGGTGATTATTACCCTTGAGTAGCTAATCCTGAATCTCTCAACAACGTGATTCGTCCATTAGTATGTAAGGATAAATCCACATGGCATCTTGAGTGAGTACTCACTCTCTGGTACTGTTGTTCAGACTATTTTTGCTAGCTGAGGGAAATACCTCTCCTCTTTTTCTAATTAGAGGTAGGTTATTTAGCCGTGTTATTACCCAGCCCAAGATGATCAAAAGCAGAACATCCCGCTAAATTAGTAGGTTTCCATCTAACCGCTAACCCAAATGTTCTTCAAAAAATCTGCCACATTTTTCGATTATGATTTGTTAGCATGCCAGATCACTAACTTTTTGGTTCGGCACAATTTGTTTCCTGAAGTTGTCGAGGGAGTGAAAAATGTGCGTATTGGCCCCAAAATACCGTTTTCATATTTGAGAAATAGTATCTCTCGTAAAATTGTGTTTGATTTCGAAAGATGATCAAAACCCTGAGATACTTGCGTTATATGCGATTTTTTTTTAGTCTGTGAAAATCAAGTTTGAATTTTATTTTGGGATCATTTCTTTTTTTTTTTCATAGTTCAGGAATAGAATTTTGCTAGAATCAGGAATAACTTATATAATGGCATTTTCAATATAGGGGTCCTTTTGTCAATTCGATTTAAGAAAACAATTTTTGTGACGCAATTTAAGGTGTCTTGGGCACCTTGTAAAAACTTTGGTCTTGCTTCTATTATCTCATACTTTTTATCATTTAAATGTACTGTAGGTGTGTAATTATTGATTTTTTTCCTCTTTGCTTGTAGGTATGACTCCTTTGTTGGCAGCCTCCGTGACAGGACATATGCATATTGTGGAATTCCTCATCTCAAAAACAGACTTGGTCACACGGAAAGCACGAATTGATGCGCTGGAATTGTTGGGAGCCACTTTTGTCGATAAGAAACGTGATATGCTCGGATCATATAAGTTGTGGAAACAAGCCATGGAAGAGAGGTAAGACGATTGAAAGGGGTTAATTAAGGTGCAC
The DNA here is from genome assembly GCA_010645155.1 of Tigriopus japonicus. Lineage (NCBI taxonomy): Eukaryota > Metazoa > Arthropoda > Copepoda > Harpacticoida > Harpacticidae > Tigriopus > Tigriopus japonicus. Next base: position 11,277,164 of record CM021318.1, read on the forward strand.
GTACCATTGGTAAAGCTCAACCAGAATGGAAGGTTTAAGTGGCTCCCAATCGAAATGGCTAGAATTGCTCTCGCTTGAATTGCCGACAAACCGTAGGGTTTTGAAGCGTGGCTTAGTTACTTTGAAATTCAATTCCAGCCATTGACTGCGAATGAAAATTGGCTCATTTCTCTGATAAAATTGTGCTGCACGCCCAAATGAATTCCTTAGACGTTGTTTGCTGCATCTCATCTCGTTCAAAAAAGACTTGCTGCATGCACTATGGACTAACTGGCTGACTGACTGAGTGAATGTAGGCACGGCCGCTAGTAATAGTGTACTTAAGGTGTGATTCATGGTGATTTGTTATGCGTTCTCAAGCCTCACGCCCACAGCACTAAAATTGAACCAATCCAAATAAGGACCGTAGCTTGAAGAGGAATATCAAATTGACTGTTTAAGGGGATGCATTGATGAAATATGTATCCGTAAATGTTCGAGGCCTGAGGGTTTCTACTGAATAGATTGATCAAGAATCGTATAAACCATCGAGGTTTTGTTTGAGGGGTGCTTGAAATTCTCTCAGTTCATATTGATTAACGACTAATGGAATATAGTTTTTGAGACATTGAAGGCTATGTTTTTTTCATTCTCGGTTCATTTCCAGAGTTATTAATGGAGAGCTTGTGTACCCGAAGCAAGTGATAGCCTCCCCAATCTCAGCCTACGAAAACACGGTGGAAGTGGCCACATTAGAACAGCTCATGGATATCATCTCGGACCCAGATGCCATGCGCATGCAAGCCCTTCTTGTCCGTGAACGCATCCTCGGTCCCGCTCATCCCGACACCTCCTACTACATTCGGTATCGAGGCGCAGTCTACGCAGACATGGGTCATTTTGAACGTTGCATCACTCTGTGGATGTACGCATTGGACATGCAGCAAAAAATGTTGGAGCCTTTGTGTCCGATGACCCAGAGCTCACTACTCAGTTTTGCCGAACTCTTCAGTTTCATGATGAGCGAGAATCGCACTCGTTCGAATGCTGGCAATGATCGATCCCCGGTCAACTTCTGTGATATCATGACCGTTTTCAACAAGGCCGTTGAAGAGGTACGCATGGGTCAGCTCAACGTGAGAAAAAACCCTCTGAACTCGATTAGCGGCGATCGTGATATTACATACTTGAACCGAACTCTCATCATCATTCTCCATCTCATCTGTTTGCTTACGAAACTCATGCCACACCTCAATGACGACCAAGTGCACCAAGTCAAAGAGTCCGTGTACCACTTCCTCAAGCTCAATCCCCGAGGAAGGAATGGAAACACTCCGTTGCATCTGGCCTGCGCCCGTGATAGCTCCTCTGTAGGTCGATATCCCATCTGTCAGTTCCCGTCGTTAGACGCTGTGCAGCTCCTCTTGGAATGCGGTGCGGATCCCAATGCGAAAGACAATGATTCCAATACATCCTTGCATGTGGCTGCTCAGAACAAACCGGCCAAGCCACTCCTCGTGCAGACCCTTCTAGATGCTGGAGTTCATCTCGATGCTGTGAATTCAGAAGGAAAGACCTTCGAGTCCTTGCTCAAGGGCCAGTCCATACACGAAGTGATCAATCCCATGCGCTTCACCAAACTCCAATGTCTTGCAGCACAAGTGATAAAGCGTGAGGGCATTAATTACTCTGAGGCATTATTTCCCCAATTGGAACGTTTCGTGGACATGCACTGACCTCCCTGTCCTTGTCCTGCCATTCACTCCACCAAACCAACACCGATGACAAATGGAAGCCATTTCAAACCACTACAAACGGGAGCATCTGAGGGCATTATTCCAAAGTCTACCCGATAAAAGCAACCTACCCAATGAATTGTTTTCTTCTCGGGCAATCTAGGAAAAAATATCACGATATTTGAATTCATTCAAATGAACTTTTGTATGCCGGCACCTCCCTTCGACATTTGGGCCCATTTGGACTGCGAGTCCACCCTATTTGTTGGAAGGGAGTGTGGCTAAGTGATGAATCTACATTCATAATGGTTATAATCCCACCAGCAGCTGGAAGAAGAACCCGTGTGATTATTATGGAGACCCCCGTCATCAGCAGCTCTGGGGAAAATAATTCGAGGCATAACTCTAACTTACACCAGTCTGAGATATTTATGCACGACTCTATTTTATAACGTGTTTTTCAAGAACTGCAACCCTTATCAATCAATGGCTTTGAAATCAACGAAGAAAAATATTTTCTTACCCGAGAGAGGACTCTTTGACGCGAGATTCCTATTGGCCCTCTAGAAATCATCCAATTTTACATCAATCCATCCATCCATTCAACAACCTCTAAACCTGGCAAATCAGCGTATTCGATTCTTGGAATCTTTTGAAATGGTATTGTCGTGAGATAATAAATACTCTATGGAACAGATCACCTGTCAGTCTATATTTCCTCTCAAAATTGGTGGATTATTCTTGTTTCAAAATACAATGGATTCAATCAATTTTGTGGCATGACCTTGGAGCAGCACACTTTTTTTGGGGGAAGCCTCTTTTCGTCCCAAATAATGGGGGAGTAATCATCCGTCTATTTCTTGAGAAGTTCGTGGGATTCTTAGGGACCCTTATTTCTAGGCTAATGCTGAACACATTTTACTTTACCTTTGAACAAAACGAAAAAAGCAAGTAAATGTCCCGTTTCAACTTTTAACCTTCAAAGTTAAAATAAGATTGATTGATTTGCCCTTTTTTAAGGATTTTTGTGGCGGAATCTTTTTTTAACTACTACAAAGACCAAACCTTAGGTGACTTAAAGTAACAAAAGAATCACTAGTATCACCATCAGAGACGGGAGGTTTCAATAAAATAATCAGTCAAATTAGACGAAAAAAACCGAATGAAAATCCCCATAAGGCGAAAATATGACTAAAAAGATTAAAATCCGAATTTATTTTAAAAATTATAAAAAGACGGATGAAACTGACGTATTGGACAAGAAGATGCCCGTAAACAATAAAAAGGACGATTAAAACTGCTGACTACCAAGTAGACGAAATAAATAGCCCTATTGACCGAGTAAAAACCTGCCCATTTTCTGCAAAAACGGCAAAATATAGAAAATTAGCAAAAAGTGCGTTAGCATCTGTAACACATAGATTTAAAGACCAATCGTTAAAAATATTCTCGTTTTTAAGCAACGTTTTCAGTGGAGCTATAGTGAAAAGCAGCTTTAATGGCACGTAAAAATACAACTGACCATCAAACTATTATATTGTCCCAAGATCTGGCGCTGAACTTTGCTAAAAAGTTTTCATTTTTCTTCGAAAATTTAAAAACAACCGCTTAAAATCCAAGAAAAATCATAATTTTGGCCAATTGCACGAAAAAAGGCGAATTCAATCGCCCGATTAAACGAAGTTTATTCGTCTAAAGTTCATGTCCCTAATCATCATAAATGTCTATGTCTTGCATAGTTGATCCGCTGACACATCCTCTTGGATTGGGATCTTTTAATGTTTTCGCAGAGGCAGTGGCCGGAACCGATTTCATACCCATTAATCTATAGTTGATACAACCAACGATTTCTTAACGAACCTTGGGCTCAATCGAGCATCTTTGAAGTCCGACTATCCTAACAAATCGATAGTTCTGGGGATCCCTGGACCTCTTCAAGTTTCCTACCTTGAAGGCCTGGCCAAGGATGAAAAAAGACTTTAGTTTGGCCTCCCGCTTCGCAGACAGGCCCGTCATCATGGGCGTTCTCTCTCCCGACTCAAACTGGCCATCTTACAGTGTTTACTCTTTCTTTTTCCGATGTATTTCAAGAGCAATCGTCTACTACTATCTATGTGACATGTGTGCTTCGGAAACCGTTCTTCCCCCTCGGGCGTGACTCTCGGGTGGAACATGGACCCCAAAACCGCATCATCGATCTGAAATCCAAACCCAGAAACATGATTTTCGTCCTGTCAAAAGACGCCTCTCAACCTACCTCTTCTTGAGTTCGTCCATCAGACCTCAGAATTTACTTGTTCTTGTAGTTGTTGATGTTGGCGATGACCCAAAGTCCGGGAAACGAAATGCCGGCCGCCAACAAGAAGCCGTGCACCATCTTTTCGGCGAATGAGATGCGGGTGCGGGGCGGGCCCGACACCCAGGTGTGATGCGTGAACGAGCGACGGGCCACGCCCGAGGCCACGGAGGGCGTGATGCGGCTCCGCATCAAAGCGCGACTCACGGGTTGGGCCAACATGTCGAGGGACAAACGGATCAATAGAGGGATGGATAGAATGGGATGGCGATCGAGGAAGAGCGACAACTACGATTCTCTTCTCAATTTGTGATCAGCTGACAAGGGTAAAATTGGCTCAGGGTGATGGGAAACATGGCGATAACAGCGGTAGAAATACTGAAATAACGGACCCTTTTTACTCGTTTGGTTAAATTTTAGGTTGAAAGAAAGCTCGGAATAGTGGCTGAAAAATGATCAGAGCATAGAAGGGATATTTTGAAGATGAAAAACATATTTGGCTCACTATCTCATAGTATTGAGAAATGAGTTTTCATCACTCTGCGTCAGTCTTGATCTACAAAAACATGGCGACGAGGACAAATGAAAGGGAGAGATGCGTAGGTTCACGCTAGAGGACTCTAAACTGAGATACGTCAAAGCCCGACATCTATTGTTGAGGAAAAGAAGCAAATTGGCCTAACTAATTAAAAACATGCTTGTGATTATCAAGGACGACGCTATTGATAGAATTGAGTAGTAGAATTGAGGATAGCCATACGCTTCCTCTTTCGTATTGAATAAACATGGCTGCGTTTAAAATCATTGCAATCAAATTCGTCCAGGATGATAAACATTTTATCTTGAACGTGGCTCGCGATTAACCCAATCCGGTCGATGGCTTATAGATTTAAACGAATAAACATATTTGAATTAGGCAGTTAGCACAAGCTATCAATCAAAAACTAGTCGAAAGCATGTCGTCTTCCTCGTTCAAGTTTTGCCTTGTGGCAATTTTTGCGTCGGGAATCCAGGCCCTCGGATCGTTGCCCCAATTCAATGTCAACCCGGATTTGGTATCGGTGTCGGGTATCTCATCGGGAGCGTATTTTGCTACGCAATTCCACGTCGCTTACTCGATGTCGGTCAAAGGGTGCGGCCTTTGGGCTGGTGGACCCGACCTTTGCTACGCCCGCGATGGTCTTCTGTGCATGACCACTCCCTCCGTGGTGGTCGTGAGCATCCTCACGTTGGACGCTGAAACATTAGGCTCCTTGGGACGGATTGATGACACCTCACATCTTCAAAATGACAGGTGAGGAGTACGGGAGTAACGACATTAAAGACCTGAAACAAAAGGTTTTGAAAATTGACAATGCCCCAGGAATATTGGAAATACGCGTAGCTTGCCAGTCTGGTTTCTCGATTAAGTTTTCTTTCTTTTTGTGCTGAAATATTTTATCTCGCTCTTCGGTTGACTTGAATATACTCTAAAGTTGTGTTTAAAGAACCAAAAGAAAGTTTTTTAACCTTGTCACTATACTGCCGTTTCAAATCCTGAGAGATGATTCATCATTCTCCTATGAAACCTTTTCTTTAAGCGTACGAAAAAATATACTTCGGCGTGTTTCTCCTAAAAATACATTCATGAATTTGAGGCGTAATGTGTTAATAATGCTCTCCGAAGCCAAGATCTTCAAATACGTCACAGAACGAGCCCCTTGAAAAATCAACAGATAATGAGGTGTTTGCCGGTGTGAGGTAGAATACATTGAGGAACACTAAATAAACAATTTTTAACTGACCTGTAAATCTTTGCTCTTAAGTGTTCTCAATGTGAGTAAAAGACTGGCTTAATCTAAAGACTTGTGTTGACGAGGAAAAAAATCGATTGTTTTGTCTTCAAACGGCATTTTTCTTGTGTTCAATCACAAATTTTAGGCTATTAAAAGTCGTATCGCCGAACGCACGTTGCTAAAATGGTCCAATAAACCAGAGTATGAATAGTTTCCGGGAAACATTCATCTTGCAGGAAAAACCCATAACGTATCCTTGTGTGTTGTCAATCTTGCGGCCAGTCGTTCAACATTCAATAGTCTCAAGAAATATAGGAAAAAACATGGGGTTTCTATATTTAAATTTCAGGGCGGAATCAATAATGCCCTCTTAAAGCTCAGTTTTTATTACTTCACAGAATAAATGAGTTAGCCCTTGCCAGTATATTTTTTCTCTATTGATTTACTCTACATACTATATGTTCTTTTCTGAAATGAAATTCAAGAAAGCATAATTTTTGACTTTGACGTTTAATTGAATTGAAGTTCCAATGTTAAGCAGGAAAACAAGATTCTTAGTGAAGATCCTGTACTTTCAAATGGCCAATTATACAAAAAATGAGTTGGAGAGTGGGCCTACATGCAACTAAACGCTTGCTTTTTGTAGAGTTTACATTTTCCATGGAACTGAGGATGGAACTGTCCCAGTTTCGTCGGCTTCGAAAGTGGAACAATTCTACAATCACTTCTTGGCCAATCCTGAAAGCCAATTGAAGCTCAAGAACGACTTACCTGCGTCCCATGCCGTGGTTTCCGATCACGCTGGCACGCCCTGTGGCGAAGAGGACAAATTCTACATCCAAAATTGTGACTTTGACAGGTAAGTACCGCCGATTACTCGACGGTGGACTTCTGACAGAGGTTCGTTAATCACCAGATTGAATGGAACCAGGATTTGAACATGGTTCCGAATACTTCTTCTGCAATGCAATAGGCTTCTTTTTATGTACTTTACTCCACAAGTTGGCGTACTTGTCAGAGAATAAGCAATTACTTTTGTTTTTCTTGCGCTGTCTGTTGGCATAAAAAAGCGTACTTGGGCAGGAATCATTGTCTGCGGTGGTCGCAAAAAAGCAGCAAATTGTTTGCTTTTGGCCACATTGAAACCTCTTGTTATTGTCTGGAATCGCAATGATCGTCTGAATTTAAATACATTTCTTTGGTAGTGTCCATGCTATGCTGGACCACTTGATTGGGGATTTATCACCGCCCAACGCCCCTGGCACAATGCAAGGACGATTGGTGGAGTTCGACCAAAATGAGTTCTTCGATGGCAATGCCAAGGGGGCCAGCATGGACGAAGTGGGCTTCGTTTATATTCCCCCTGCTTGCGAGGATGGGTCCGTCCAATGTAACTTCCATATTTTCTTCCACGGTTGTTCGATGCAATTTGAGGAAATCGGAACAGAATTCATTCGAAGGGCGGGCTTCATTGAGGTGGCAGATGCCAATAACATTGTCATTCTTTTCCCACAGGTACGACGAAAAAATCAAGCTTTACCGAACTCTTAAGGCTGTTAAGTGCATTGACGGATGATGATGACCTTCTGTACCTTGCTTTTTCAGACCATTGCTCGAACCCTCACGGGCAACCCTTATGGCTGCTGGAACTGGTTTGGTTACCTCAATGACCTCCTGTACGAAGAGTATGCTTGCAAAAATGCCAAACAAATGAAAGGAGTGTATCGAATGTTGACAAGAGTCACCGGGATTTAATGTCGTGATAACATCATCATCATCATCATACATAAATATACGTAGGAGCATGCATTCAATGCAACGTTAATTATAATCATCATGATTGCTTGCGTCACATAATAATTTCTTACTCACATATTTACCAGTGACGCCTGTGATATCGATAGAGCATTCATTAGGTCGGTTGTTGAGTATCCAAAAACATCGACGCTGATATGCTAGTGACTTGGAAAAGATTTCCCCAAATGATTTCCCCATTAAAACATTGTAAGAGACAAAGGAAGTCGTTGTCACTAAGGCAACCTTCAATGAATTCTTCTCTGGTTATTCGCCCGTCGCCATTCTTATCCAAATGGGCCACCACCTTCTTGGCCAAAGCCTTCTCCACTTCGTCCAGTTTGATTTCGTTAGAGTTGGTCTTACATACTTTGGTTCTCTTGTTGGTTTTTGCTCTCTCTGTTTTCGTGGAACTCGGTCGTTCCCTTCGTTTCTCCCTCGCCGATTCCACCCTGTGACCCAATTTATTAGACAATAGCCTAATATTTTTCGGCTTCCTCGGTGTTGCTGGAGGTGTCGATGAGTTATGGTCTCTGGGAGTAGTTTTGGCCTTAACGAGGGTTTCCACGTCTTCCTCTTCATTTTCTTCCTCATTTCCCTCGATCATTTTTGGTGGGCCGTCCTGCAAACGTACAAACGTTGTTTCGAGTTTGAGATCATGGAAGGAAGCCAACCAAACCTTGCTTTATGGTAGTTGGGCATGGGCATGAATATAGTTATTGCCCCTTATAAACGAATAATTTGCTCGACTGACCTTTAGCAAGATCTCAGCGCTTTTGGTGAGTTCACACAATTTCCACACGATCTGCACCAGATCGTCCAAATAAATTTCTCCCTGTCCTTCTTCATCGTAAAGACGATAGGTCCAATTCAATTTTTCGATTAAGGGCGCCTCCATGGACAGTGCAAACGTGATGAGAAGCTCGCGAAAAGAAATGGTTCCCACCCCAATGGGATCGAATATTGACATCACGGTATTGACCACTGTGTCCAAAGGTGCCTGGTCGCACTTTGGGAAGACCTGAAACAATAACAGATTCGTCATTTTTATTGTTTCAAAGGCCCTTCCTTTTCAATGAAAATAGTCAGAAGTACTCAAAGGTGTTCTTATGCAGAATGGCATCCGTCAAAAAGTACAACCTTTGTTGTCGAGGAAATTCATAGCCAGGCTCGAAATGGTTGTAAATATTGTTTGTCTCCCTTCGTCATGTCAAAGGATCTTTGAACAAGACTAAGTATCTGTGTTTCGTCCGATTGGGTTGTTTATGATAATGCTGCAACTTGGCATGATTTTTTTGTCCAGCAATTGTTCCAACCATGAGAAATTATCTTCCCAGGGGGCGGGGAACTTCTTGTTAAAGACGTGACGTTATGGATCTTTGTAAATAATTGCGTGATCTCTTTTGAGAGGCTAGGCCGCACCTGTCTGAGCATTTGGCCCAACTGGATCCGATTGACCTGTCCTGATGGAAAGTTCTCCCGGAATTGGGTCCATAAAATAGCGATCTCGTATTCGGATATTTTTGTCGTCGGCTTGGGATGAAAGAGCTCATGATATTTTCGTCCCGTATCATCACTCTGGGACTCTGATGAGTCAGAATGCTCCGAATCCGACGTGGGACTTGTGGCTCCGGTGTGCTCATGGGAATCGTGGACGATTAGACTGGCTTTCACTCGCATGGGCTTGCTTTTATGGCTCCTAATATTGGTATTCACTTTGGGCTTGGCTCGTTTCACATTTTGACGGAGTGGAGATTTGACATTTAGCTCTTCCGGAACGGGTTGTTTGATGGCAATACCTTTCATGAAATCCAGTAGTTCATCGGAAATATTAGGCTAAAATAAAAGCACCAGTATGACGAATATGTTTTTTTTTCCTCCCTGGTAGTTGTACTGTGTTGCAATCGTTAATGTACCCACAAATTGGTACTTTTCCGGGATAATTGGGAGAACTACTTTGGTTGATCCTCAAAAGAGTTCAATGAGTCATGCATTTCGTAATCGTGGATTTGTTTCCCCTTAAGTGACAATGTGCTTCTTGTTCCGATCTAGTCGTTTTTGGATGAAATTTCAAGTTTTAGAACAAGAAATTGTCTATATTTAGGAGATTTCATGAGCCTTCTGAATTTTGACTTGGAAATGATTTCGCCTTACTTCTTCTGAAGTTTTCGTGATAGATTTGAAAGAAATTGCAGAACAATCAAAATTTTTTTGCTCTTGAACGATCGAGGCAAAAAGTCTCTTGGGAATGTTGTTGACAATGCCTATTCTTGCCGGAAGGAACAAACTGTTTGAATAAAAAATCAGTCAATTTTACGCACTAAATGTAGTGATTTGTTTTCCAAATTTCACTCATTTTCAAGTCGCTTTGTTTGAAATACCATACTTGAATTTTTGAATGGAACCATCAAACCATAAAGAGGTTCGTTCTGTCTCGAATTTTGGTTGGGGATGCTGTCATTATTTCATGCTTGGTTTACCCGAGACAAATCTGGTTGATCCTCTTGACCACTTTTGTCAGTACTAGATCCACGCCGTCGGTTCAATTGTCGGCCTTGATTTCCGCTCATTACTCCTCTCTCATGGAACCATGAACAGGAAAATGAAAAGTTTGCGCACTTGTCAAGAAGGTGAAAACAAAGCACTGAAATAGGAACTCTTTCCAAGCGCTCCTCACTTCGTGAGCGTTGCGGGACGATTGAGTGCTTTTTGATTTCATGGGCTACTAGTTGACTTTGGAGGAAAATTGCTTGCAGTACCACCACCACCACCACCACCACATCTACTACTACTGCTTCTCCTACTTCTACTTCTACAACTAAACCTGGCGTTCTTCCTTCCTTCCTTTTCCATTTGGTACGTACATTAAGTAGTATTGGTCGAGGTTCGAGGTTGTTCCATGGTGTCCCTTGAAACACGAGTCGATCAAGTCTGTTATGAACCCTACTCGTCCTATAGGAAATACGTAGCTGGTTGCTTGGGAGGACTCGATTCAGTTGTACAGCCCGCATAAGCGACCTTTTGCATATTGAATTACTCAATTTCTAGGAAGATTTATGGCTAATTTCTTTTCACAGCTGTGGTCTTGATTAAATTTTGTAAAACTCTGCAGGGATGTCAACTTTTGGCCGGTTAAATGACTGCCAGAACAAACAAGTGCATGTGAAATTCATCCAAACTTAAAAAAGTGATCAAATCATTAATTTTCCATACATATGGCCAATGAAGAAAAAACGAATGACGAATGAGAAGAGAAATGCTTGACAAATTTTCAATCCCATCGAATCCTCTTCGATGAAGGTTAGAAAGAGGACGCAAAATTCAAGGTGTAAAGTCTAATACGGGCCCTTTATATTGGTAGCACTTAGGATTCAAAGTTGGACTTAACCTTACGGTTACATGAGCCGATGGTTTAGATTCTATAATAAATGTCTTGAGCGGTATTGACTATGCTCCTTTGTACTTATAACTCATCGGAAATGTTTATTAACCCTGACATGCTTCATGAAAAATAGCTATCAAAAAGTTGTTTAAATACGGCTGTTATTCAAGTTTATGGAACATATGTAGCAAGGGCGGACAACTCTGAACCAAAGGCCCATTTGTCTAACATGTCCAGGTAAACGCGTTCAAATCCACTCAAGTTCATCAAACAATTTTAAGGGATAAGTTGGTGTGTCTGTGTGTCTTAGTTTGTGCAATTTATACTTTAAGAGAGTATCCCTATTCTACAACCCTCCCGACATTTCTCGAGGAAAATATTGTATCCTAATCACACCCTAAATGACGATAAATTGTAACCCGGACCTGAGAAAGCCTCTTCCAAAAATTTGAATGTTTTGTTGCCTGGTTGAATTTCAAACCTTAACTTCAGCAACCTACAGTCCAATTGGTCCAAAAAATCCAAATTGGTCTTTTAGGGGAAAGCAAAAAGTGAAGCAACAAGCTCAAGAAATTGATTGGACCCGAAAAAAACTCGAATTTTGGAAAATTAGTTGTGATTTTGGGACAAGGCCAAAATCATACTACGAAATGATTAAAAGATGAAAACGGCCGAGTTGGCAGAGCATGTCGCGTCTGCTGTAATATTTTATTCAATCCAGTCTTAATGGCTCTGTTAAGGTATCAGGCCAACTTTATTTACTAATGTCCCAAGAGCTCTTGTGCCCACCAAGAACGTTCTTGGGCCCACCGGTTGCCGACCCCTGATGTACAGTATCTCAGGAGAAGGCGGATATAAGGCAATACGAGAAGGCAATACAATGTGCTCCAATCGCTGCCATCTTCTCAATGCTACCATGGGATTGTTCAACATGGAACTGATTGACCAACTCGAATAATGATTCATTCGGCAAGAATATGGTGGTGCTCGTCATTCTACCAACCATTCTTTATGGTAGAAAATTTCTGGATTAGATATATTATAACAAAGTACACGTCACGACTTTACCTGATTGGCAGCAATGAGCAGATAGTAGTTCGTTGTTGCCAATCAAGCTAACGACTTAATTCGTTCGCCCTTCAAGCTAAGGTTTTGTACAAGTACCATTTTTTACTGTTTTGTTAAGGTTGTGTTGCCAAGATAGAGAAATTCTATAGAAAGCCGGTGGACCAACAATGTCATGGTGACTCAAAAACAGTAGGCTTTCTATCAAACATGCGGAACTTCATATGCTTGTAGCCGATTGTCAAATGCTTTTAATTGGGTGTTGTGTGAAGACCTGAATTAATATTCTGTAGAACAGGAAAGCATTTCAAAAAGTTTAAAGTGTTTAAAAACTTGACTATAAAACCCAACGGCCTTTCTTTCAAATGTATACCTGGGGAGGTTGAGTCAAAATCTTCAATTGACAAATATTTGAGCAACGCCATACAACTTTTGACAAAATGGCTCCTTCCGTCGACGATTCAGATAAGAACTCTTTGTTTGAGATCGAATGGTTGGAAGCTTGTCGTCAAAAAGTCATTTTGCCCAATTCTAAGTGTGAAGATTTTTGTGTCCAAGTGAATGAGCGATTGCGGAAACGAATCAGAGGCGAATTCGACAATGAGATCAAGCAACAAGCCATGTTTCAACTCCTCGGTTTGTTTAAACACATGCGTATTTGATATTCATTGTGGAAGAAGACATGTAATTTTACTTTATTGCAGGAAAGGATTATGTTCGGGTTAATTTTCCACGTCAAAAATTCAAGCCTCAGTTGCTGGATCCGCCCAAAACAAAACCTGAAATCAAGGAAATGTACTTGAAAGAAATGAGAGAACTCCTCGAAGAGAACGTTGCAAAAAGCGTCAAAGATCTCGATTATCCCAAAGCGTTAGGGTAAGCCAACAGTAATCGAATTTATAATTAGATGTAAAAATAAGTAATATATGTAAAATAAATAAATAATAATTTAGGGATTACGAAGGAGAAGACCCTTTGGGCGAGTTCGCCAATGAGATCCGTCTGGTTTTCAAGGAAAGTTTGGAACACCAAATACAAGAAAAATCTGATAGTGCGAAAAAAGACGACATTGAAGAAGACGTAGAGGAAGCGGCCAATGATCAAGAAAAAAATCAACCCAAGGTGGAAAATACTACTAGCAACATATTATTCTTGAAGTCTGAAAGAAGACGGTTCTCTGCCAAAATTGTTTTTGTATTCATCTGATTAAAAACACTTTCAGAACGAAGATAAAACAACAAGGAATGAGATTGGCAATGAGATCACAGGTGGGGCTCTTACGTCATTGATGTCCCAGGTAGAAGGATTCGATGCCAAAGAAGCCTATGTGGAACCATTCCGATCCAAGAGCATCATGCTTCCTGGGAAGGTTCGAGAAATGTTTTGGATTGAGTCGATCTACTATGGAGATTTTAATCGTGCTGAGGATCAAAAAGACAAACGAAGAGGCCGAGACAAAGACAGAAAGTCCAAGGTATTATTGGCATTCAAGCAAAGTCATACAGGGATTGAACGCTGAGTGAGCGCGCATCACAAGTTATTTAATATTTTTTGCATTTCAGGGAGAGCAATTGAAAATAACCGAAATAAGGAAGCAATTCCGAAACGACGTGAATAAAAAAATGAATCTTTCTAATTTACAAAGAGCTGTTCAGAGTTCAGACTACAAGAAGATCTACAGTGTCATCATTGATAGTTATCACACAACAAAGGTGGTCCAGCCTCAAGCTGAAGACGAATTTATGCTTCGAAGTGCCCACGTGATCAATGTGTGCAATGTCTTGAATAAATCCTACAGTAACAGCCACATCTTCCTTCTCCATGCCCTCCACGTGGCTTTTCCACAAAAAGAAGATGAAAAGGAAGAACGCATGATTTGCCGATTGGCTTCGGACCTTCACTTGCTCATTCAAAAGTGCGTTCCCAGTTGGTCTGAGATTTTCAAAATAGCCAAAGATGTATTGAAATCTCTAGCAAAAGAAGATGAGGACTATGCCAATCATTTGCAAAAGGCTTTAGACAAGCAAGTGCGTCAAGTGGATGTATATGATTTTGCTTACGAGATCCTTCACGATGACCCTAAGAAGTCTGTGAAAATCTGGAACGATTTGTACAAAAAGAAGAAGGATAGCAAAAACAAGGATTGGAATATTTTTGGTGATGTCGCTGTTTATTTACGAAAATGGATCTCCGAAGCGTTTGCTGGCATTCTTAGCCAAAACAATATGTTCTACGTGTGGGATTTATTGTTTTTAAATAAATGGAACCGCGACATCTTTAAGAAAATAACTCTGGCCATTTTGATTCTAATCAAACCTTGGGCCATGCGAGCAGACAATCATAAGAAATTGAGCAAGGTCTTGCTGGAGGAACCGGGAAAGATCTTCATTGGAGACCTCAAAGACGCCATGGGCATCCTTACAAATGACCTTCCTGTAGATCAAATCGTAAACAATAACGTTGTCATCGTCCCAACAAATGATGAACAACCAAAGGATGACGAGGTGGAACAAGAAGAAACGGAAACTCCTCCCGAAGAAAATGAAGGCCCAGAAAAAAGCGAGAAAGACGAGGGTGCCGAAGGAATTGAAGGTTCTACAGAGGATAAATCCGAGGTCACCCCGGAAACCGAGCACGAAGAAACTCCGGAAGATATAGAAGAGGGAGCCACCACTGAAGAGCCTACTTCGGTAGCTGAAGAACTTCCCCCTGATGAGGAAGAAGCTGCCCTCGACCCTGAAATTCCCGAGGTCCCTGCTGACGACTCCCTTAAGGAGAAGGTAATAAACGAAGAGGAGGCCACTGAGTAATTGGCCTTACTCCTCGTTCAAAACACATTTCCAATCACACGCACACGACTTGAAAACCATACACTCAGTACACTTCATTGCATGTCGATACAAATCCGTAAAAACTACTAGGCAACACCATTTAGAGTTATTTAGCGATTTTGGCTTGAGTTTTAGATCCATTGGAACTCAATGGATCAATAAGTGATATTATCTTTGGCACTTCAATATCAAATCAATGTCGATTTGGTTTTTGGCAATGGCACCTGCCTGATTGTTAAGTAGATTTACCATTTGAACTTTTGGCCTAATATAAAATATCATTAACATAAATTCTAGAAAAAGACCAAAAAGCCCAGACCATTGACGATGGCTGAGTACATGAAAAAGAAACGAGGTCCAGGCTCTGCCACACCTTCTCAGTTGGCTTCTGCTGTTGAATCCGCTAAAGACGCTCTCACGAAGGACACGAAGCACTAAACAAAATCCTTTCATTCACACAACACCCACGCTCCATTCAAGAGAACAACTCTTCGATGACATTTTCAACCAAATAAACACAAACAGACAAAAGAAGGAACGAGAAGGCTTTTGACTAAGTTCCTCGTTCAAACACCATTGGCACCTTAATAAAGTGTCTACAATACATTCGAAATCAAACACACACAGAGGAACACTTTAACCTCACAAATATCCAAAAGCTGATCACATAAGTTAGTATCTGAAAAAGTAATTGAAAGTATGAGTCCTAAAAAATAAACGAATACTAGATGATGTTGTGCTTCATTGTTGGTATTAGCTAACTGTTCCTCTGATTTGCGGATGTTTGAAGTACATATTGTATTTCTGATGTGGTTTTGATCTAAACAAGTAAGGCCCATTGAACAAATGAATACTGGATTCTCTTTCAAATCTACAGGTTCCGTTCAATGAACACGATTTTCAGCACTGATTTGTTCATGTAGTGGAGAGATTCTCTAAGAAAGAGAGAAAGAAATCAACATAATAGCAACAAATGGGTCCACTTAATGGTCATGGTCACTTAATGAAATACTTCTTTAAGAAAGAGCTTTCTGCAATATTAATCAAACCTTTACAATTTTTATTAAAACATATATTTAAGGGTTTAAGGCCATATTTTAGGACAATATCTACCGTTACATAAGTTTTAGGATAGACAAATCCGATATCAGAGTGTACTACTTGCATTTAAAGGCGGTGGTGAAAAGTTAGAAAGATTTTTTTTTGCAAAAAATGGAAGAATTGGAATGACATAAGTGCATTTATTCGTACTAAGTGTCATTGCACATTCCTTCATTGTAATCAGTTCGGTTGATAAGTACGGACATGACTTCCCACCTTCATTTCATTTGGACTTCTTATCAGTAGGGCTGGAAAAAATGTAAAATAAAAACGCCAAAAAATGCGCATAAAAATGTCAAAAGAGAAAAACATTGTTTTTTTTGGTTGTTCTAAACTTGACTTTATTGAAGGAACTTAATATCTTATTCTCTTGATTGGCAATATTTGAGGCACAAGTGTCCAGGAGAAGTTGCAATACTTCAAAGTAAGCAGTCTTAAATGGTGTTCAAATTATCCTGCTCTTCTTTACTCGCACCCAATCAAATGATCGGATGATGAGTATGGTTGCCTATCTGGGGCTGACCCTCTGAGGCTCAAGTGCCAAAATCCATAATGAGTTTCCAACTAAAAACACATCAGCCTTGCCTCTCAAAAGGAAAGAAAAAAACAGGTGATAAACGTATTGTCTTAATCAATCACGTACATCAAAGACAAGTAGATTTCTGTCATTAAGAAATGAAATAAAACCCCAAGTTTCAATAAAAGCCGATCAAATATTGCAATTAAATCGGGAAAAAACGAATTTGAATGGATATTCATCAACTGTGCAACCCTATTTATTGGATCCTGCCGAAGGGTCACACGTCTAATCTAAGTGCAACGTTGATTTGAAATTCCAGAGCATCATTAAAAAAGGCATTGAGAGAATGTGCTTCAACTTTGGAATAATAACTAATGGCCCTGATGAGGTGCTCATTATTTCTGGTCTTGGCTATGGAAATACGCCAAAAATCATCATCAGTGGTTGGGCTTTGGTGTTTCCTGGCTTTCAAAAAGTCACTCGTCTTTCTATGAATGTGATGACCATTGAGGTAGTGTCTCCACGTGTGTACACCGCAAAAGGTGTGTCCATTTCTGTGACAGGAGTTGCGCAAGTAAGTGACTTCTGAGAAAACACTAAAAAAGTAAAAACACTGTTTGAGAAAGCTTTCACCAAAAATGCTTCGAAGTGTGAGGTATAGCCCGTTCGTTGATTATTAACTGCCATTAATACAAAAGGATTGTAAGTCAGAGCGCATCCAGATTTGTAAGGTAGCATTCTGTAAGCTCTTTTGTTTCTAAACTCGAGTGATTCAAATCAAACCGAGGAATAATACTTAAGTAAGGAAGGCAGAGTTTGAAGAAAACCAGAGTACCCACGCGTACTAGCGCGTTCTTGAAAGAGCCGAGTTTAAGTGCTTCCCCAGACGGCGTAGGTTCGAATCCTGTTGGGGGTCGGATTGTAGCTGTCGAGAGAAATCCTTTTTCAGTCTTCTCCCGTCTGTTGTCGTGGGCGGTCGTATTTTGCGCTGCTCGTGATAATTTGGCTGGTTTGGACTGAGTGTTGTGTTGTGTTTGTGTGGTGGTCGTGTGGATCCAAGGTAAGCCATTTTTACATTATTAAGCCTTTTCTTCTTTCCCATATTGTTAGATTAGTTTTATCATTTTTATAGCAGCATGTAACTCTTCCCTTCTTTCTCTATCAGTATTGTTGTTTGTGTATTCTCTTTCAGGTTCTTCTTAGCTTTTAAGTTCTTTTTCAGGTTTTTCACAGTTGTAGGTGTCTCTTGTTAGTTGCATTAGTCGAGATATTCTGTTCTAGAACTCAAAATTAGGGTTTTAGCTTCCTTTTTAAGCTTCCCTTCTGGAAATTTCCTTTTTGTAGTAGTGGCCCAACGTTCGGGAAGGACGCCGTTTTTCTGTAGATCCAACGTTTGAGTTTCCGGTGTCAGCTGTTTTTCGTTTGTTTGTTTTTCCTTGCTTTTGTTTACCAAACGAGTCTTTTGTTCTTTCTTGCCCTAGTTGGGTTGCTTTTGCCTTAGGTTGGGCATAACTAGTTGGAACAGGCTTTTTTTTTCTTTTTTTGGTTTTGTTTAGTTTTCATCCTCCTCTCCTTTTAATTTTTCTCACCAAATTTTCCCGTAACATTTTTTCTCTTTTTGATTTTCCCAGTTTGAATTTGCTTTGCTTTTTTCATTAATATTTTCGTTCCTCTTATTGGTCTCTGCTATTATTGTTTATTCCGCCATTTCAATAATGGACGCCATCTTGAGTCAGGTTAGCGATGAGGCTAAGAAATGTCTTCATTTGGCATTAGAAGGGAAGGGCCCCTCTGTTGTAAAGAAGACCTTCATTGTTGAGGCTCTGATTGCTTGGGTTAGTCAGACCAGAAAGCTTGTTGATTCAAAGGTGGACTCAACTGTAGACAACTCCACTAATACGGAGGAGATTGAGGTTGAGTTAGTTGAAGCAGCTCAACCAAAAATTGTCCAGGAAGCTCTAGCTTGTAAGGAAGTCTGTCCTGACCACAAAAGGCAGCCTTGTAGTCCGGATAGAAAACGTTTTTGAACACCCAAAGTGGTGTCAAAAATTGTTGAGGTTTGGGCTCTTCAGATACAACAAGAAAGGGTGCTCAAAGGTCGAGTGTCCCTTTTTTCATCCGTATATGTGTCGTAGATCAATGAGCAGTGGGACATGTTTCAATGTGGAGTGTAAACTTGTACACGTCGGAGGTACTCAGAGGAAACAGTGACCAGCAAAATATTTGTCTCCTGGACATGGTTATGGGTCAGCCTTCAATACCCAACCCATCCCCCAAACATTTCATCCTTTTAGCATCTCCCCTCCCCGTTCTCGTCCTCCTCCTCCTCCCAATTCCCTGTCCCATTTTCCTTCCCTCACCCCAAAACCTATTTCTATTTCCACCCTTCTCCCTAATATCCATAACCCGGTTCCTTCTTCCACTTTCTCCCATGGGCAACCAAGGTCTTACTCTAGTGTGACCGCCCCCTCCCTTCCTGTAGGGCAAAACTTTGTTAGTAAGCAGGAATTCTTAAGGTTAGACAGGAAGGTCCAAGAACTGATAGGCTTGGTCCATCGGAAGACTTTAAGCTCATAAAAGGGCTTTATTTGAACGTGCATTGTCTTATTTCCAAAAAAGACAGCACAAAGGTCAGAGTACTGGAGGAGTTAGCCATTGATAGAGAGGTCTCCTTCATTTCTATCACAGAGACTTGGCTTCGTCCAGGAATTTTAGATGAAGAAGTAGCAATGGCTGGTTTTAGGCTAGTTCGTTGTGATAGAGTACGGCCGGACAATCCCATTTTCCCACATGGGGGCGTATGTCTATATGTCAGGAAAGACTTACTTCTTAGTCATGTACAAATGTCGAATGGAGAAGTAGAAGTTTTGATTTGTCATATCAAGGCCCTTGATTTTACGGTTGTAACAATGTATCGGCCACCTTCTTGTAGCTCTTCTTCATTTCTGTCAACTCTCCAATTCATTGGAAAGGAGTTAGATCGAGAGGTTTGTTCTCGACTCTTTGTTATTGGCGACTTCAATTTTCCGGCTAGCATTGTTGAGTGGGAGGTTAGTCCGGATGGGTACATTCCCATTTCGAAAACAGAATCGCCGTCTTTCGAAAAATTAGAAGAGTTTGCGATCTTGCGTAATCTCTCTCAACAAGTTGGTGTTGCAACCTGAGCAGAGAGTGTTATGGACTTAGTTTTTTCCAATGATCCTGATCTGATCCAGTATGTCCATGTTGCCCCATGTAGTTTTTCAGATCATCACATTCTTGAGATAGGGTCGACCATTAATCAAAAGCCGGGGAGCTCTAGAATTAAACCTGCACAAAAGGTGGGTCTGGCAAGGTTCAAGTTCAAAGAGGAACATGGGCCTCTTATTGTTGAAAGATTGGAAGAGTTGGATTTGATTTCCATTCTGAAGCAGGAACCATCCATAGATGACGCCATAAATAGGCTGATTTCTATTTTACAGGAGGTTTGTTTGTCTCTGTGTATTCCAGAAACGGCGCCAAAAGGTGGGCCATTGTCTAGAATTCCAAATTTTAGAAAGAAGTTGTTCAAAAGGAGTTGTCAGATTTCAAATAGACTTCGACGTACTTCAAATCCATTTGCTGTAGCCAGCCTCCAAAGCAAATTGGATGTGGTTCAATCAAAGATTAGGGCCTCCATTGATTCCGATCAGTTAGAGAAGGAAAGTAGAGTGATCCAGGAGGTAAAGACGAATCCTAAGGCGTTTTTCTCTTTTGCAAACGCAAAGAGAAAAATGAAGCATCCTGTAGGACCTTTTGGAGTCGACGGTAAAAACGTCAATGATAGTGAGGTTATGGCTAATATGCTTGGAGATCAGTTCTCAAGTGTATTTTCAATTCCGAAAAGGGTTGGTAGAGCAGGTCATGACTATAGTAATGTTGTTGATGAGCCTGGCATTGATAGTCAGGACAATCAATTGGAGGATCTGGTAGTAACAGATCAAGATGCTTTTGAGGCCATCAAGAGCTTAAAGCTCTCAAGTTCTCCTGGACCTGATGGTGTGACATCTCAGTTTCTGATGAAATGTTCAGTGCTTCTTGCCCCTGTTTTCTCCTACTTGATGCGTCGCATTTTAGATCACGGCAAGTTTCCCTCTTCTCTAAAAGTAGCTCATGTCGTTCCAATTTTTAAGGGCGGAGATGAGTCACTCCCTAGTAATTATAGGCCCATTTCTCTGACTTCCAGTATTGCAAAGGTCTTTGAGAAGATCATGAAGTCCAAGCTTGTTGAGTATTTGGAAGCCCATGATATCATTCCCCCAGGGCAGCATGGGTTTCGAGCCCATTTTAGTACAGTCACCCAATTAGTTGACCACACCGAGCAGATCATTGAGGGGCTTGAAAGTCACGAGTCAGTTGATGTAGTCTATCTTGACTTTGCCAAGGCCTTTGATAAGGTAGATCATGGTCTTTTGCTCGATCAACTCAAAGAGTTTGGGATCCAGGGTAAGGTCCTGAATTGGAAAGGTAGTTTCATGAGTGGTAGGAAGCAAATAGTCAAGGTTGAAGGATCATTTAGTGGCATGTATGATGTCAAGTAAGGTGTTCCAAAAGGTTCAATTTTAGGTCCGCTCCTGCTTATTCTCTTCATTGCTCCTCTCCAGAAGTTTAGAACAAAAGCCAGTATTTCTTCATATGCTGATGATACAAAATTAGTTTGTGGAAGGAATGGTCAGGACTCCAAATGTTTAGTTGAGGACTTGGAGAAATTCTACTCTTGGGTTGGTCAGAGTAATATGGCATTGAACGGGATGAAATTCCGCACAATGACGTATGGGACGTCCAAATTAGATGTTCCACTCAAAGACAATGTAGGTTGTGATTTTGAGCAGGTCTCATCCATGAGGGATTTAGGAGTTGTCATCCAAGATAATGGAAAGTTCGATGAGCATATCCAGTTGAAAGTGGGGAAGGCATTTCAAACATGTGGCTGGATCTACCGCACTTTCAAGTCCAGAGATAGCATTACGATGCTAACTCTGTACAAGTCGATTGTAACTACCTAATTAGTAACTAACTGAATACTATTCCTGACCAACTCACTATTCAAGGATTGTACAGATCTGCCAACAGTAACTCATTGGCAGATCAAATTTCATATAAACGGTAATTTTATAAACTATATTAATCATTAACTAACTCTCTTTACAGGGAACCCCATTACTTGTAGCGGTGTTAAAAAATCTGCCCCCCCCCCCAAAAAAAAAAAAATGGAAAGCAATTTTAAAGTTTGACACGTTTAATTAGTCAATTTCAGACTTAACATGTTTTCTATATTCAAGTATTTCTCGTCATGAGCTTGAGTGCTAATAGGGAGTATTTACCATTATCTTCACAGTGTGCATATGATTATGTGAAAATTCGCTTTTCATTCACGCAAAAATCGAAATTATTATTTAGTCATTACCATAACTGTATTGAAGCCAAGGTAACACGAGATCTTATATTCTTGTGAGAAAGTAACTTACTAATGATATTTTTGGGAGCTTTAAAATACTTAAAGAATCGTATAGCACATGATTATAATCTTGCCTCTTTAACATCACCTAGTTGGCCTTGCATTGCCCATTCAGAATTTTCAACTCACTTGTAGGTCAAAATTAACAATGCCAACGAAGAAATGATGCGAAGTGCGGCTGAGCAATTTGGATCCAAAACCTCTGCTGAAATCAAAGAAATTGCAAAAGAAACTTTGGAGGGGCATCAGAGGGCAATTATGGGGGCCTTAACCGTCGAAGAGATCTACAAGGATCGAAAACAGTTTTCAGCTCGGGTGTTTGAAGTTGCTTCCACGGATTTGTTTAATCTTGGGATACAAATAATTTCCTATACAATTAAGGATGTCAAAGACGATCATGGTTATCTTGAGGTAGACTTTTTTTCTCACTCTCAGAATCATGTCATTTTACCACCACATAACCACATGTCTTGAAAAACCATCGATAGTCACTGGGACAAAGCAGAACGTCAGAGGTACAAAGAGATGCTCGCATTGGAGAGGCCGAGGCACGAATGGAGTCTGAAATTGCTGCAGCCAAGGCAGATGAACAAACCAGAGAAGCACAATTGTCTAACTTAACTGGTGTGGAATTAGCTAAACGAAATTTTGAGCTAAAAAAAGCCGCCTATGATACGGAGGTCAATGCAGCTAATGCTGAGGCTAATCTGGCATTTCAACTTCAAGTGAGTACACTTTCTGATTCTACTGTGAGGCCTTCACGGACCATATTTGGTAATTCCAAAATTTCTTTGGATTGGACTTCCACGTGAACTCTTGCTTTTGTGTCTGTTCACGATTGTAATAGGAATATTCAGACTAAAGGAAGACAGGGCTTGTAACTCACTTAAATGCGAGGTTTTTAAAATGGTACAAAAAATTAAAATGATCTAATGAGCAAACGTTATTTTACAAAGTTTACTGTTAGACAAACTTGTTCGAAGCTCTGATTTAAATACTGAGCTCTGATTAATGTACACAGAGCCACCCACCCCTGTATACAAAGAAAGTAAGTGCCAAGAGCGAGCAACATGACAAAAATCTTTAAAAACCAATATGTCTCACTTCGAAATGCATCACTTTCTCCACAAGGTTTCAGCAAATACTACATCTCGCTCTTGAAGACCATTTTATTAAACCTGCGGGATTTCCCAACATACCCTGTTTAATAAAAGTTCAAACATGGTAACCTACCTAACATTTGAAATAACATTGCTCAAACGAGATAAATCTTCATTTCGATTTTTTAGATACATCCGAAAATCGGACATCTCAACGAGTTACAAGCCCAGTCTACCTATAGCCTGGATACCCTATAATGGATGCATTTAGAAAATGATTACGTTTCATTACAAATCGTTACAAATATACAAAGGCGTATACGACTTAATGTCTACCTTAGGTCAGTTGTAGAAGACATTTGGAATTCTAGTGGAAGCATACTGGAAGACGCAGGAGAAATAACCATGCTTGAGTATAATTAAACTACATAAGTTGCATTTTTAAAGACAATAACCCACCTGGTACTGAACTTATACTGAAGCACAGTAAGTTCTATTGTATCTTCCAGTATGGTTCCATTAAACTTTCTTTACTTTCATATTAGCAATTGTCAAGGGCACCTAAAAGTATCGAAAGCAAATGAGATTGCAACCATGCTGGAGTCTCAATAGAGGTGTGTTTGCTTTGTTTGAAAATGCGTCTTACTTTCTGAGAGCATTTTTAAGCACATTTTGCTATGCTTTTACTGGACACCTTGATGCCAATAAAAAGTTAAAAAAATATTTTAACAAGACTGTGAATTTTGGAGACATGCACAGTTGTGAGCAGAAACAGTACATATTCCTTTAAAAATCTTTTTAGGCAGCCACAATGCAACAAAAGATCCAGGAACAAGCTTCACAAGTTCTGGTTGTTGAAAGAAAGCAGGCGATTCAAATTTCCGAACAAGAAATTCTCCGCAAAGAGCGTGAACTAGATTCCCATGTACGGAAGCCTGCGGAAGCTGAGAAATTTCGTTTGGAGAAGATTGCCGAAGCCAATAAACAAAAAAAGATCTTGGAAGCTCAAGCCGAGGCTGAGGCATTAATTCTTCGTGGAGAGGCTGACGCCTTTGCTGTTGAAGCCAAGGCTAAAGCAGAGGCCGAGCAGATGGCCAAGAAAGCTGATGCTTGGAGTGAATATGGAGAGGCTGCCAAAATTGAGATGTTGATGGCGGTGCTTCCAAAAGTAGCCAGAGAAATATCTGGTCCTCTTTGCAGGTATCTCAAAAAAACGACAATCAACTATCGCATAAACCAGTCCTTAAATAAGGATTCTAAAAGTGCTCCAAAACACATTTTGTCTTATTTTCAGAGCCAATAAAATCACTATGGTGTCAGATGGTTCCAGCGAAGTGGGAGCATCAAAGTTGACCGAAGAAGTCTTGACTATCATGAGCAAAATTCCAACTATGGTTAATGATATGACAGGTGTGGACATTGCCAGAACCATGAAAGGAGAATCCTAGCAATGTAGTGCATCCCTGCTATAGGGGAGATTTATTTCTGTTTTGTAAGACTGCTTCCACAATTAATAAGAAAAGCATGACTTGAATCAAATGTGACTAATGATGCGCAGTCATATTTTGTTACTTTCAAAAATATATCATGTATTTGCAGATTTCTTTAGTTAATAAATATGCGTTGAAAATATGTCGGCTCATCGCAAAATTTTAAATAGAAGAAAAAAAATTGTTTATAAGTTCTGTTTGGTGTATGGTTAACGGTAAATGTAAGAGAATTGCCTTTCAGCAACAACCTTTGTTCTAAAATTGAGAGACTTTATGTTCTGAGTGTATATTTTCATCCACCGCGAAATATTGTTTAATCAAGAGTTATTTTTTATATTTCGCGAATTGTTATCTCTAGTTATGGCTCAATTTATCCTACGTTCTTGCTTAAATTTGAAAAAATACATTAATGATGAAAAACAAAGAATCTCATTACTATGCGATGGAAACATTACACATAATTATTTTTATCTGACATGACAATTTCTTTACGATCAGATTTATTTAGGAGCGCTTCGGCACTTTTGTTTTACTATGGCTCGTTAAATAATCAAATCTAATCAAACAACAAATTTTTTTGCAAAAAAAAAGCAGCAAATTTTTACACAACCGTTTAATGAACGGATATTTCTCAGGTCCTGGATAAGCTTTTGCTTGTTTTCACCAGAAACTGGATACGAGAGAGAAAGATAATAAATTATGTTAATAGTTGGAAAGAGGAAGAGAAGGAGGAAGAGAAAACATGAGTCACACCTTTTTAATTGAATGCAAAGTGCTAAACCTTGTCTGAGAACGGACGATGTCAGAGGCTAAAATAATAGTCGACATTGATCGAGCAGGAAAGGGTTTTTTGTTAACTTTCGATCTGTTTTTTTCGGATTGCTGAGTCAATTATGAGAGGAATTTAGGCAAACAAAACAATCTCTAAGTTGGCAAGGAGTGGTGTCGTATTTTTGCATGAGTAAGAGGTGAACTTTTTTGCAAACTGCCCTCGTGTTGGGGTTGGATCAGGGTTACTGAATTTATTCCATTCATTTGGAAAAGTATAGTCGGGCAATCTTTGCAGAAACTTTGATTTTGTCAGTGGAGTAATAGATCTCCATCCACCAAGCCGTGGATTGCTTTTCCATTTGTATTGATTGATACTTGTTGGGAGTTCATGATTGAAGGCATCTCTCATTAACTGAAGCACTTTTAAGGTACACAAGTCTGGAAGTTTCAACACGTTTGCTTTACTAAATAGTGCATCGGTATGAGACAACAACCACTTCGCATTATTTACCCATCTTATTGCTCGTTTCTGAAGTAGAGTTAAGGATCTCAATTTGGTACTCTGGCCGTAAAATTGAATGCCATACTCTAATACACTTTTGATCAGGGCATGATAAATTTGTTTTTTGACTGAGATTGGTATGGACTTGCGTACTCTATTTAAACTAAAAAGTGTTCTTCGAAGTTTGTTCGCGATGTACTCAATGTGAGAATGTCAATTCAATCTATTGTCTACTTGCATACCTAAAAACTTAATTGACTTTTCGTTTTAAGCAATTCCACCCACCTCTGTTATACAACGTTTGTTAATAACAATATTAAAACTAAAAGAAGTATTAGTGTGATTTATCACCATGAATTTAGTTTTTTCAATGTTTAAAGTTAATTTGTTCATTTGAAGCCATTGGAAAATGTTTTGTAGCTGGGAGTTTGCGTTTTCCTCAAGTTTAGATGCTTCACTTTCAAAACACTGCAAAGTTGTGTCATCTGCAAACATTGTGGTTTTAAAATTGCTATGACGTGGCATGTCATTTATATATAATAGGAAAAATAGTGGTCCAAGAATATTTCCTTGAGGGACTCCACATTCTATTTTCAGTTGTTCTGACCTAACCCCTTTACTTTCACGAATTGAGATCTTCCAGAGAGGTAATTTTCAAACCACATGAGAGACCCATTACGAAAACCGTAAAATGCTAGTTTTTGAGTTAAACCATCATGGTCAACGCAATCAAAAGCTTTTTTTAGATCGAGAAAAATTGCAATTGCTTATTTGCTGTCTTGCTTTTCAAACACGTTTTGAAGGAAATTTTGCACAGCGCATTGTGTTATGTTTCTTTCTAAAGCCGTATTGTTCGGGACAAATTAAGTGCTCTTGGTCTAAAAGGTGACTGATTTGTTGATGGACTACCTTTTCTAAGACTTTTGAGAAACTTGGCAAGATGCTGATTGGTCGGTAGTTTTCAACATGCACTTTTTCACCTGTTTTGAAAAGTGGGATAACCTTAGCAATTTTCCACTTCTCAGGAATAAATCCAGTCACAATCTAGTCAGTGGTACTATTAGGGCTGATGCTATTCCTTTTAGGATTCGATTTGACACACCATCAATTCCAGCACTATTTTTCAGTTTGAGACTATCTATGGCCGCTTTGATGTCTTGGCATCAACCCATTTAAAATAAAAGTTTCGTTGCTTTTGTTTCCCTAATCCGGTCGTAATTCGTGGTATTTTAAGGAAAGTTACTGTTTAATGATTTCCCTATGGAAGTGAAATATTCATTAAAAGTATTGGCCACCTCTTTCGTCTCCGATATAGTTCCTTGCATATCACTTGATTTGAGCTTAATTGAAGGGCTTGGTTGAGGTTTGAGAGTGTTCCCCATAAGTTCATTTGCTCCGTCCCAAAGTTTCTTAATGTTGTTTCGATTCTCACTGAAATATTTCTCCCAGTGCAACCTTTTTGCCAAGTGGAAGTGAGGATATGTGATGTGGTCAGGGATGGGGAGTAATTGTAATTACTAGGGACGGGCAGAAAGTGCAAATAATCTTACCCTTTTAGTTACCAAAAGTTGCAAAAAAATGTGCCCAAAAGTGCAGAAAAATGTTGAAAGTGCAAATAAATGTCGAAAAAGAGCAAATAAATGTCGAAAAAAGAGCAAATAAATGTCAAAAAAGTGCAAATAAATGTCAAAAAGAGCAAATTCCTTGCATTTGGAATTAAAACGTTTTTCATGGAGTACCCACGGCTCCTAATTGAGCGGGAGAAGTCATTTACAAGTTCTAAAGACATTTGAGACTAGTTTGAGGTGAAGAGACAATGCTGCACAAGTAATAGAGTTCTATTAATTAGGTCACTAGCAAAAAGGATGTAAAGTCATGAAAAATACTCTAATCAACAATCTTCTGATTTTTTCATTCCTAAGATGGTCTCGTGGATGTATGTACCTCAAATATTGTCGAAATATATTTAGCAATTGTTTAATATGGCTCTACATCACTCCGTTTTCGTCCTTCAAGTTGTTCAAAAATAGACATTGAAAATTGAACAGAAAAATACCCATGTGTGCCTAACAATTGCATCAATGAAAATAGTCATAAATGTGTTTTAAGCATGTTTTTAGTGACATAACTTCAATATTTGGCCCATGGCCTAATTACCAGAACTCAATTTCAAATGTGGCATTCATTGTCTCATCACATCAAAACTGTTCTCAATTACTTTTGGAACTTAAAAGTAATATCTCCAAGTCAATTAAACAATGTGTACTGCTACATTGATGTATCCTTGGCTTGATGATTTTAAGTTTATAACGGCCTTTTTTTAGAAATAGCGATCTTTGAAGGCAGCAAACCTAATTCTGCAATCTACATTGTTTGTAGATCCTTCTATTACCATAACATGAGTTTCTTTAGGTTTGCTATTTGTTGGTTGCATGCAATGAGATTCTTTTGTCTAGTCTTTAGTTTAGTAAACAGGATGTTATACTTAAAGCCAAGATGGTGAACAAAGTGTGAGGTTTGCATCTGAAATGCACATATTTCTTCAAGGTGCTTAGAATGGTTGATTGCAAATGCAAGCTTTTTCGACTAGTTCAAAATTTGATCTTGAAACAAAAATTCTTTCAAAAGCCACAACATTTTTTAAAAAAATTGTCAATTTTGGCCAAAAACGTAAATAAAAAGTGTAAATAAAGGTGAAAAGTGCAAAAGTGCAGAAAAATGGGTCTATGTTACCAAAAATCTTTTTACACTATCTGCCCGTCCCTAGTAATTACAATTAGTCATTTAGCTTCAAATTATGACTTGTTTACCCCGCGAGGTGTCATTTTGATCACTTGAGGGTGTGACGGCTTTGCCTTCATCAAATAGATTTTACGTATTTGAATGAAATGAAACAATTGTAATCAGTAGTATATGCATTCACTCGATTTTGGATGCCCCTAATCAATCAAGTAAATCATGCATAACCCCTAATTTCCGGCTCAGGGTGTAATGACCCACAGGTGGCCTGATTTTGGAAAAAAGCAGGTGGACAACAAATTTGAACAAAGAAAAGAAGACAAAAGTTTAAATTGCACAGCTCAA
>CM021318.1:11306215-11340365 GCA_010645155.1 Tigriopus japonicus
ATCAAATCAGTGTAACAATTTTTTTGGAGAAACTAATTATAATTGAAATAATTACATTTTTGGCAAAGTAATTTTAATTGAAATTAATTACATTTTTGGCCAAGTAATTTTAATTGAAATAATAACATTTTTGGCCAAGTAATTTTAATTGAAATTAATTACATTTTTGGCCAAGTAATTTTAATTGAAATTGATTACATTTTTGGCCAAGTAATTTTAATTGAAATTAATTACATTTTTGGCCAAGTAATTGTAATTGAAATTCATTACATTTTGGCCAAGTAATTGTAATTGAAATTCATTACATTTTTGGCCAAGTAATTGTAATTGAAATTCATTACATTTTTGGCCAAGTAATTGTAATTGAAATGGATGAGTGTAATCGAACAAATTCAGCTGTGGATTCTGGGGCCAAAATGACTAGGGATTGGCCAAAACTACGTTCAGACATTTCATATTTTTAATTTGTTCCGTGAGGAAAAACTTCTTATTTGAATTGATTGTCAAAATGAAGGAAACGAGTTGGGCTCACGAATTTTGATTGAATTTTATGGAGGGTTAGTCTTGACTCCGACGCATCCCTAGCCATTTTGGCCCCAGAATCCCCAGCTGAATTCGTTCGATTACACTCATCCATTAATTACATTTTTGGCTAAATAATTGACTAACTTTCAATTACAAATTACCAATTACTTTTCAAAATCTTACTTCCTCAAATTAACCATAAAACCAATTTATCGGTTTTTACTTGCAAAACAATGATTTTGTCATCAATTTGCAGTCAATGTGATGCCACAAACAGGTAGCTTTCGTTGCAATACACACCCAAGCTTTGATGTTTAAATACTTTAAAACTACAAGAGCTTTTGACCGTAATTTTTGTGTCAGGATTTAGGGCTTTTCACAACTTAGGGCAGACAAATGAGGTGCAAAAACCAAGTTTTAAAATATCGTTACACTTGATATGTATGTACAAATTTCGTGTTTTCTGAAAAAGAAAAATATGCCTTGTGATTGATGGTAAAATATTTTTGATATTTAAGCCCGTTCATAAGCTTTTGGTTTTTGTGAATCACTCTTTCATATTAACCTTTCAGGCATTATAAGTTGCCAGATGGTGCATTTCTACGTAAAAATGGCAGATCTGTAAATTTTTCATTGTTTTGAAAAAGCAAAACGATGAAAGAGACAAAATAATTGTAATTGACATGTAATTATTATGTAATTAACATGTAATTGTAATTGAAGTCAATTACATTTTCGGATAATGTAATTGTAATTAATTACATTTTTTGATGAAGTAATTGTAATTGTAATTAATTACATTTTCAAGCAATTGACCCAACTCTGGTTAAAGCTATGCATTTGTTAACTTCAGATCCATTCTCAATTGTGCGGGAGATATTGTTATGTAGCTTCTCAGTCTGGGAGCAAAGGGCTTCATTATTCTTTAAAATTAATGGCAGACAAAGGAGCGCTAACTTGCGCTGCAACTTTGTTCTGAAGTGATGTTTACCATCAAGCAACTTTTTAGTTCGTCTTTTGGCAATTTGGTTCAAATTCACGGCAGAGGCGCATCGTTTTTGGGTCGTTTGGGGAAACGTTTCAGCTGAAGTTCGCATCCTGTGGTGCGAGGTTCTTGCTCATACACACCCTCATCAGCCGAGGCGAGGCTTGGGAGTTTTAGACGGAAAGCGCAACAGGGCGTTCGTTCATGCATCAACTCTTCAGCGTTTTCTCCATTCTCCAGAGTCTCCATATCTTGCGCTTTTTGGGTCTAATTTTTTTACTATATGTCGTAAATTGGTCTTTTTTTAATATTGGCGCTTTTCCCCTTCATCCATCTGCAGTAGTGATGTGTTTCGAACTAGGAGTGCTGCCATCTATGACTCGGGAGTTTATCACTGTTAAAAGAGGCGCAGCCTGATTAACCTACAAAGTTTCAAAATCGTTCTCGCACTTTCCACGTCTCCATTGCCGAGATTTGGGACTTAAATTTGGCCTTATTTAGGCCAGAAAACAGCAATTTCCATAAGCGCAGCTTTTGCCAAACAATTTTGCAACTTTAGGGCTTAAAAACAGCAACCTTATCAGAGCTTTACATATTAAAATGTGCTCTATTCAATTTAACACATATCATGAACCACAGAACAAAAAATACATTTATTTGCAACTAAAATTCCGCATGTAAGAGACACTTATTGCATGTAAATATGACCACTTGCCCATTATATTGCCTATTTCATCCAATCTTGTGATTTTTAAGGATTATTTAGCAATTGCAGTAGCCTTTAATACTTTGAAAACGTTAAATTTGGAGTATTGCACCTTTCCTTGCGCTTTCTCATGTGTCGCTAAAAATCTTTTTTGCGTTTTTGTCTTGAAACTTTGTCTTGCGCTTATGGCGAATTTTCTTTTTCGATCTGGAGGTAGGGATGGGTGACACCGGCATTTTTGACATCGACACCGACACCGGCCAAATTGTGACAGTCGACACCAACACCGTCTGTAAATGTGTTTATGTAGCAAATTTTTTGTATTTTTGAAACCAATCACGAAACCTTGTAGGTGACACCGAAAGTGGGAAAAGCTAGTGTCGGTGTCGACACCTCGGCACCGACACCGGCTTCTCGCCCACCCTCATCTGGAAGCACTGTTAACTCAGGTGCATAGGAAAGCGCCCAAGAGACCAGCGCGGGCGGGAACACGTATGGAGAAGAACTCGAAGCGAACTAGGCGCGTCGGAAATATACATGCAAGCTCGCCGCGAGTCGGGAGTACTTGAAATTATGGGCCGATGGGGTTGAACCTTAACAAATGTAGAACATCATCACACTCTGTGCCCGGGAGGGACTACACTGATGACTGGTGAGTCCGCGTTTGGATTCAACGAGAAGTATGCCTGCACATTTTTCCCTATGTTGTAAGTAGAGGCGTAGAAGTAGGCTCTGGGCTCAGTGTCGCACTAGTAGCGAGCGATGCCCAGCCACAGGATTGATTTCCAAACAGGATTCACTAGAAGAGGTACTAGTCAACTCGATGAATGCACGCACGCCAATCAAGACTTTCAGTTGGAATCTAATACATAAACTGCTACAAACACAAAGCGAACGAGGGAAACCAGAAGATAACGACGTTTCGATTGCGAATGCGACATGTGTTTCAACGTGGGCGTAGTAACATGCGGTCCCAACGAAGCCGTTATCATCTCGGGTGTGTTCCATGGCGGCGATCCCACCATGATCGTGGGGGGACGGGCCATTGTGATCCCGTGCTTACAAAAGGTTCAGCGTATTCCGCTCAACATCATGACCCTCAAGATTGAATCACCGCGGGTGTACACCAGTCAAGGCGTGGCCATTTCCGTCACCGGAGTAGCCCAGGTCTCTATCCATTCAATATTGATCTTGCCAACTAACATTGGTCTTTTCTCCTTCACATCTGTCAGATTGAAATGAACTTTGAAACTTCTCTTTCCGATTGTCCCGGAGGTACTGAAAGTAAAATCAAAAACTTCAGACTAGAGATTTTCCAGCCCCTACAATCTCAGCAAGCGCTACATGAAATGAGGATTTTTTTTCTTAGTTGAACAAACATTTCCATGGGATGAACAACTTTTCAATTCGATTTAGGTGCAAATAAACGGAACAAACGAGAAAATGCTAAAAACTGCAGCCGAGATATTTGGTTCTAAAACTGCCGAGGAGATTCTTTTTGTGTCCAAAGAGACCTTGGAAGGTCATCAGCGGGCCATTATGGGGAACATGACCGTGGAAGAAATCTATCGTGACCGGAAGACATTCTCGGAACGGGTTTTTGCCGTCGCATCCACCGATTTTATTCAAATGGGCATTAAAATCGTATCATACACAATCAAAGATATCACGGATGAAGAAGGGTACTTGTGGGTAAGCGTTAAACTGCAATGTGTAAACAAATGACGATGTCAAATATTTTTACGAGAGATTTTTGATAGGCTTGTCATTCTTTTGGATGAAAGTTGAATTTTTATTCCATCTCAAGAGTAAAAAATGGAAGCATGGTACTAACAGTGGTCAAATGAGTCGTGTCACAAGGTGATCATTAGGGACAGGAACTTAAGACGAATAAACTTATTCGTCTTTTTTCGTCTTTATTCGTCTTTTTTGCCCTTATTCGTCGCGACAAATTTATTCGTCTAATTTGTATTTTATTCGTCTTTTTTCGTCTAATCCGGCAATTTCACTCAACTTTTTTCGTCTAATTAGTCAAAAATTGGAACTTTTCTTAGATTTGAAGCTTTTTTCTCAAATTTGGAATCAAATAGACACTTTTAAAAAAGTTCAACGCCAAAACTTGGGCAACAAAATATGATCCACACCTACATATTAACTTGTAGAGTTTCCTGACACAAAGAAAGAAAATTGGATCGAAAAGCCTATCTGACTATTTGAAGAATTAATGTCAGCAAATCTGCTTCTAAATATTGCTCTATTGAAAACGTTGAAATAAGGGCGGTTTTGAGCTCATGTTTTTTTTATGAATATGTTCCACTGACCATTTCTTGCTTATTCGGCACTTTTCCGTTTGTTATCTTTGTAGATTTTGCCGTTTTGCACAAGAGTGCAGCTGTTTCCCCTCAATTGGGCCACACATTTTGTCTACTTTATGGGCAGCAGTTTTAATCCTCTTTACAGGCAATTCACTAGTCTTTTTTGCTGTATAATAAGTCAGTTTTTTTCATCTTTTCTTCGTATTTGATAGTTTTTTTCGTCTTTTTTGTCGTATTTGTCAGGTTTTTTCGTCTTTTTCGTCGTATTTGTCAGGTTTTTTCGTCTTTTTTGTCGTATTTGTCAGGTTTTTTTCGTCTTTTTCGTCTTTTTTGTCGTATTTGTCACGTTTTTTCGTCTTTTTTCGTCTAATCGGGCAATTTTATTCGTCTTTATTCGTCTAATCAGGTAATTTTATTCGTCTTTTTTCGTCTATTTTGACAGTTTTATTCGTCTTAACTTCCTGTCTCTAGTGATCATAAATATTTCTAACAAAAATGTGAACTAAAGCTGACAAAATTGTCCATTTCTGTTCTTGTCATCAGCTGAAGTCCATTTCAAAGAAAAACAACTTATCTAATTACTGTACAGTTGATTCTTTGCAGTTATATTAAATTTTAAAAGAACCATACCAACACTTACAATTTTAGACACGCTCTTTCAGTGAAAACTAGTGATGGACCGAAAGGGCTCTTAACCGAAACCGAAAGTTTCGGCCGAAAGTGTTCACAGCAGTGTTCACTGTTTACAAAATTGTTCAAATGCAAAATCCGCCTAAAAAATTAGAATGTGTTCGATGTTGGGTAGTCGCAAATTTTGAAAAATCTTAAAACTTAAATTTCAGAGGTTTTTGGACCATTCGATTTTGTTGTCAAACTCCATTTTATATAGTGCTTGTCCGCTTTCGGTAGGCATAACCGAAACCGAAACCGAAATTTCGGCCGTAATTTCGGCCGAAAGCGCTTTCGGTCCATCACTAGTGAAAACAATGTAGGTTTTTTTAATTTAAACATTTTGAAACCTGTTGCTTTTAGTATCACGACGTTGAGTGTAAAAGTCGTATTTTTTAAAAGCTCGACTAGACTTAATTGAACATGAAAAAGGTTGCTTAAAGTGAGCGTTTTAATTCATACCGCTAGCGGCTAAACAGGGCTGTTGGTTGTGCTGCGTTGCTCAGCCCATTTTGGCGAATCCAAATTTACCCATTTAGGCGTCCATTCAATGATTCTAGGTCCCTGGAAATGCTGGAAAGGATCGATATTTCACGTAAAGATATCTTGGCTGGAATCGGGTCAATCCAAACGCAAAATTTGTTTTTAGAGTTATTTAATTAAAAGCAATTAAGTGAACCTTCTGTGTTGGCAAAAATAGGATTTAACATTGATCCAAACAATAATTGAAAAATGCGGATTTGTTCAGTGGATTCCAAAGAATCAAATCAATATTTCAACATGTTGTCCATACAGAGAAATGAAACAGTTTTTAATTTTTCTTTCTGGGAATGTATGATAAATCAACTGAGCATATCAATCAGGTGTAGGCAGAGGTATCAAAACAAATTGATCTTTTCCAAGGACCTAGAATAATTGACGATTTAATGGGGAAAAATTTGGATTCACCAAAATGGGCTGAGCAACGCAGCACAGCCAACAGACCTGTTTTGCCGCTTGCGGTATGATTTAAAACGCTTACTTGAAGCAACCTTTATCATTTCCCATTGTTTTATTTAGTCAATGAAATTGTGCAATAATTCCTTAAAAAAAATTGACATATTTATTTTATTTTCTTGAATAGTTTTTGGAACAAATATTTTAGTTCATAAAATATTATTCCTTCATAGGCTTTGGGACAAGGACGAACCGCAGAAGTTCAACGAGATGCCCGAATCGGTGAGGCAGAGGCTCGAAAAGAAGCCACCATGGCTGGAGCCATCGCCGAAGAACAAAGTGTCCAAGCTCGATTGCTTAACGACACGGAAATTGCTCGGGCCAAGCGCGACTATGAGCTGAAAAAAGCCACTTACGACGTCGAAGTAAACACTGCTAATGCCGAGGCCCAATTGGCCTATCAACTTAAGGTGAAAGACATTCAGTATTGACATTGGAGCCTATTTGACCGACATATATTGGAACTAATTGATAATTTCTCTTGATCGTAGGCGGCCTCTATCCAACAACAAATTAAAGAGCAAGCCATTCAAGTTCAAGTTGTTGAGCGGATGCAGGCCATCGAGATAGCAGAACAAGAGATTCAACGACAAGCCAAAGCCTTAGATTCGACTGTCAAGAAGCCAGCCGAAGCTGAAAAATATCGACTTGAGAAAATTGCCGAGGCCAATCGACTCGTTCGTGTTTTGGAGGCTGAGGCCGAAGCTGAAGCCGAAGTCTTACGAGGAGAAGCTCAGGCCTTTGCCATTGAAGCCAGAGCCAAGGCTGAGGCAGAGGAGATGGCCAAGAAGGCCGATGCCTGGAATGAATATGGAGAAGTTGCTAAAGTGCATATGATCTTGGAGACTATGCCGAAAATTGCGCAACACGTGGCAAACCCTCTGAGCGAGTAAGAGCTTGAACGCAGTGATTTACTGCATGTTGTCGATCATCATCTTGTTCTCTTTCAGAGTCAAAAAGATTACTATGGTGTCGGATGGATCTGGAGAAATCGGTGCGTCCAAGATCACTGAAGAAGTTATTCAAATTATGAAGAAGATGCCAGAGTTGGTGACGAGAATGACCGGGGTGGATATCACTAAACAAATTGGATCTATTTAGGTCTGC
The DNA here is from genome assembly GCA_010645155.1 of Tigriopus japonicus. Classification (NCBI taxonomy): domain Eukaryota; kingdom Metazoa; phylum Arthropoda; class Copepoda; order Harpacticoida; family Harpacticidae; genus Tigriopus; species Tigriopus japonicus. The sequence goes on from CM021318.1 coordinate 11,313,519, forward strand.
GTCTCATCTCTTTCAAGCTAACGAGTGCCTTACAAGTTTTTTTATCTCAAATCTGATATTTGCAACCAAACAATCTACAAATTAGGCTGTCAACTGTAATATACTTTCGCCTACATATGTATTTTATAATTCCAGTAGCTTTGATGAATAAGAATTGTTGGAAAACATGAGAAAGTTAAAGTTTCGAAAGTCTAACATACAAAATGGAAGTTGGTGACTTTCTATCACGCATAATCATCCGAGAATGCAAATTCAATCCCATTTCCATCTCTTGCGCTTAACAAAACTATCAAAAGTCATTTTCTTGGAGTGCACAACAGTAACTTGTTTCATCAAGGAGCACAATGTTTTCTGTTGGTGAGGATGATGATGAATGAAGGAGCCGGATGACTTAGTGGCCTTGAAGTCCAACGAGGTTGTAAATTCAAATTCACAAAGCTCTGGTCCACACATATGGGCAATTGTACTTGCACGAATAGTACAAGTTTTCATCGAGAAGGTTGATCTGCAAGAAGAAACTTTGATTCTGATATTTGATATCTAACAATGGACACATTTTTTTCGTGACTTGGATGACATCTCTTGGCACTTTGATGAAAGGGGCATTGATGGAAACGGTGAAAAAACTCCGACTAGACGGCATTTGAATATTGATCAAAGGACAACCAGTACAGTAGTTGTTAGGAGAAATCTTTGACAGGAGGAACCACGGTACCCCTAGGAAGGTGGTCATATTCTTTCTAATGTGTTCATGTTGCTCCCGCCCACTGTTGAACCTTTTTTTGGTGTTCAAAGTCAAGGCTGATATTAGCGCTCTGCATTCTATAGCATATTTTGATGAAACAAGACGAGAAAGGTACTTAGTGACTCAAATAACGTGAAAAGCAATTTTTTTTGCCCAAAACTTTTGTTTTTGTCTGACAAGCATCTACCTCGAAAAGCTAAATTTGGAACAGACTAACTTTGAAGTCAATTGAAACGGCTACATTGGTATGTAATCGGGTTAATTCAACATAAAAATATTAAACACCTTCGTCTGATTAACTTTACATCTAACCTCTGACAATAACATCGTTTAAGTCAAAGTTCAAAAACAAAATTTTTGTTCAAAGGCAAAAATGTGCTCTGACCAACGAGATGTCTAAAGTGCTTCCACATTTTAACCAGGGTGTCACTTCATTTACGCCGTGAAGTCATTTCTCTTTTTTCAATAGAGGGCTTTGCTCCATTTTTACTTTCCACTAATTTGTTTCTATGTAGCTGACCACTGGGCACTTCTTCTCTAAACTTCATATTTGATGTTACCTTCTGTAGCAAACAAACCAAACGTATTTCATTGCGTTTACGCTTTTCAAATATGACAAACTAGTTTCCCTGATTTACATCCGTGCAAACTCGATCTGCCGACCTAAGGACCAGTTTCTTGACTCGTTGAGACAACAATGGCCCTTCTGAGCCAAAAAGGAACAAACCTGAACCCAATTAAGAACAAAGGGACCTTTCATATAATTTTCTCAACTAGCTGTAGTTATGAAGCCCATCAGCAATCATCGTTGAGAAAAATGCGATCAATTTTCCTCACTCTGAAACTCGGATCGTTGGCTTGATCTAGCTCTTCAACCAATGGTTGGGGAGTCAATGAAATGTTAAACATCGAATAGTTTACAGTCTTAGCTTTTCAGAAATGTAAGTGTCTTTCTTGTAACACGAGCAATATCTGTAAATTCAAAGTCAAATGGTGATCAAGTCAAGTCCTCCCACCAAAGCAGCACTATTTCAAACTTGTGTTGTCATCACGGTCGTACAGTACCGTCTTTGTCGCAGAACCATTAGATTCTCTCTATAAACAACAAGCTAAAAAAACAAGCTTGCAAAAAGATCAGTGGCTACCCCTACACCAAAAAAGCTCTAAACCTTGGGGATTTAAGATAACCCTTTTGCGGACCTTAACGTTCTCTTAAAATATAATGTAAGCTGCCATGAACATGAGCATGATTCACTCATGTATTTATTCTCGTTTTTAGTACATTATGTCTGGTATTGAAGTTTGTTAAAGAAATAGTTGAATCCTCAGGAATTCTGAAATCTGGCGAGATTCAATTGGTGCTTGCAGTTGAAACTTAGTTCTAGAAGAGGCTACAGGGCCATGTTTAACTTCCCTTCCCTTCGTAACTACCTCCGCTACTTAAATGCACTATGAACATGCATTTCCTTTTTTTCAGTGTAAGCTACCACAAAATTGTGCGAACTCTTTCCAAGGATGAGCCTTACCTTGAAGCGACTACTCGCGATCCCTCGATTTCCATGAACGACCACCTTGTCGGTCGTGATGAGAGCGATGATTATCATGAGAACGATGGTTATCGTGCGAACGATGGTTATCGTAATTCTTGTCAGAAAACTTAACCCCACGTCGGTCTCCATCGAACTTGCCGCCGCCACCGCCCCCACGTCCTCGACCACGTCCTCCATCTGATCGGCCAAACATACCACCTCCTTCTCGACCGCCTCGGTCGTCTTTACCGCGCCAATTGCCACCTTGCCATCCTCCTTGACGCAGATCTAAACGCTCATTGTTGTCCACGAGGACGGCAATCTTGTCGGACAGTTGCAAAGACAACGATTGTAGACGGGTGGGTTCGGTTCGGTGCATGACCAGGCATTCCGTGGGTTCGTCTAAACTGGCCATGAGCTCTTCATTGATGATCATCTTGGATACAATAGCATGAACCACCGTTTTGTTGAGCTCGTACATTTGAGCTAAAGATTCCTGCAAAACGGAAGAGATGGTTTAATTTATGTATCCCTTCACTTTTCAAAGATAACCCATGTGGCCTTGAAACAATATTCAGAGGGATATACAAGCTTCAGTTGTGTATCAGACGGCAATTCCTATTTATAATGGATCATCATATGGAGGGAAACAGATTAGTCTTGACTGGTTTTTTTACTTACCACAGAAATCGAGTCGTACACTTTGGAATAGGTGAAGAGGTAAGTTCTGAGGGCTTCCTCTTGCACTTTTCTCGCCAACATTGTGCGGACTTTATCGGCTTCATAGAAGAGGTCCCACACCTAAATAAGCAGAACACACAATTGAATTATTGTAATTTCCTACGAATAAGATTAAAAGAACACTTTGGTTCCAAATGGTCAGCTTGTCATATAATTTCATGGGCATAACAAGAGTTTACACAAGCTCGTTAGAGCTACGTGTAAGTCTCAGAATGACTCAAAACTGCAGGACAAAAAATCATCACGAATTGGTCCACTGACGTAGAAGTTTGAGGGTCGATAACTTACCTTGGCATTCATTTTGTCATTGATGACCAAGTCTCGACATTTCTTCCAGTCACCATTCCTCATAGCTTTTGATGCGGCCACCACGTGCTCTCTCATAGATTCGGGGGGTCCAATAAGGGCCTGCCGTTCGCTAGATCTCAATTGTTGGTAGTATGACTTTGAGATCATTCTCCGTCGGGTATTGAATTCATGAGCGGCCATGTACGGGATTTCGATGAGCATGGCGGATACCAAGTACACGCATTCCAACATTTCCAAGTTAATGTGCATGTGAAACGGCATCTGACGTTGCTTTTCCAATTTTTCTTGCTCATTGGACCGTTCATGATGACGCTAGAAGACGAAAAATAGATACCCGTCGATTAGGCTCGGGATAGCACACAATTATATGGCATCATATATTGAAAGATCAGTTCAAATAGAAGCTTCAGTTATGTATCAGACGGCAATTCCTATATTTGATGGATCATCAAATGATACTTGGATCTCGATTACCCTTTGATTTTCGAGGTCTTACCTGGGGAAGCAATCCTTGGGCTAAGAGCTCTTTTGATCGACCTCCTTGTTGAATGTCTAACAAGGCATTGTGAGCGTCCCAAATTTCGGCATGTCTGAATCCACACAGACCCAATTGGACCATGGCACGATTGTACATGATCTGGGTGGCTGGATCGGCATGAGTGATGCTATCTTGAAGATGGCTCATCAACATCAAATCTCGGGCTTCGTACCAATTATCGTGAATGGCGTGGTGGTAAATGTGACACAAAATGGCTCTGGTACGGAGACGATCCGTGGCATCCTTCGAATAAATAAACTTGCATAACCGATCCATGATGGTCAGAGAGGTTTCCTCCTTGTCGTCCACTTCCCCCTAAAATGTTGAAAAATGAAACAATGTTTTCATTTCGCTCCATGCTCATTGCAACAACCCACCTTCCGCTGCTGGATGACTCTGGGATCGAACTTGAAGTAAATATGTTCGGCTCTCTTCAAATAGATGCGGCACAAATCGCTCGGAGAGCCTTGCTTGGCCTCAATCAAGCTCTGGGTTTTCTGCAGTATGCTAACGACTCGAGGTTCATCCTTAAGTCGGTCCACATACTCATTGCTATGAGCGTCGCAGCTCTTCAGCACTTTGATGAACTCTTCGTCCATTCGCTCAACACACGTTAGGAAGCACCCTCGGACCTGAAAGTTGAAACCACAATATATTCATAGATGTGGACGAGCAAATAAGATTTAAAAGTAAGTATGTAGTACCTTGTACGGCTTGGTTTCGAAGCTCTCCTGATCCTCGGTAATGTTATCGCCCGTCGTGAGCTCCTCCATGTTCTCCTCTAGCATGGCCAGGAGTTTCTCAATGGCCGGCATACATTTCTCCCAATATTCGGGTTTCATAGCCGACGACACTTTAGGGTTATAGTCAAAGATGGCGGCGATAATGCCGAAGTGGATCTTGGTGTAGATACCGGAGCCCAATTGATTTTCCTCAGAGATCGACAGGAGTTCCGAGAGCAATTCGATTTGCTCTTTTCGGTTGGTGCGCTTCTTTCCACGGGCCGACATGATTTCGATCAGTTTTTTCAAAACGAGCTCGTGGTTGATCTCGTCATCTTTCTCGAACATCTTGGGCTTTTCAGCACCGCCGGGTCCAGTTACAGTGGTCCATTCCTTGTCATCGTCTTCATCCGACTCGATAATTTTCAGCTTTTCTTTCTTCTTGCGGTCTTTCTTCTCCTTCTTGTCCTTTTTGCCATCGCCATCCGTGGTCTTTTTCAAGAACTTTTCTCGGAGACTCATGCCGGGTTCGTCGTCGGACGAATCCGATTCACTCTCGCCATCCGAATCCCAATACGAGTCGTCACTTTCGTCATCGTCATCGCCCGTGGCCTGCTTCTTGACCTTAGCCGGTTTTTCGGGCGCATGGGAGCCTTCGCGAGACTTGGACGTGGACTTGCGGAAGTTGTCCTCGTCCTCTTCGCCACTGGATTCCGAAGCTTCGACTTTCTCCTCTTCTTCATCGTCGCCGGCATCGGGATTGGCGCGAAACTTGGCCACATCGGCTTCGAATTCTTCGCGAATGTATTTGCGCAGCTTTTGTCGCAAGGCTCCCAACGACTTCGAATTGTTCTTGCTCATGTTTTTACGGCCTTCGCGGTCTTCCCAAGTTTCGTTGATGAGGTCTTCCATCTCGACTAAGATTCGCAAATAGAATCGGGGCGTGACGCCATTTTCCTCCTTGGCGATCACGGGTCGGGCTTTATCGTAGGCTCGCGTTAACTCGACGAAACTGGTCTCCATTTTGTTGAAGTCCTTGATCTTCTTGGAGTTTCGAATGTTCTTCATGAGCGAAGATAATTGCTCATATCGCTTCTCCTTGGCCGATCGAACCACGCGCTTCGTATCCTCTTCGTCGTCGCTAAACTAAAAAGAAAAACAACCCTGTATGCCATAATCAACCCTCAGAGCTAGCGAAACGAAAGATCTTATCCTTGGACGGACACAATGGGTACAGTAGTAGTATTAATAGGCATGGTGGGTCTCGGTCGTACGTCTTTGGACAATTAGGTTGGGCCAAGCATCAAGTTATACTTGGCTAGCATTGCGTCCGTGCAACGATAAGTTCACCCGACAAGGCTCTTTAATCTTACGATAAATGCGGCGGGCGTGGATTTGTTGGGTTTGCGTTGGGTTTGGGGCATCTCATCCTCGGAATCCGAGGCGCTCGACGACGACGATTCGTCCGACGAGGCCGTCGCGAAAAAGCGAGACATGATGAATCTGAGAAGGCTTCTTTCAACACGGTCTCAAACGGGCGGAGTTGTGAGAGGGCAGGCAATCCGTGGTCAGCCGCTTTCACACAGGAGGGCCTTCAAACACCTAAAATACAAGTATAAACGGTAATCACCGGACTCCGAGTGAAGGGCCATGAGTCAGAGGAGTACGCTAATGGGGTCACGACCCACGGATAGGTCAGCCGTGGCGCCTAAATCCGGTCTTAAAAGGCGGATCCATGACGGCTTGGCCGCTTACTCACCTGATCCAAACCACATTGGAAATTGAAAGCGACAACAGCGGACTCTGCTAAGTGGGCAGCCGGAAAGCGGGAAACCGGGCTTCTTGGGCTAATTGGCGTTGCGGCGGCGGAAAGAGGAAGTGTGTGAAACTTGGGAGCCATGAGAAAACCAGGGCGGCTTTCTGCATAAAATATTTCATTCTAACGAGAAAAGAAATACTCCAAAATCATATATCATGTTGACTGTAGAAGCGATCGATGCGCAAAGTGATTGAAAGATATTTGTGTCGATTAATAGTATATTTCCATTGAAATGATGAAAAGAGCCTATCCGGGTCTTCCGGAGCAAGAAGTTGCAGTGGCAAAATCATAGGCCAAACCGTGTTAAAATCTGACGAAGAAAGACGAAATGAAAGGAACTCTAAAACGACTATGTTAACTCCAGTCATTTTGCGAAGTATGGGTACCAGAAACACTCGAAGTAGTGATGTGACTTGGGCGCTTGGGCAAGCTTTTTTTCGTGACAACGTACACTGGGGTCGCCAATTTACCTTCAGTGAAATGGTATTCCCTTCCGCCTTCCTATCTTCATAAACCGGTTTTTCATTAAGAAGCATCAGGGTTGCAAATTAACCTCAAATTTGTGTTTACTTGAGTTAGTTAGCAAAGTACAAAACCTCCATTAGGTGACCCTACCTTGCAACCTCCCGTGAAAAAACTTGCCCAAGCCCAGATTTCACATCACTAACTCGAAGACCATTTATTTACGGTGAGCTTCTAAGCCCAAAGTTGATGACAGAGTTCCATCGGAGTGTCCTGTCACGTAGCCCACCGGCTTCTCTCAGGGTGACTCGTTAGGCGGACTTACAACGAATTTCTATAATGGGGATTGGTTATATCATGCGTCTTAAACTTACATTTTAATTTTTAAACTCAAAATGTCCATTTGAATTTTTTTTATTTGCTTTATCAAATTGGTTTATAGTGTCACAATTTTCTCTATTCATCTTGTTTTCCATTGCAGTCTTGATTCCTGATCCAGGGTGTCCGCGGAACCAATGATGACATGGCCCGTTTGTTTCCGAAGTCTATCAGGCTGGCCAATTTGGCTCTAAGGAAGCCAGTGAGCTCAAACTCGGGTTCATTTCTTTGACATCCAATCTCTCTTACAGTCAGACGTAATCACCAAATCTCACAATATAGTTCAATAATTTAATATGGTCCTCACTGATCAATTCCGTATTCATTTTGACCACGATTACTACCTTACTCTAGGCACACGATTAATTGCTTTTCGATTTCCATGGCAACCCTGAAAGTGCATGTCATCCAAGCCGAGATTGTCATCAAGTGGAGTGGGTCTTCCTTCGTCTTCTTCTAATCTGAACGAGCATTTCCCGACCGATCGTTCCCTCTTGAGTGACCATGAACACTCGGTCGTTCTGTTTGTTGTTGGGCGTGTGGGTGTGGCCACTTTTGGTGCTGGGTGGTAACCAAGCTAGCACGGGCGGAAATGCGGCTAATTCGGCTCAATCGGGGGCTCGACTTTTGGTGGCCAAACAGGTGAGAGCTCATGATGGCCGCTTTCTTATTTCAAAGTTCTCGATTGCTCATCTCGGGCGTGGGTTTCAGATTCAAAACAAGTACTTGGTCGAGGGCAAGGACATCGTGGTCAAGTACTCGTTGTACAACGTGGGCGAGAGCGCGGCCTTGAACGTGTTGTTGAGCGAGAACGGCTTTGGCGAGCAGGATTTTGACGTGGTGGGCGGACAGATGAATGTGCGACTGGATCGTTTGGCCGCCGGAGCCAATCACACGCACGTGGTCGTGGTCAGGCCTAAACGATTCGGCTACTTCAACTTCACGGCCGCCGAGGTCAAGTATCAGCCCTCGGAGGAGGTCCAGACCATCCAGGTGGGATACACGGGCACCGAGCCCCATCAAGCGCCCATTATCGCCCTCCGAGACTACGAAAAACAGTTCTCCTCCCATATGGTAAAGTGAAAAAGAGCCACCAAACGGCGTCAGTCGCCCGAACCCGAGTCATTCATGGCCGGTTGATTGTTTTTGTTTTTTAGCTCGATTGGTTGGCCTTTGCCGCCATGACCCTGCCTTCGTTGGGCATTCCGTTCCTGTTGTGGACTTCCAGTCGGTCCAAGTACGAAGCCATCGCTCGCTCCAAAAAAGATTGAGACTCACTCGAAAAGACGCGGAGCGGTCTGATGTCGCAATGAATGGATGTTGTTTATTTTTTTTTCTGCCGGTGGGTGGGCCGATCCCCGCTCGATCTTTTTCGGAACCCCCCACTGGATCCCCGTTAACGCCAATCGAGGGTGGGTCGCAATCTCGATCGATCTTGCGGCTGAAAATACAACCACTTTCGTTAAACCGAGTTTGGGGTGTTTTGCGTATTAGTATTGTGATTTCAAACTAAGGGACAAAGGTCAACACGGTCAATGTCTGCACCCGATGACCGAATAGCACGTTTGGTGCGTTTTTGATGACTAACTTCTGGCCAAAGGATATGAGACCGAATCGAATTCCGAAGAATAAGATAGACTTTTTTTACATTCACAAGAGACTTGAGAAGTTGCGGGTTTCGTGTTTGCGAAACCTTTTAGTTCCTAGTGATTTTACATGGCTCTCTCTTCCGGAAAGACAACTGTTCACTGTTTCCGTGTAGGTAACTTCGAAGCCCCCTCCCCCCTTCTCCTACCCGATTTCGATATCCCTCTGTTGAGCCTACTACGAAGACTGGCTAATAGGCCTGGTGGCAACACCAGATCTAAGAATCGCAGCCTTTGGCTGACCTTCAAGACCATCACACGGCTCGCCTATTCGTACAAGTTCCTGAACTAATCCTTCTTCCCCACATAGCTAAAATAGCATAGAAATGGTATGTTGCAGAATATCCTTGGTAATGCTGCAATTACACGACACGTGTTTTGTCGTATTTTAACGGCACTTATGTGATTCACATCACATTAGAGCTACAAATGTGTCACACTTCCGACTAGGAACATGTTCTAATTTTGTGTGATGTGAAGCACATTTTGTGACGTTCGTGTGCTAAAACGTCATGAGCAAGTTCGCCGTGACCAAAAACTCAAATCTCAATATAAGACAATATTCATTTATTTTAACTCAACAATCCAATTGCCGTGTTAAAAAAGAAGCTAGTGTCTCAAATAGAATTTAAAAATAGTTGGTTGATCTAATTTTTACATTATGATCACATCTAGGTTGAATTAAGAAAAGACGCTTTGGTCAACTTGGCTTTTCGAACGACATCGAGCAGTGTTGTCATATAGGTTGAATATCAGAGGTTATGCGCCCTGAAAATTAAAATTTCGATAGTGATGGGGGGCAAACAAGAGATTGGGCAAGCTGTACTGGCACAGTGCTTGGGCTTGCTGAAGCTTGGCATAGCTTGGGTGCTTGTACAAGTACTTTTCCTAGCTAACAGGTTTGCCAAATTTGTTATGAACGAAGAATAAACTTGACATCCGAATTTCACTAAACCAGGCTGATTCAGCTAAATAGGGCCCATACCTTTGAAAGGATGTATTTTTAAGAAAATTACACACTTCAATTCTCTTACATGGGGAAATGCAAAATATTTCGAGAATACTAAAAAAAGATTTGGCATTTTACTTTTTCATGCCGGCAACTCTGAGTAAACGAGATTGTTCTGGAAGTGTGACTTCTAAATCTCGGTCTTGATTAGCCTCAAAAGTGCATTCATGTGTGGCCTAGAACCGAAACAAAAAAAAAAACATGGTTTTGCAAATGCTATCCAAATTGAAATATTTTTTTGTATCACTTCCACTATTTATTGCTAAATTATTAAGGTCAAAAGATCATCGAAAATGCAATTTGACATTTTTTCTTCTAAGTCACACTGCAAGTATCTTAACTCTTCAAAGAGCAACTGCCGGCAACTGCATCTTCCAATGTTCCTTGAGCTTGCCAAGTGTATTGGAGTATTGCCCAAGTAATGCTTGTCAACAACTTGTTCTTGGGTGTCTGTGATGACTCTTTACTTGCCCAAGTCACATCACTAAATTTCGACTGAAAAAGTAAAAAAGAAGACATGAGAATGAAAACCAAGCAAAATACAAATTAGAATATGTCTGTCAACATTAATGAACTTGAAACTTGACTCTTGAGTAAAAGAAAACAGAACTGTCATTTCAAATTCTTTAGTGGAAAGATTTGTCTGTTTATAAAAGAAACGCCATTAAAAAGAATAATGAACTAAATGAAGTCATATCATATGACGTTGATGAGTATGGAGTCTCGCGATTCAAAACGTGGAGTGTACACAGTACTAAGAGACCCGGTATATGTGGTAACTTCTTTTGCTGTTTATGGAAGTTTTATCAGTTTTTGAAGTTTCTTTTTTGTTTCATTCTAGAGCCATTTATTCTAACTTCAAATGTTGTGTTCTTGTAATGCACCGAAGTTGCATTGGTTTGTCACAACAGTGTTTAAAAGTCCACAAGTCTGAAACCTTCCCCAACTCCTTTTTTAGGGTCTGAAATTGGTCGCTCTGATTTGGTTGACGCACAGAGTTCCCAGCAGAGTGGAGATACCACAGCAGGCCGGCCGTGACTTTTTGTAGCGGGTTAAGGGCGAATCTGCAACAGAAACTAGTTGAAACCTGCCCAAATAAGTCCTAGGCACCGACGTTTGTACTATGATCTTCCACTTGCTTGGGCAAGGTTTTCCGATATTCTTCGGAAATATCTGCTTTTCCACACAACTTATGGGCAACTTTGGTTTCAGTAACAGCTGAAAACAAGGCAGACAAAATGACAACAATGGCCCCTCTTTAGTAAAGAGTCTTTACTACTCTAAGGGTTGACGGACCCTCTTCCTTTCCCTTTTTTCTCCTTCCTCATATATAGAGGGTGACTTATTTTGAAACTGAAGTAGACGTTTCAAACGTGTAATAACTTCAAAATGAGGCAAACATCTTGATGTCCTTAAAATTTAAGACTGTTTCTTGATACAATAATTAACGACTTGCTGTTAACTGCTGCCAATTACAAATCACTGGGAATGTACGAGAGGCATTCAAACTTAGCAAAGTGAAGGGCGTATTTTCAGATTTTCTCGACTTTCCATTACAGGTTATGCTATAAATGCTGCTTGAGGTCGCTTTTTTTGACTCTCAATAGCTCATTGATTAACCAATCTTGCAAGTTTCAACACATTTCCGTGTTAGACGAGATGACGTTGAGCTCTAGAACGGAAAGTGTTTCTTTTTCCATGGACCTAAACTTATATAAAACAATAAAAGAAAAGTTGTTTCCCATTGAACTTCGAGTCCAAAAAATGCCCAGATGTCTTTGAGTATTTCGATACAAAACCAATAAAAACATTTGAAACACCATGTATTGTAAGTGAGGTCCCAGGTTCGATTCTCTTCCCCATCATTTCTCAAGGAAACCTTTAGACGTTAATCCACACCCATGAGATTGCCTATGATGGATGGCTTTGCTGGCTCAACCCCCCAGACTTTTGATCCTTGGTCCAACAAAAACGAATTAAATAATACTGTACTGTACGTCTATTAACAACTATTATCAACTCGAGTTGAAAAAGGTCAAATGAAAATCAAAGTCTTGAAATTTTTTCGAAAGTCATAAGTAAGTGTTCCATTTGCATGGAATATATCTCTTGGACCAATAAATCATTTCAACAGCAATAAGTATTGTGACGAAAATAATCTTTAGACACTCCCTTTTACAAATCATGACAAATCTTGACTGCAACACTGTTTTTTATTTGGGAATGGTATAAATTTACCCGATACAAACAAATATTCTGAAAACCCAAAAAAATATACAAACAAAGCAATGGCCAATTTGTTCGCATCAGTACAGTACATAACACAAAAGAGACCAAAAATAAAAATAAAAATCTTGTTAGTTTCATTGCTTAGCACAGAACTAATTCAAATAATGGTCATTCATGTATTTAAAACCAACCTTAGACCAGAACCGCTTTTGGGTCAAGGCCCACAAAATTTGACTAGTTTGCTCAGGGGCCCATCAAACAGACGTTGTTAGGCTCAGGGGCCCACAAGTACAGTACTATGGATGGCTCGGGGCCAATTATTTGGCACTTTCCTCATAGCTCTGGGCCCATCAAGGCAACAGCCTTTCGGCTCACTTGTGGGTCGCGGCCGTCGCGGCTCACGGGTTGCCAATCCCTGCTACATTGACAAACAATAATGCACTTCTTAACGTTTTTCACAAACTTTCAATAAACGACAAGATCCTGGGTCTCCTGTAGATTTGTCCTCTGATTTCCACCATGATCGGTAACAATGCATTAGATATATAAGACATTCGGCGCTTTAGGTTGAAAAGTTTCTTTCTCAATCGAACTTTCATAGAAAGCGTGAATTGATTTAGACCTCTTAATTTAAATTTATATATGGAGGTTGCGTGTCATCAGTGTTCACTAGTGATGGGGGGCAAACAAGAGATTGGGCAAGCTGTATTGGCACAATGCTTGGGCTTGCTGAAGCTTGGCATAGCTTGGGTGCTTGGACAAGTACTTTTCCCAGCTAACAGGTTTGCCAAATTTGCTATGAACGAAGAATAAACTTGCCATCCGAATTTCACTAAACTAGGCTGATTCAGCTAAATAGGGCCCATACCTTTGAAAGGATGTATTTTTAAGAAAATTACACACTTCAATTCTCTCACATGGGGAAATGCAAAATATTTCGAGAATACTAAAAAAAGATTTGGCATTTTACTTTTTCATGCCGGCAACTCTGAGTAAACGAGATTGTTCTGGAAGTGTGACTTCTAAATCTCGATCTTGATTAGCCTCAAAAGTGCATTCATGTGTGGCCTAGAACCGAAACAAAAAAACCATGGTTTTGCAAATGCTATCCAAATTGAAATATTTTTTTTGTATCACTTCGACTATTTATTGCTAAATTATTAAGGTCAAAAGATCATCGAAAATGCAACTTGACATTTATTCTTCTAAGTCACACTGCAAGTATCTTAACTCTTCAAAGAGCAACTGCCGGCAACTGCATCTTCCGATGTTCCTTGAGCTTGGGAAGTGTATTGGTGTATTGCCCAAGTAATGCTTGTCAACAACTTGTTCTTGGGTGTTTGTGATGACTCATTACTTGCCCAAGACACATCACTAGTGTTCACAAAATTTTGTGACTTACTCAAAGCCCGGCTGTAAACGTTAAACGTCCAAAGATTGGCTGAGAGAGGTTGCGTGGCCAAGTAATAACATTCCGTGAAAAAAGACATTGGGAGGAAAAAGGATATTTCTTGATTAGATAGCTCGAAAATAGTCATACCAATCATAGGCCAATGTAATATTTTGATTGTCAGTTGCGGTTTTGCACGAACAAAATACAATCCACGCTAATAAATTAACTTGTACTCATACAGTTGCTTGACAAACACAGAAAGAAAAGATTAGTATTGGGTTGAAAAGGCCATCAAAACAATTATTGGATTTGCAAATCTGATTTTAAGTATAGCTGTACATTAAACGTTCCTTTAAAAAGGCATTTTTATCTCTTGGTTTTTATTTGACATATGTACTACCGGCTAATTCTTGCTCATTAGGTACTACTTTTTTTTAAATTTTCTAGATTTCACCGTTTTTGACAGTCAGATCAGTTCAGACACATTGGTCCTAATCAAAAGGGATATACATAACGTCGTGGGAGAAGCTTTAACCGTCTTTTTTTTGTCTGGACGGGCATTTAATCTTTCTTCTTTCTTATAAGATAGGTTCATTCACCTTTTTGGGAAATTAATTCGATTTTTCCATGTTGCAAGTATTTTTTTTTCTTTTTTTCCATCTGTTGGGAACTTTAATTCATCTTTTTTTGTTTAATCGGTCAATTTTATTCGTCTTTTTTCGTCTAATTTGACAGTTTTATTCGTCTTAACTTCCTGTCCCTACTTATTACACTAATCTTTGTTGTGCTGTTCTTATACATTGATCTAAATGTATATGACAATGTAATGAATGAAATGGAATGTTGATATTGATCACGCAACCTCTCAGCCGATCTTTGGACGTTTAACGTTTACAAAGCCCGGCCTTCTTCCAGCGAGTTCATACTTCTTTTTCAGAGGGCGCCGAGGCTTAACTCCGGCGATCATTGTGTTCATCATACCCGACGTTTGCCGGAATCTTTGAGATCCGTCCAGCCGCGATGAACCGGTCCCGTGGCCCGGTGGGGGCGTGGGACAACGGGCTCAACGCGTCCGTGTGTTCCACCGCGTCAACGCGCTCCAGTCGACAGGCCAAGGAGTCGCTTCGACAAGGTTACCGCCAAATCCGCGACGAATTGCGCCACATGGGTCGCTCCAATCCAGGAGGCGGCCCCCAGGCCGGTCCCACGGCCGCCCAACAACTCCATCGCCAAATGGAACGAGCCGAGGGATTGATCGCCGAGGTGGAAAGCACTCAAGAATGCGTCATGGATGTCATGCTCTTCCGGGATTTTGCCGAATTGTGCCGCACTCAAGCCGAGAACATCAATCGGCGGGACGAGTTCCAATTCAACATGCCCGAATTCGTGGCCAAATTAGCCGCTTCGCCCGTCCTCAATACGACCGTATCCGACCAAGGGGTGATGCAGGGCGGGTCCGCTAATTGGTTGGCCTGGGGGCGGTTTATCCGACCCTATTTTCGACCCGCACCCGCGCTCCGATATCTAAATGGCGCCCTGCCGGCCGGTTACACGCCCATGCCGGGCGATAAAAAGCGGGAACGAGCCGCCAAAAACAAACCCGGCACGGCTACGCGGGTTACTTTAAAGGTCAATGCCGGTCGAGCCGATGGCGTGGATGCTTTGGTGGATCGGGTGTGGAAGACGCTCAAACGGGAACGTCGTCGACGGAACGCGCCGTTCATCGATCTGTTTGCTTTTGTTTTGGATCCGGAAAGCTTCGGTCGGACGATCGAAAACATTTTTCACGTCACGTTCTTAGTCAAGGAGCGACGGGCCATGTTGGATTTTACCGGTCCAGGCCTGCCAAAAATCGCACCCCTGGATGAGGCGGGTCACGATTCGAGTGGTCAACCCTGTCCCACTCAACAGGTCTTGCTGACATTGACGTGGCAGGATTTTGAGGACTTGCGCCAAATCTATCGATTGAAAAAGGCCGTGCTGGATCGACCCACGGATCCACCCGTGAATCCTCTATGAATCCCTTACTGTTTGTGATAAAATCTTGCGAATGCCAGATTTAAGAATTTGTCAGATCATAGAAACAAGAAACGAAAGGCTTCGAATTTTAAATACATGGTGTCGGCCAGAACAGATCTTTCTTCTTTCCCAAACAAGTACCCCAAAATCTGGATTTCAAAAATTGAAAACTTCACCTTATTTTAATTAACACCGTGCTTTTAACTCGTTATTATTGAACCGTAAACTTTAGTGCCAATTACAGTCGAATCTCGAAATAAGAACTCACATTTTAAGAAATTTTCGCGATATAGGAAACTTTTCCGTGCTGACCAAAATTTTACTACAAAAGAATTCTCGATATAAGAAACATTCTTTAAGTTTTGGCCTATTTCTCTCGCTTTAATTCGTCACAGCACAAAACAAAGCGAAGCATTTCCAATAGGATCAATGCAATGCTTCCATACGCTTTTAGGGTACCTTTTGCGCGCTTTTTTGGTCTCTCGCGCCTTGCGCCTCTTTTGCAAACAAACAACTTGCCCTTCTCAAGTTTCAGTCAAAAGAACGAAAAATTGCATTTTGAACCCTAAAATCGCTAAAAATTGTCCAACATGCCACTCAACAATAACTTACTTTATTGTACTATTAATTACAACTTAAAACTTAATTTATATTAATGACATTTAAATTCAATGTATTTTTTATCGTTTCTTGAGCCAATTTTCTTGAGTCTCGATTCAACAAAAATCTCGATATAAGCAACATTTTGCCGCTGACAGAAAAGCTTCTTAAAATGAGATTCGACTGTATTCTGATTTTACTTTAATAACGAGCCATAAGACTCTGAATATGATGAAAAGCTATGGTGTTTCTTCTTGCGTATAGGCAATACATAATTACGTTTTATATTTTTTCAAACCGAACATTGAAAACCCTATTCCAGGGCAATCAAATCGTTTTCCTAAGCATTCAAATGGTTTATTTGACGGAAATAATGACTCAATGGGTACGTAATATACTATATAATTGGGGGGCTTAGAATATAGAATTTTTGCCTGACAAATTCAGTCTGAGCTACTTTCTTCTAAATGATGATCTTGATCATCATTATTTTACGCTACAGATGCTCAAGGCCTCGTCTAGTAGGATCATAGTAATGATATAAAGAGGTACAAGGGTAAATGAGTTTGACAACGAGTTCCTAGATTGTTGAGAATCTGTGTTGCAGATTTGGGATTTCCTAGTACGTCGTCAAGTATCCACCTGAAATATATAGACCAAGTTACATTTCGAAGAACAACAAAAACAAAGTCCGAAGACAATGTGTTCGTACCTGTGTGCACCATATCGCCCGATTCCATGGACATAGTATTGAAGAAGATAACATTTTTGTGCATCCGCCAAGCCCAAATTTGAATCGTGTCTCCGGGAAAGAGAGGAGCGGAGAATCGAACCTAGCAAACGAAAGTTGAGATAGTTACAAGATAGCATGAAAAGACGCTTTTTTCCGATTACCTTGATCCCCTTAAACTTGTCGTCGGGTATTTGAAATTGCTCTTGCAAGATGTTGGCTACAATTCCGAGGGAGCAAACTCCATGAAGCGGAGGGTGCTTGTAACCAAACTTTTGGGCCAGATTAGGGTCAATCAAATAGGGATTGGTGTCTCCAGTAAGCCGAAACAGGGCTGCCTGCTATGAAAATGAAGTTATCAACGTATAAATTGGGTTATCGAGACACACGCAAACACATCATTAGTAGAAGGAAAGAAAGAAGAGGATCAAAACAAAATAGCAAGCCAAAATCGCACCTGGTCCGCCGAGGTAGTGTGATGATGTTCAAAGGTGGGATGCTGATCTTGGAAGTAATTGTTGATGATTGGAACGGCAGTGTCAGAACGAGTTTTATCGCCGATGCCGCCAGCACCTTTGACGAAGTAACAAAACTGGTTGTACATTAGGAAATTTTCCTGATCATCCCGAGTAGCCACTGAAAAAGATGTACATTGCTTATCAACATTATTATTTCATTAACAGCTTTAATCCTTCTGGATTGATGAATCGAGATATATATACGCTCAGCCTTGACGGGCATTACCCAATCGCCTTAGATTAAAACTTCCGCAAAAAAAAAAGAATTTGCGTCGCAATTGCCCTGACTCGTGACTTTCAGCTCTGTCTAAAGCTGTAAGAAAGGGGGAAAGGAAACCCATTTGTACTACAGAAAATACTACTAGTACACTCTTTCTTGCCAAAGGCCAAAACGGATGTCTAGTGCAAGCTGGCATTGCTCCAAGAATGACAGACTGACGTAGTCAACAATGAAGAAAGAAAAGAGGACTTCACCCAAACCGCCTCCGCATGACACTTAGTTTTATCGTCTTACCGTCGAAAATGAAAACGGCATCTTTGCCCTTATTAACAATGTCGGCCAATTGAATGATGGAATGCACTTGAGCTCCCTTGGGTATCGGGCGGTATAATTGGAAGTAATGTTCCCCATGAAGGAGCTGAAAATAAAGAGAAAGACTATTTATAAATACAAGTATAGATTCACGCATCACGACATTTGATTGACGCGTCAAATGTCGACGCGTAATAACCTTTTCCAGATGACCCTTGGACTTGAACCCCCCGTCAGAGCCAAAAATAAAACTTCTCACGTTATTTCGCCAAAAAAATGCACAGCGGTGCATTCTAGTCACTCTCAAATCGTCTCAACCCTTAAAACGAAAGTTGAAAGTCCAACGATGAAAGGGCAAAGTGTCATTGTTGGAGTCTGAGGGAATGAGTGCACTGGTCTGATCAACATCGGGGGTCACCGATCAACTTTCAAACTCATCCCAATACACAAAACTACACTAGGCCCTACCGGACAAAAGCGGCTGACTTACTTTGCTGAAGTCGATTTGAAGGTCGTTCTCCAAAATTTCTTTGATACCCTTTTGCGCCGGAATGGTGCCAAAAAGGGGCAACACCCGAAATCCCTCGTCATTTTCATTGAGATACTGAATGGCGTTGGATCCAGTCTGGCCCAGAGTTTTGCCCACGGCTAAATGATAGAGGATAGTATCCAGCACCGAGTACGAATGGCTAATATCTCGTCGAAGGCCAATCAGACGGCTCAAGCGATCCTACAAATCGATATAAGCGTTTAATTAAAGGGGTGGACTCGAGGGCTGGAACGAGCGCAAAATACATTTGCCTCCAACAAACGCGGTCAAATTGGACCGAGCCAGCCTTAAGTACAAACAAATCGGTCACAAAAAAAGAGTGACGCCATCATTCCCCAAGGAGGTCTGTGGACGGTTGCCAAAGGTTCTCGATTGGTTTGGCCCACGGCTTGAACTGACCTTTTCGGATCTGGACAACCAATCCCGGTCGTCGTGGGTCTCGGATTGAAAGCCCGTGCCTCTTCCGCCTTTGGACCCGGACGAGGTTCGCGTGTGGGCCCATCGCTTGCAAAACCGAAGCCAATCGCGTCGTTGGCGGTTCACGCCGCTCAACCATTCCGACGCGTTCAGATTGGCATCCGGCGCCCACAGGGACACCAGGACACGCCCATCACGGGGCGTGAACCCGTGAAAGGCCCGGATGGGCGGAGCGGGGCTACTCGACGAAGGGGCGGGACGGGCTAACCACGCGCGTAACGCCTGACGAGGTTGGATTAAGGCCATGCCACGGGAATCCACCCAACGAACACGGGCGAGTTGAAGGCCGTGAAAGATCGATCGAGGAGACACGCGAAGGCAACCGAACTAACTGGTTGGCTATTCAGCTAAGGAAGAGGGTGTCGAGTTCAAGAAGCTAAAACAACTATCTCAATTCGGGATCTCTCGGTTCTGACCGACACACTGAGGGGACACAAACGAAGTGAAATGTAATGAACGAACGAACGAACGAACGGATTGACTGACTGACGTCAGATCAAGATTGGCCGCGATGGAGAACTGGAATCGGAGGGCCTGTCTGTCTTCCTTCTAAGGCAGGGCTGCCAGGTAATTGGAGACCAAAAACGCCAGATCAACCTGTCAAAAACGCCAGATATCGAAATTCGACGCCATATTTTTTTCAAAAAACGCTTCCTTCTTTATGCATTTGTTCTAGAGCAGACAAACCATATAATAACCTGTAAAGATCTCTTAGATAGATCCGGATTACCAAATAAGGCGTGTATCTCCAATTATGTCTCGTGCTTTATTGTTGTTACGTAGGTTGCGTGTCCGCTACAAACCTTTCATCAATTAAGATAGCTGAGTTGAACTTATGAAGCATCCTTTGGAGTGATACAGTTTAAAAAGACACATTTTTCGCACACATTTGCTCTCATTTAGATAGAATCAGGCTTTGAATTTGAGTTTATCAGTAAGACCAAATAAGACAAAAAAATAAACCAAACCACCATCATATTCAAGCTAATAATCATGAGTTTGAAACTTTTGAAAGGTTTTGTACCCTAAAAATGTGCTTTTGCAAATAGTTGAAAAATTTGGAAATTTTGTGTATTATTTGTTTAGCCTTTTACCCATATATTTACAAAGTTTGATTTTTTGGCATTTCTTGCACTTCATTAGCCATGTTTTAGCCAACGGAAATACGCAAAATCGTATTTTTTAAAGCTTTTTTGTATTTCCATAAAAACTCTTCAGTTTCTGACATTTGAGTTTGTCGCTGCAATAAATTGATTTGCCATTCCAATAAACTTTGTTTACCATTCAAGCATAAATTTTTTTATCCCAACAAAAAAACTTTCTTTACAATGCCAGCACATTTTTTCCAATCTAGCGCATTTTGCTTGCCCCTTTTTCAGCTTGAAAAGCATCTTCCATTTTCTTAAATCTTCAAGCTTTAAATTCTAGTTTCAACGGCCTAGCACTCTCTTATATTGATTATGAGATTTTAATATCAGAATGTATAAATTATTATTATAAGCGCTACTTTTGGTTGTTTATCTGAAATTGCAGGAAATTTAACATAAAAAAGAGAAAAATGAAAGAGATGGGCCAAAAAATGGTCACATTATTTTTTGCTACTAATGCTGGAACTTTGAGCTTTGTTATGCTGAATTCTGCTAGAACAGTGTGACACTATTGTGTTTCAATTAATCCTACAAAACTACAAAATTAATCCTATCAAAGAAAATACGCCAAATTTCACGATTTTCAATTAAATACCGCCAGAAACTTGTCAAAATGTTCTTTCCCGCCAAACAGAACTTTCCCAACGCCAGACTGTAACATAAACCGCCAGATTTTTCCGTCCCGCCAAAAAAAATCTCGCCGCCAGACGAGGCCTCAAACCGCCAGATACACCAAAATCTGGCGGGCCAAACCGCCATCTGGCAGCCCTGTTCTACGAATGGCGAGCGTTCCAGCAATGTCCACTTCACAGCAGCGCTGCGCAGCCTTTTCAGTCTCCCGCTGCCAGGGAATTTTTGAAATACTACCAAAGGCTTTCATTCATAGTCATTGAGAAACGGTAATTTCCCCATAGTATCACCCTTTTACCAGTTTATCCGGTTGCTGCCACGTAAAATTTTCATCGAAATTGTGTTTATGTTCGGTCATTTTCTACCACTCTGCAAAAAGTGGCAGCAAAAACTACCACCGAGCGTCGCTGTTTCCCAGAGCAAGTAAGTGTAGTGATGTGACTTGGGCAAGTAATGAGTCATCACAAACACCCAAGAACAAGTTGTTGACAAGCATTACTTGGGCAATACACCAATACACTTCCCAAGCTCAAGGAACATCGGAAGATGCAGTTGCCGGCAGTTGCTCTTTGAAGAGTTAAGATACTTGCAGTGTGACTTAGAAGAAAAAATGTCAAGTTGCATTTTCGATGATCTTTTGACCTTAATAATTTAGCAATAAATAGTGGAAGTGATGCAAAAAAAATATTTCAATTTGGATAGCATTTGCAAAACCATGGTTTTTTTTTGTTTCGGTTCTAGGCCACACATGAATGCACTTTTGAGGCTAATCAAGACCGAGATTTAGAAGTCACACTTCCAGAACAATCTCGTTTACTCAGAGTTGCCGGCATGAAAAAGTAAAATGCCAAATCTTTTTCTTAGTATTCTCGAAATGTTTTGCATTTCCCCATGTGAGAGAATTGAAGTGTGTAATTTTCTTAAAAATACATCCTTTCAAAGTGTTAAGTCATGGACCCTATTTTGCTGAATCAGCCTGGTTTAGTGAAATTCGGATGGCAAGTTTATTCTTCGTTCATAGCAAATTTGGCAAACCTGTTAGCTGGGAAAAGTACTTGTACAAGCACCCAAGCTATGCCAAGCTTCAGCAAGCCCAAGCATTGTGCCAATACAGCTTGCCCAATCTCTTGTTTGCCCCCCATCACTAAGTAAGTGTACTAAAAGATAAGTGTGACCAGGTCACAAACGACCTTTCAAACAGGATTTTCAAAAAAATCTCAAAAATTAGAATGTCATTCGCCTAGAAGATCCATTTCTTAGAGAATTCTCAGAATTTTTGAGAATGAAAGGGACCTTAGGGCTTGAGATTTTTTCCAACATGTATGTTAACTGAAGGAATGACAGTAGAAAATGTGCAAAAACAGTGTGAGTGTTTCGATTATTCCGGACCTTCAAACGTTTCTCTTACGCGTTGGCCCACATTTGAGATGAAAAACCAAAAGCATGGCAAAAAATTACCTTTGAAGTAGCGATAGGACGAGACGGTATTTCCAACACATGAGACCAACTGATGCCGGTCTCAATTAATACATCTCAGAAGTTGGCATCATAGATATTGGCGCGAAGCGCCTAGATTCCCAACTTTGAAGGTCCATCTATAGAGAATGTTAACCAAACATATCGGTGTAACAATTTCCCCCCATAAGTGGAGACAAACAAAAGGGAGGTAAAAGCTCAAAGTCAATCACATATTGGTCACATTTTGATACTCATTTTGCAATTGTCATCTTAAGTATGCAAAAGTATATTATCCTAACCAGAACATTAGCTTTAAGTAAAGTCACTTAACGTAACTGTCTTTAGAGATTTATACGCATATATTTCTTGACTAGGTTTAACAAACCACCCCACCAAGCACTTGCTTATCTTCTCATTTTGGCTACCCTACTGTTCCTCTGCACTTCGGCCTAGCTGACCAGCACAGATATGAGGATAAAAGGGCTAGATTTCACTAGATTTGGAATTGTTCACAACCTCTATTGACGGATATTTGAAATTCGGTACCGAGATGGACTTAGTCGTTTTTTCAAACTCAGTGAATCAGAACTCTAACACAGATATCCACAGATAGGACAAACTGAGCTAAATGGGTGCTTAGTAATGAAGGAAAAGTCTTAGTTTGTTGTTGTACTGCATTCAGTTATTGCTGAAAAACATGTCCAAACTAATTACTCATAGCCATCTGCTTTCACAGCCATCAAACTTATTTCTGCCTTCAAATTTTGAAATCAATGATTTGATAAAATATTTTAAGACATTATCTTTTTTCCAAACAAGGAGTTTGACAGGAGGACTATTATCATATACATGTTAAAAAATTGCATTATAAGAGCAATTGTGTTTATTGCATAAATAAGCAATTAAAACCCTTAAGAAATATCAGAACTCAAAATTGGAATTTGTTTTCTAACTGCAACATGCAATTTAGCTCAATACAAAAAAAGATTTTCGTGTTGTGGAGCAATCAAATTGGGACATCCTAAGCTGAAAACTGGAAGAGTTGAAATTCAACAATTTTCCCCCCATTTTTTAGGTCTTTAACAAGAAGTTGTATTTTAAGACGTGGTAGTATATCGTATCTATCAAATCTATGAAGTTGAGAAGTTGTGATCTTGCACGTATTGTAACTGAAGTGCGAAGTTAATAATTCGCTTTGAAAAAGGCACATATCATATTGAGCTAGCTGTATCTTTTCAAAAGAAAAGAACATACTCATGTGTGTTGAAAAGCAATATATTATTTGAAGTCTTTGCTAAAGGCTGGGTTTTTGTCTCAATCCATAATGTTCAATCCCGGAAATTTGTTCAACATTCCTGTCAGGTGGCCACACTGAAGGCTACCCTTGCTTCCTCGTTTGCTCCATTGACAGCGTTGCTGTTCAAAAAACAGTTTTGCAACTTGGACAAATTAACCACCAAGAAAATGATCATGTTGTCGCACCATTGACAAATTCAATGAACTTCCCCCTTATCTAAGATTTTATGTGAAAATGCAACTTCGAACCTATTTCTCATGGCACCAATATGGCAACTTCAATGATTCATTAGGAAACGCTGATTCTCATGTTAGTTGACATTTATCCCGGTAGAGAAGCAAATTCCAACCAGAAGCGTCATTTGATGGTCAGCACCGCCATCTATTGAGGATTACTTTCAAATTTGGAACCGAGATGGACCAAGAACCACTGTACTACAGGACGAATTTCAGAGCAGTGTCTATGACGTCATCAATCCACCTTGCGTTGGATCATCACTGATCCGTCATTAATTCTAGGTTGAGAGAAGTTCACTATTCATTTGCGAGGAAAAGAGAATTCAGTCAGGGACGCCACTCAAACATGTTATTACAATCTATTCATTTCTTTTCATAAGCAAAGCTCATTACATTGGATTTTGAAAAACGATTTGAAACTTTGAAGTTATTGAAAGATTTACGTGAATCAATAATCTATTATAAAATTGTTTCTTGTGTCCATGGGAACCCTGGTTTAGTTTGAGAATTCTCCATGTGGTGTCAGTGTTTGTTCGTTTGACAGGGTGACCACTTGAATGAGAGGTTCAATGAGAGGGGCAACATTTCTTATCTTCTTTAAGACAGAAATTGTGTTCTTTTTGTCTTCTTTTAACTCAATATTTTAAGCCAGTTTTTGACAGTGGTCTTTGAACTATTTTTGGAGAGGGTTGTTCAATGTTGGATAGAAGTGGTCAATTTAGGTTATGAACCAACCCTAATCAATTTGGTCACCTTGAAAAACGTGCGACCATTGTGAATTGAGCTTCAAAGAAGATGCCACTCAAAAGCTTTGTGGATTTACCTCTCATTCTGGTTATCTTGCCATCTCCAAGTGTCATATTTTAGGGTTTTAGTGCACAAAGAAATTCAGTTGTGCTGATTGAGAAAGAAAATTTGGATGGGTCGTGTGTGGCCCTTCAAAGAAAAAGAGAGCTTGACTTCATCCTTCTTTCTTTCTTCCAATCAAAGAAAATCATATTCTCCATTGATGAGAACTACTCAAAGTCATTTGCGTCACTTATGTGTTTGTTCAGCGTGCTTTTGAGCATTTCATCTTTCTCTCAGATCATTCAATGGATAGATAGATGGACAAGGAAAGGATTCAGGGAATATTAGTCTTCTCTTGTCACTACTGCAAACTTTGGTGTGGTGATTCAACATGAAAATGAATGGGAAAAAGCAATGGAATCATCACCAATTAGACCAGGACAAGCACGTGGAATTGAAGTGGCAACCCTCAGATACAGAGACAGACTAATTTTGGCTGAAGTCCTACAACTTTGAGAAAGATCAATTATGAGAAGACCAGTCAACACAAGACATCAATGGTTAACCAACCACAAGAGAGGGCCTTCATGGCTGGATTGGACTACATCCACAAAGATGCTAAAATTTGCGGATGATTTGAAGATCATCGGGATTATCTTGCAACCTCAAGACGAGCCCAAAGTGCCTTGAACTCTGCAGAAGATTGGGCCTCAAATGACCTTCAATGTGGATAAGTGTAAGATGATGAGGTTTGGAAAGAGGCCAAAAACCACTCCCAAGGATATCCTGAAAGGCCAGGAATTTGAGAGCATAGACATGGAAACAAACCTTAGTATCATATTCGATCAGAACATAAAATTCCGTGAACACTATGCTGATACCGTCATGCGGGCGAGGGGAATGATGGGGCTCCTGAGACGCACTTCCACCATGAGGGACAAGAAAATTAAAAGTGTACGTTAGACTTCTACTGGAGTGTAACATGACTTTTACTCTCCTTGAAATGCTATAAAATACAACCATTCACTTGAACACACGTCATTTCTCTGGTTATTTGCCATTGTTAGAATGTTGTTATGTTCCGCCATTCACTCAAAAACGAATGTTATTAGCAAAATAATCAAAATTTATTGAATCAAAGGCAGTCATCGCATGTCCTAAATTGCCGGTGTTGGCCCTAAGCTGTAGGTCCTTCGACCTTGAAGTGAATCCTTCGTAGAGTCATCCTTGGATGGACATAGTCGATTTGAGCCCAGTGGTCTTGCTTGTTCTTGCGCACATTACCCGTTTTTCGGTTTCAACTTCAGAGTTGCGCCACAAGAGTCCCTCGTAGGGCTGGGAGTCTCCCTCACTGGAAGTGTGGCCAAGCCGTCTCTGCTGGCATCAAGTACTGATGGGAACGAGTTCATTTTGAAAACGTAACTCGGTGGTTCGACTCGGTTTTAGGGTCCTTCGTGCAACTCGAAGAAGTTCGGTGCAAATAAATTGATTATCAGTGTTGCGAAATTTTGAAAATTGTATCATTTTGTATCTTTCATTCAAGTTACGAATTGGAGGGGTTTTGACGATCTCAAGAGCTCATTGAATGAAGAAAAAGTCTCCTTCTAACTTTCGTTGAATATATCAGGGGCCCAAAATTGCCGTTTCAAACGATTAAACGGATTTGACTCATTCGTCACTTACACCGACACCGGCTTTTTCGGATTTCGGTGTCAGTGTCGACACCAGGTCTCCGGTGTCGACATTTTAAGGTTTCGTGAGTTTTTTTGAAAAGTTCCGCCAATAACGCCAATTTTGCGTAGTCACAAGTAAGGCTTCCAAAACAAAGATATATCATATCCCCAGGTAGGGTATTGTAATATGTAGACCTATTTTCCCTTCACTCCAATCTAAATTGCACTAAGTTTTATTTGATTTTTGTGAGGAATGTCTAGGTCTGTCCAAACTGGTGTTCAAAATGATTGTCTAGAAGTAGAAATTTCAATTGACCTTGTTTAATTACAGTATCAAAACACAATTTGATAATTTTGTTAAATGATATTTAAAAATTTACCTGAAATGACAATATTGTAAATAAGGTCGTCCAATGGAATGTTTAATAAAAAAAGTGGAAAAAAATGTGAAAATACTTCTGGTTCTTATGTTTTTAGGGGCATTTAAACAAGATTTTTGATCATGCATTTATCAAGAGAGTAAACCTTTGATACTCAATCTCACTATGGGTCTCCTAGGAATTTGTCATTTGAAAAATGACTTCTCTAGCTCAAAAACACTGAGAAACCATTTTGAGCATATTAGTTTCCACAAGGTCAAAAGTAGGGCTGAGAAATATATTTTTTTTAA
>CM021318.1:11340439-11361795 GCA_010645155.1 Tigriopus japonicus
TAATCAAAGAAGTTTCAATTTTCCCCAATAGATGCCGCCCCTTTTGCGAATATGATGGTGTTCTGGTTGTGAATTTTTTAGTGTTTTTATACAATTTAAGTATAATTGCCTGGTTGCAGATATTTTGGAATTTTAGGCCCATTTTGGATTAAACCTATCTTGATTAACTCATTCATTTTGCTCAATTTTTGTATAATATTTCTTGGCCCAAATAGTTAACAAATATTAAATTCTTTCTCGAAATTACCAAAATATTGGAAAAAATCAGAAAAAAATGGGGAAAAACTATAAAAAAGAATTTAATTCGGGTCCCTAGTTGGAAGTAATTTCAAACAGGAAAGTTATCATGTGTCAGTAGGGCCTGGAAAAATATTTGAAAAATATAAAAAAATATTCAGTATATATTTTTTATAAAAGGCTAAGTATTTGAAAAAAGCCGGATATTTAAAAAAATATTTAACATTTCAAAAAAATAATGTCCGGGGCCTCCTTATCAGATTCTCACTCTTCATTTGGGGTTTAAGAGTTACCAAAAAGGGTGGAACCTGTTATGTAATTGATAAAACTTTGGATGATTTTTAGACTCCATATTCCTATATAAACTACTGGTGTTGGTGTCGTGATTGGTGTCAGTGTCGACAACGCGGTGTCGATGGGAAACTTCGACACCGGACCGGTGTCGGTGTCAGTGTCGGTTTCAACCTTCCGGTGTCGGTGTCGGTGTTGAGGTCAAAATTGCCGGTGTCACCCATCCCTATCTCGGCCGCATATGTGGAGGTTGCATGCTAGGAAATTCCGCGAGTTCGTATCCAGTATTTATACTATACCTGAGTACCCCAACTGTTTGACTTATTGAGCAGATTATTGCAAGAACCTTACGTACCTATATCTCTGCATAGGCATACTAATCAGATCAGAATCTTTAGAAAAAACAAGCCCAGAACATTCTTTGCCCTGGTTGCTACAGGTATGCCAGGTAATCCTGACATCTTTGGGTATGAGTCTGTACTAATTACTAAACCAATTAGTTTCCTAGAATGTTTCTATGAACAGATCAAATATCTAAACGTTTGCCTTGTTTGGGTTTATGCTTGATCCATCAATGAACTAATTTCTGCGTTATCCAGACGTTTTACCTTGGAGCAGCGTGTCGAAGTACTGTTTTGGGTGGATGAACGAAATCCTTTCTTGGTCCATCCTGTTGAAAATAGATGTTGAGCGACAGACGAGTGTAAAACTGCCACTTGTTTATTCAAGAAAGTTCAGAAATTCAAGAAGGCAATATTATTAGTTGGTGAGGGTAAAACAAATGAGCAAGGAGCAATCACGTGTCGGAATAAAGTCAACTCATACAGAGCAACCTTTCAAGTGAAATTATATTTGTTAGCTTGCCTCTCAACAGGCAGATTGAGCAGGTTGAACGCTATCTAGTGATTAATCTATGCGTGCAAGTTAAACAGGTCAACGTTTTACTCCTCGTTATCGCAAGCTTTCTAGAAGAATAACTTAACCAAATGTGTTCCAATTTGTTACTTCTTGAAATTGCAAGCTTTCTCATTGAATCACTTAACCCAATGTATTCAAATTTTAATTCCAACACGCATTTGCATGAATAATTTCCAAGTGTGATTTCCCTTAGACCTCTCGATAGAAATTAAGTCTTTAGATAGAACGAGTACTCTTTATGTGGTGATGAGCCAAGCCGAGGAGGGCAGTATTACGCCCTTGGACAAGCCCAACAAACATAACCCCCCGGACATGTTCGTATTCTCTATGTCCTACATTCAGCAAACACGCGTGCTGTAAAACTACTGACTGCTAAAGGTCGATACTAAGACCAAGGGAACTAAGGACAACTTCAAAAATTGTTGTCTCTCGCCGCCAAGGAGTCTTGCAGTCGCGTGAAATGGGGCAAGGATTAAAATGCGCATCAAATATCAGCAGAGTTGTTATCAATCGTTGATGAGCAAAGAGTGAACAGAGGAAGAAGCTAAAAAAGGAAACATGAAAAGGTGACTGAACTCCAGTGTCATCAGTGTTTCAGGAGTCAAATGCCTCTCAAGACATTTTTAAGTGCAACAAATTACAGGAAATTCAAAACAACATTAACAACAGATCCCCTTGAATATGCCGTGAAACTTGAAAAGGTGACAAAAGATGCACAAGCCTGGATTTTGGATCTGTTGAGAGCTCTTTCATTCAAGGTAACACGTCCGTCTATGACGAAATTAGAAGCACGACGTTCCAAACTTCTTGGAGTTTCGTTTGTACTTTGTGGACGATCGAGACATCCAATGGGGTTCCTACGGTTCCTAGTCCCTCCCGTGCCACAGTCAGAAGTGTTTTGCGTAACTTGACACCTTCTTAGAACATCATCTTGTACTCGGACGTTTAGGCAGGTTTGTTTACTGGTTCTTTTTGACAAAATTCGGGATTTGTGTTGCGCTGGATAATCCAGACTTGTGTTCAAGAGCAAAGAAAGCAGCATTAAAATTACTGTTGAAGTCAATCTGAGATTGACCTTAAAACTAGTTTGAAGCGTAAATCCCACAGTGCTACGTTGTGGTGCCAACAAACAAACGGCTTACCTTAAATTCTCGCGAAAAGATTAACTTTAAAATATCCTAATCATATCCGTCTGATACCTTCTTAATTTTGGAAGAGCAAAGTCCTTTTTGACATTCCTCCCAGACTTCATTCCGAAGACGAAGCTTCTAAAAAAAATTAGACTCGAACCACCACTTGAAATGCACTCTAACAGAGTACCATTTTAACCCATCTATGACTTGTACTTGCATAGTATGTGGTTTCAACCTCCCTCCTTATTTTGCTCCATGTTTCTGTAATAGTACCGAACCATCATGATATGTCAAATATCGCAAGAAACAAACTATATAACTATAAACGTTGGTTCGATAAGTCACTAGGTGCTCACTAAACGACGTTGCTGCTCAACTTGTCCAGTGTCAGGATTGGATGTCGTCCTCGAAGGGATTTGAGCTTTGCGTTGATCGAGTTTTCTTCTGGGAAGCTTCATGAAAAAGTATTTGTCATCGAAAGTGTGGAAAGTGCCTTAGGGATGATTTTATGACTGGTAGCTCCACTAATTGTGTTTGAACAAGGATTCGAGACGTGAAATGAGTTCCTCCGACGGTTGGAGCTAAATCATCGATGAGGAACAAGCCTCTTTCGAGTCGTCGTCGTTGTCGTTATCTCACTCCCGTTCTTTGGTTTTGGGGCCTTGTTGCCAAGTGAGACGTCACTTTCTCGGCTGGCTGAATGAAAGGAATGAAGAAGATACGTCGTTGCTCGAGGCTCGTATATTTTTAGGGGCCCCAACGTGTTTGATTAGGCTGTTGTTATCATTGGGCGTGAGGAAGGAAGTTTCACGCTCAGAATCAAGTCTCTTCGCCCAGACTAGCTTCCCCAACAATACTGATCACTAGCGCATGACAACAGAGACTCCAATTACGACACCAATAACAGCAGCAGCAGAAGTCAAAGCAGTGACCCAAGCCAGGAGCTCGCACAAAAATGGGTCATGTGTATCAAACTGATTAGCCCGATTTGTTTAGTCAAAAATATATCTATGGCAAAACCTTTCGGACTAGACTAAGTGTCTTAGTCTGCGTAAATGTAATTTTAGCGGGAGGAGACGTGGTGTCGTGGTTAGCGCAGTTTCCTGTAGTGAGAGAGGTCCCAGGTTCGATTCTCCTCCCCGACCTCTCTCAGGGAAACTTTTAAACGCTAATCCACACCCACAGACGGAGAACCAATCTGATATCGGTCACGAGATTGCCTATCGGAAATGATTTGGAAGATGTGATGGCTGGCTTCGCTGGCCGGGCGAGGCTCAAACCTCCGACCCTAGCACCCACAATCAAAAAAAAAATGGATCCAGGATAGTTGGCTCTTTTGCATTAAAACGCTAATATATGAAATTCGCCAGATTATGGCTGCGAGTGTTTCATACGGGAGTAAGATGATTTAAGATACTATGAACTGAATGCTTTTCAAGGTATTCCTACTCAAAGTACTTTTCCTTAATTTTTCCTCCTACTTCTTTTTCTTTCCTATTTGCCAAGAGTTTTAAGAAAGAAGAGTTAACATTTTTTTCTTTTGCAAATATACAAGTATTTCTGTTATTGACTTAACACGCCGATAATCTTCTCATGTGATCTCTTCATACAAAGCAAATGATAATGTTTCTCCCAAAAATAAGTTACATTTTCATTTTCGACCTCTCTTAGTATTCAATTGAAAAAAGTGTGCAAAGATCTTTGATAAGACTTGCTGTCACTTTTTAAATAAAAAATAGGTAAATTTTCCTTCCAATAGCTCGATTTGATCCTATGGGACTCAAACTTTCGCCGTTTGGAGAAGCACTTGCTCCTTATCATACCGCGAGTGGCAAAACTGGACCGTTGACTGTGCTCAGTTGCTCAGCTCGTCATGGGGAATCTAAGTTTTTCTCATTTTGGCGTACATTCAATGATTCTAGGTCCCTGGAAACGATAGATATTTCACGTAAAGATAACTTGGCTGGAATTGGGTCAATCATAACTAGTTAACGATTTAACACACTTTTCTCCTGGTTTTGGAACAACTTAGGTAGGTATATACCTTTTTCCTTGGACCTTAACTTGTATTATACAATAAAGGTGAAGTTGTTCCCCATTGCATTGTGGACACAAAAAAATGCCAAGATATCTTTGGGTGTTTCGACCCAAACCTAAAAGTCATTCGAAACACCGTGTAGTGCCAAGTCCGTAAGTAAGTGCTAAGTAAATACATCTCAATGCAAATTGACCTCATATTTAAGAGCACAGTTGAATCTGAATATTAAATTGGTTTTCGTCAACAGCAACATTTTTTGTATCTCAATTCTTTCTAGTATAGTTTATTGATAAATATGATTGAAGTTATCTTAATTTCTAGTATTTTCAAACTCAGCTTGGGGTTGGGTACCAGCAAATCGAGGAGATGGATGTTATATCTTACCAGTTTACTTAGGTTTTTCATTAAGTTTGATTAAAACATATAGAGAGTCGAAAATAGCGACCTCAAGCGACATTCATAGCATTTCCTGTAATGGAAAGTAGAGCAATTCCGAAAATACGCCCTTCACTTTGCTAAGTTTGAATGCCTATCGCACCTCCCCAGTGATTTGAAATTGGCAGCAGTTAACAGCAAGTTGTTAATTATTGTATCAAGAAGCAGTCTTAAATCTTAAGAACATCAAAATTTGTGCCTCATTTTGAAGTTATTACAGATTTAAAATGTCAACTTCAGTTTCAAAATTAGTCACCCTCTACATATAAGCAGACCTGTTCAAGATACTTTGAAAAAGTATCTAGATAAGATAGTATTTTCCGCAAAGTATCTAGATAAAGATAGTTTAAGATACTTTCCTGAAAAAGTATCTAGATAAAGATACTTTAAGATACTTTCCCGAAAAAAGTATCTAGATAAAGATACTTTAAGATACTTTCCCGAAAAACTATCTAAAAAAGATACTTCAAGATATTTTTTACAAAACGTATCTATATAAGATACTTCTAGATACTTTTCTTCATTATGCATAATGTCAAATTATTTGTGCATTATGCACATTGAAAGTGGATGCATTATACATGTTAAGACTTGAGAGTGGACGCATTATGCACACTGAGAGTGGATGCATTATGCATCCTTCCTCAAAGTGGATAATGAATGCATCCTCAGATTCCTCACTCAATGTGCATAATGTGTCCACTCTCAAGTCTCAACATGCATAATGTATCCACTTTTAATGTACATAATGCACAAGTAATTTGACATTATGCATTATCAAGAAAAGTATCTAGAAGTATCTTATCAATACACTTTTTGGGAAAATGCATAATGCATACTAAACAATGCATAATGGATGCTTTAACACAAAAAAATGAGAGAACACATTATAAAGATAAAGATAGTTCAAGATAGTTTTGCAAAAAAAGTATCTAGATAAAGAATTTCAAGATAGTTTTCCGAAAAAAGTATCTAGATAAAGATACTTTAGGATACTTTCCCGAAAAAAGTATCTAGATAAAGATAGTTTAAGATACTTTCCCGAAAAAAGTATCTAGATAAAGATACTTTAAGATACTTTCCCGAAAAAAAGTACAGTATCTAGATAAAAATAAAATATAAACTATCTTTTATCTTTATCTTTTATCTAGATAAGATAATTGAACAGGTCTGCATATGAGGAAGGAGAAAAAAGGGAAAAGAAGAAGGCAAGAGACCAGAGCGACCAATTTCAGACCTTCAAAAAGGAGTTGGTGAAGATTTCAGACTTGTGGACTTTTGAACACCATTGTGACAAACCAATGCAATTTTGGTGCATTACAAGAGTACAGCTTTTGAAGTTAGAACAAATGGCTTTATAATGAAATAAAAAAAGAAACACCAAACACTTATAAAGATTGCATAAAAAGCGAAAGAAGTTACTACATGGACCGGGTCTCATAGTACTGTGTACACTCAAGGACATATCTCTATGGAGATATCTCTATCTCTAGAGGTCCATGGTGCACTCTACGTTTTGAATCCCAAGACTCTATAAAAAACTTTCTTTGGGACCACGAGAGCTATTTAGGGAAACTTTAAAATTCCCACGGTAGGCTAGTGTATTTTTGGTTAACATCACTGTCTAAAATTTTTCCCTTCAAGATTGAAAAACAAATAAGGCAAGAAAAAAAGTATCTACGATATGTATGAGAGTTATTTTTTGCGGTTTTATGGAGTTTTTTGCGATTTCAACATTTTTTTCTGCACATTATATTGCGATTTTGGTCTGGTTTTGTGCAACTTTTGGTAATTAACAGCCTTTATTTATTTGTGCTTTTTGCCCGTCCCTAGTAATGAGGCTGGTTTTCCCTTCATAACGTCAGATCCATGGTACTCTAGTATTGCCAATACATGAATCGCAAGACTTTTCATCGCAGAAGAACTCTGACGATGACAATGACACAAATGTCATTTGAAAAACTGTCATCTTATAAATTTATCCATTTCCTTCTTGAGACAAATCATCTGAAGGAGACGAGGCACTGTCCTTCCTTGTTGTACGTGGTCTGTACGTACGAAGGACGAACTTCTAGTCCACACAAGTGCGAGAGGACAACAAAACATTTAATGATATCGGTCCTCGAGGGAACAGCAACAATTTTTATTGTGCCCAGGAAAGTAGTCAGGAAGAAGAGGGGATTTGCTTGTCAGTTTCTTCGTTTGTTCGTTAGCTCATGGATCCTGCTAGAAATCGAGGAATGTCACAAGTGTCTCCCGGTTACCCGATTAGTACTCTGGTGTCTGACTCCTTGGAACTGCGCAATTTCGTTGGCTTGAGACACTTTTCAAGCAAATTACTCTCAACTTCAGAGCTCTAGTTGTCTCGATTTCTAGCGCTTTCAAGGTTCAAGAGAGCAATGAACTAACAGCTGATGATCCCAACACATATCCATTCGTAATTGTAACGCACATGCGTTTCCCGAAGCGTTTCCATCAGATCATGTCAAAGTAGGTGGGAGCGTCGTTTGCTCGTCTTTCCAGCTCACTGGGATTCTTGCTCTCGCAAGAAGGGAGGGATACTCATGGCGCTCAAATACGTTGTGGGTCCTCCAGCCTTGTTGCTCCTTCTGTCGCCGGTCCCCAAATCGACCGACCCACCTACCCAGATTCAACCAAACACCCACCCATCCACCCTCTCTTCTCTCCCATTCCTCCACCGATTCATGGTCTTTCGTTTCCATTCGCGGGTCCTTGTTGAGTCCCTCTCGAGCTCGCAGTCCTGACCTTGCAGCCTTTGCGAGGATCCCTCGTTCTTCGAGACAAGAAAGGAAGAAGCGCTGCCTTTTACGTCAGTCTTGAGTTCCAGTCCCTCTGAATGATTCCGGAAAAGAGTGTCCCTTGCGACTTTCAGTTTTGAATTCCGGGCTCCGTGTGCATTATCCAGCCAGTGCTATCACATCATTGCTTGAACAAAATTGGCCGTTGCGTAGAGTGAAGTGACAAGTGTGCTTCTCGACACCCATATATGTAAGAACAATCAACGTATTACTTTTCTCTCCCATCAACTGATTTTACTTGAGAGTTTAGTATGATACACTTGCCGCCGGTCTCACACTTTTTTAACCGCAATGATACGTTCTGTGATTAGAGCAAAAACCACGAACTGACAGAGGCGTTCCGACAAGGTTCTTCCCTCTGCTCTTTTTAACCTTCTTCTGGTCTCAATTAGAACCCAATCTCTTTAAGTTTCAGAGGGTGCACACTTGTGGATCAGTGAAAGAAACCAGTCATCGCAATCGATCGAGTCGTCAGTATTTGGAAGATCGAATTTTGAATACAATGCCACAATGTTGTGCTCGAAGCAACCCATGGACCGATTTCGCTTGCTCGACCAATTCTCCATGACCGTTGTTGTCCTTGTGAAACAATTAAAGCTACCTGACAGCAAATAATCCATCCTCTCCTATAACGTCCACCATGGGGTGGTTATGGTTGTGGTGGTCGTGTTTACTGAGGCTACCCTCCTCTTTGCGGTTCTCATTTTTTTCGACCAAGACGCTCGTCACTTTCATAAGCCTCGTCGTTGTACTTGAGACGAACTCGGCTCAACGATGCATTGGCCAACAGCCTAGTGAGCCCAAATACTTCTACTATGGAGATCAAGCTGTGGAAATCAAGATTCTGACCTCGGATCGAACCACACACCTTTTGATCTCAACTATTCTGCAGATCTTTACGCAAGAAGTTCTGGGTTACAACAACACCACTCTCATACACCTCGATGATCAAACTCAAGGATTTGACCCCGATGCTCAATTTTCCTACATTTCGTCTTGTACAGATTTTAAGTGAGTATCACAATCAAATTTCGATTGCCAAACAGTATTTGTTCATATTAATTGCTGAATCTGGCGGCAATCTCCATTTGTCTGGTTCTTGATCTTCCCTGACCCATCTTAGAGAAGAAAGTTGTTTCTGGCATTTACAATTTGCGGTTGACACTTTGTTACCTAATTTGGACCACAACGCGATCATGCCTCGATCTCCATATAAAAGATTGAGGAGACACGTCCGAATATTCACAAGATCTTAGGTGTGCGTTAATTTCCTCCTCAGGAAAACCTTTAGAATTAAACGAGTCCCACGGGTTTTCATAGGATTACTTAGATTAAAAGGAATCCCTCTTTCAAATCTTTTGGTGCCAACTTTCTTCGGGCTCAGAATGGCTGAATTTTTGCAGGTCTTTTTCATTCCAACCCTTTTTTTATCTCAAATTCACATTCATGTTCAGAAGTGACTTTTACATTTTGAGTTCAGTTGCCAAAACTTGGATGAGGTCAATTCCAAATCGTTGGCCCCTCTCCCTAAGGCTATGATCAATATGGAGATGTGGTTGCCTCCTAACTTCCAAGTCCACGATTGGAAAGTCGAAGACCTTGGGCGATTGGGACTAGGTGGGAGGTGAGAATCTACGCACTTTCTTTTGTACTTTTTTGCAGTGCATTCTGGTAATCGGAAGTCTTTTTCTTTCGATCAGATTTGGCTGGTTCATTCCCAATGCCTTTGCTCAATCCACGCCGCCAATCAAAGACCATTGGCGGTCTTTTTCCACAAATGAAGTGGCGAACCTATTTGCTCCTACTAGCCATGTTCTCAATTTTATTCTAAAAAATCTCAAACGAAGCGATGGAAGTGATCGGTAAGTTAAACCTTTGAGCTCAATTCGGTGAACTCTGGGAAACTTTCGGTCAACTTACTCAATGAACTGTGGAAGACATTATTTGGAGCATTGTGCATATAGTTTAAGTTTACTAAAATCGATGGCAAAGGTCAGGTTAGAAATGCTCCTGATGTTCAACCATGTCTAGGCCTAATGCTCTTTCCAACTCACCTGTGGCCTTGACATGAAAGGAATGACCAAGAGGGGTCAAATAGCTACTAAGAATACCATTGATAAGTAACCTAATGTTCTCTTCAGTAGGACATGCACAACGGTTGCTCAAATGAGCGTTTTAATACTGGTAAAACAGGGCCGTGGCTTGTGCTAAGTTGCTCTGCCCATTTTGCCGAAAAAAAAATCATTTTTATTCTGCTTTTTATTTAAAAAAGTCTAAGTTCACGGAAGCGATAGATTTTTCACGTTAAGATGAAACGTGGTTGGCCTTGGTTGGAATTTGTCATATCCAGAGTGATTGAATAAAAAACAATCAAGCAAGCATTTTGTTGTTGCAAAAATAGGACTTAACAATGATCAAAAAATAAATTAAAGATGCACTTTTTTTACTTGATTCCATAGGATTATATTAAACTTTAAAAATGTTGCCCATGAAGCGAAATGAAATAGCTTTTGTTGCTTCTTTCTAGGAATGCAGGATTTTATGTTTTACTCATTGAATACACCTTAAAATTGAAATATAATGACTTGGATTTTTCAAAATGGGCTGAGCCGTTTACCAGTAGTGAAATGATTTAAAACGCTCACTTGAGCATCTTTTGTGCATGTCCCATTCATTCACTTGTCGCCCAAGCACTGGATGATGTCATCATATCACACGGTGTTCCGAATGGCTTTTTAGGTTTGAATCAAAATACCCAACGACATCATGGCACTTTTTGGACCCACAATTCAATGGGAAACAACTTTACTTTGATTGTATTATATAACTTTAGGCCCAGGGAAAAAGTGATATACCTAAAAACCTATTAATTATAATATTTTTTAATAAACTATTAAACTCATGTTTAGAGACCATTTAGTTACCTCTAGAATTCAAATTGAATAAAAATTTATTCAGCCACAGCTGAGTTATTTGACTTTAAATGGTCCATTTTTTGACCCCAAAAAGCCGAAAAACGCTACAGTTATGAAAAAATTAATTCCCATGTATTTCAAAGAGCTTTTCAATATTGCAAAAATAAATAATTTTTTGAGTTGTGGAACTTATGTCAAAATAGCTCAAAATAAGAAAAAATATCACTTAAACGGAACACCTTGATCAATTATAATGAGACATTGTTTGTTTTGGGTCGACAACATATTTCAATTTTAGCTTAATTTCATGTGGTAGGGAAACGTCATGCTTATGATGATGTCGTACAGATACGACATTATCTGACAAATCTATCCGACACTTTGTATAATAATTTTGACGGGAGTTAAATTGAAGAGTGAAGTCGGACGAATTCAGTTGGGGATTCTAGGGCCAAAATGGCTAGGGATGCGTCAGAGTCGAGACTAAACCTCCAAAAACTTAATAAAAATTCTCCAGCCCAATTTACATTCTTCGTGTTGACAATCAATCGAAACAAGAACATTTTCCTCACGTAGCAAACTTAAACTATGAAACGCTCGAGCCTACTTTTGACCTAACCCTTCGAGTATACTCTTCCATTACAAGAAATTTTCCTCCTTAAAGCCTTTTTACTTGAAGGAAGCGTAATTGTGCACTACTGTAGTGTTCAAAGTAGTCAAATTATACATACTTTTGGGGTTGGTTCAATACAGCCATTGAGAAAGGGCAAGAAGCGCGGAAATCATGGAGTGGGAGGCTAGCAATGAGAATTATGATTTCCAGCAGAAACGAACCATTTGCGTTCTGCCAAATTAAGTTTAAAAACGAGCATTATTTTATATATTTCCTATTTACCTACAAAGAGAGCAGCTTTTTTTTCACTCTCTGTTTTCGTCGTTAGACTTTCATAAGTTGGTCACGTTTAATATTTCTATACCAACTCAGCTGCGATTACGCTTCATGAAATCTGAGAAAAGGATCGGGAAAAACTAGACAGTGTTTTTAAGGAGTGTACTCTTAAAGTTACAATGCACTAACAAATTTATTTGCCCCCGTTCCAAAATAACTCTTGTGTAACTTACTCGCTCTTCTCCACGAACGTTTGTCTGGTTGCTTCCATTTCAAGCCAAGATATGAATTATTCATTGGCAAAGAACTCATTATTTTAGTGAGTATCAACTTGCTTAAATTTACTGGAGTCAATTGTGTGTTCTGAAGTGGGCTGATTTCAATGTTTAAAACTGTTTGCATTGTGAATTTATCCGCTCACATGTCATGCATTTTTCTAGATTTGTCTGCCAAGAAGATTATTGTGATGATCGGGGCATGTACGTTTCAAGTCAATGTCGACATGTGCGTCACGGAACAAATGGGCCAACCCGATGTGCTCTAATGCTCACAGATTTTCCCGGTAAGTTCTAAGCCCCAAGAAGAGGTCTCAATTAGCGACCCTTACTAGAGACTGGCCGTCGTAGGCTAACACACGGTGCCGATGATTCACGCTGGTGATTGGTCAATAGCATTCAGTTGAACATTCAGCTAATTCTAACGAAGTTCAATAACAAACCAGAGTGCTTCTTCTTTGTTGATTTTGTAGTGATCTGACTTGGTGCCGGGGTTGCCAATTTACCGATGTGAAATCATATTCCCCTCTATCTACCAGTCCTCATAAACCCGTTTTTCCTTTAAGGATCACCAAAAGGCAAGGCATCCCTGACTTTCGTGACTTCTGAGCAGGGTTGCAAATCAAACTCACATTCGTGTTTGCTCATATACAAGAGCAAAGCACCCATCCTGCAAGCAATAACCCTACCTTGCCATCTCCCGTAAAAAAAAACTTGCGCAAGCCTAGATTCCACATCACTAAGATTTTGTTGTTAATCACCCGATCGTGTGACATTAATTGGCCTTTGTTAAAACTCCGCACTAATTGAAATTCACTTTTTTCATATCGGGTAAATACCTTAGACACATTTCCAGCAGACTTGAGGACTTTCAATAACCAAACTGCCCTATCAAATGAGCGAAATAGTTTAGATGTGTTTCGTAGAAGAAAAGGTATCTTTAATCATGAACTTCGGCTTCCCGCATGATGAATGACGTCACAGACAGTATGTGCCGGGTCAGGCAATCATAGATTTGAATGCCAATCTCTGCCTTTTAGTATTTCTAGTCTCAATCATTATCAACCAATATGAAAAAGCTGGTTGAAAGTGGTCTGGCGCTAACTCTCTGGAATCTTTCCAAAGCGACATAAGCAAGCACATGAAAGGCAGGATCTACTGTACAGGGTAACTCATACCACAAACCAGCTCCAGACTTCTCAGTTCTAGCTTAGCAGGCAGGCAGACGACGGCGACAGTTGTTTGATCCGTGACCTCTAGATGACTCGGGCTGTATTTTCTGGATTGACTCTGAGAATCAAACTTCAAAAAGGACATTTGCGTTACAAACAAGGTAGCGCACTCTATGACGTTCCTTATGAAACCATCATTTTTAACAATGTTGTTAGGCAATCCCTCATAGAGGGCGCTTTTGGCGACGACAAAATTGAAATATCTCTATTTTAGTCATCTATGCTCATACTCATAGTTTTTCTAGCATCGATTTTGGGACATTAAATCTATACTGAAGTAAATTTCCGCATTGAAAATGCGATCTTGCCTCTGCTTGAACTGAACTCTAATAATTTCGTTAATTTTGATGATTTCAGAGTTATTTGCTACCAGATGTAACCAAAAATAATTGGCCAAAGAGTTATCTTTAACAGTAAAAAAAAAATGTTTATGCTTGACTCATGAATGGATGGGGCTCGGAAAAATTTGCAAACTTGAAACAAAAAAAAAATCAATTTTTGTCAATTTCAAAGTATTTGTCATAGTAAAAGTACGTAAAATAAACACATTTCGAACAATTTCCCGTAGGATTCCGGTGATCGAGGCTAAAAATTGAAGAATTGCTGTTTGCTGCGTAAAATATAAAAAGTTGCTAAATTTGACTGTAATGGACAAACGTTGCAATTTTTGGTGCAAGTTGTATTTTGCAACTTTTCCGAGTTCCAATCAAAAAAACTTTATATGTGTACAATTTCATTACCTCAAAAAGTGTATTGGATCACTTAAAACAATGCAAGCAACATATTTTCCAAAACCATATTAATTGATATTTAAAGGGTTGTTAGTTATGAATTGAAGCGAATTTTATGAATATTTGTTCAGAAGATTATGAATTATCATTACTTAAAAAAGCAAATTGCGTTTAATTATGTCATGGAATGTCTCGGTTAGAGCAATTGCCACGAAATAATGCATCCATTTTTTTGTCAAGTTCCATCATTTATATTGCTTGCCTGCTTTCTTTTTAATAAGTTTAAACGAAGTGGAATAGGAAACAAAACGAAAATTCTACCAAAAGGATTTCGGTCAGTTTCAAATAATAAAAGCGTTACGGCCAATTTCAAATAATAAATGAATTTCAGTCCATACTAAAAAAAACCATTTTTTTAAATTAAAAAAAAAACAAAAACACTAGAGCACATTTATAAGTTATGCTATAGAAGAAAATTTATTTAAAAAAAATAGAAAGTGCGCTATCTAGTGGATTTCATCTGACAGCTGCTGGGATTTCCCATGATACAAATATACTTGAAGATGGCAACTGCCAAACATCAGTTTTGGATAAATTTAAGTGTCTCATATGTTGATGGAGAGTCTCATGATGGGACTTATAGTGTTTTAAGATGAATTTTGATATGGATCATTCCTGAAATTACCGTTCAATAGTCAAAGTCTCCT
This sequence comes from Tigriopus japonicus, assembly GCA_010645155.1. NCBI lineage: Eukaryota > Metazoa > Arthropoda > Copepoda > Harpacticoida > Harpacticidae > Tigriopus > Tigriopus japonicus. Next base: position 11,355,060 of record CM021318.1, read on the forward strand.
GTTTCAATGCATATTTTTCGATTAATTCAACCTAAAACAATAACAGGTCCATTAGCAATCTCCAACAAATACTACGGTATATTTGAGGCGCTTTAGTTTTTGCAAAACTGATGTGTAGCCCTTGCTATCTTCAAATACATCGGAATTGCGAGCTGTTGCCGTAAGAAATCCACTAGATGGCGCACTTCACGATCGTAGTCTTTGATTAAAGTAGTATAGGTTACATTTTAGCATTTCCAAGTCTTGAAGAGCATTTTCCTGATGCCAATGCATTTTGGTCTCTCTTTTGGCATAATAAGTCACACTTTGTAGGTCTTCTTGCACCCAAGGAGGTGTGTTAGTTCACTGGTCTACTCTCATTCTGTGGAATCTTCGTTTACGTTTTTGAGAAATATTAAAGTCTATTTCCTCATGGAAGAGCCAAAGACATACAGTTCCAAAGGATTGCGTCAGATGAAGTTCCACAGCCCATGAGCTTCCGTACACGTAGAATTTTTTATGCTCCGTACAAAATTCCTTGACATTTTTGGACCGAGAATAAGAAGAATGTTTTTGGCTTGTTTAGATCGCAATTATGCGGTTTGACTTTGTGTTTCATGCCATGCTAAGTCAAAAGTAAGAGCTTGTGTGCGAGTAGGAGTGAGAGTGGTTCACGAGGGACCAATTACTCTCTATGGTGGACGGGCGGCTTTATCATGCGTAATGCGTCTTGGAGACCATGGATGTTTGGGCTCGAACTCTTCATTCATCATTGTCAAGGCTGATCTCTATCGATTGGAGAGCAAACCTTGACCTCGGCGCAAAGAAACTATGGCCTCATTCATTCATGAATCGACCACAACTATTCGACAGACCCTACTCATCTCCACTCTACTCTACATTGCTCTATTCTTTCTTTCAATGACTTTCGAATACTTTCAATAACTTGGAAAATACAGCATCCCAGATTTCTCAGATTCTCGAGCCTGAGAAGAACAGCATTGCTCATTACGATCTAGCCGTCTCGATCAAATAAGTCTTTCTACTAATGACCCACACCCGTTTCTGGTTTTAGTGCACTCCTCTTTGTACTCGACCATGAACGTGATCAACCAGATTGAGGATCTGAGCCTTCAAGTTAACGTGGCCTTTGTGGGCGACAAGCTCCTGGAGACGATTCAGTACCTGGAGACCTCTCCAGAGATTCAGAACGGTTCGAGGTCTTATCTAGTGTTCCATTATACCCCCTCGTTGGTGACGAGTCGGTTCAACTTCACTTCCATCAAGTTCGAACCCTGTGACCACGGATGGGAGTCGCCTATTTTCACACCCAATCTAACTCTTACTTCTCCAAATTGTTTGTACAACCTCAACCGGTTGGCAAAGGTGAGCTCAAAAGCCGATCATTTCGTCTTTATTTCGAAGGGTCTTTCCTGGTTGTTTCTGTTTTCTGTAAAGGTGTCAAGGAACGATCTCTACATTTCCACAACAGCTATTACACTACAGGTTTAGACAGAATTAGTGAAACATTAGATTAAAGATCATGATTTAGACCTTGGTGAGAGCCACAATCCCAAATGACAGATTAAGAAACATAACAGGATGCAGAAAAATTGTCGTGAAACCCTGGCCAAGGTGGCAAATACGTAGAGTGTGAGGACTCCCACGTTGGTCAAGGCCAGTATAAGAGTATTTAGGATCACGTAAAATCCGGCTTTATCCATAAATAAGACGGCCAAACACTAAAATGTGTCCCCCAAAACTGTTGGCTGGATCGTAAAAGAAGACCAACAAGCGCAACAAGGATCACTTTTGGCTGTAGCTGACGCAGTATGGGCTGATATCCAAGAGGAGAAATTCGTACGTATTAGTTGTGACATTGATGTCAAGACGTTCGGGGTTGTGGTTTGGACCAAAGGGGGACAGGACAAATAATATTCCTATATGTTATGGGGAACAACTTCTTAAAGCAATCAATGCCTTCCCATTGACTTTGTTGGTAACAAGTTATTTCGCAATATTCCTGTCTCACTAATGTTGCTTAAACCTGTACATTTTTATAAAAAAAAAACTCAATAAGTCGTAAATAATTGTTATTACAAACTTTCCCACATAAAATAAAAGTGTGCTGGTCGAGTGAGCCTGAAAAAAAAAATGTTTCTGTATCGCCGAGTCGATAAAAAACCGCTGGAGGCTGATTTGATTCAAGTTTGATCTTAGAATTTGATTTTCCTTCTTGTTTGTCGTTCATTTGTTTTGAATCCATCATTCTAATTTCTTTCGACTTCTTTTTCTCTTGCCTCAGGTGGTTTGGCAGCCTTTAAGGGATGGTGCACAAGCTCTCTACCTCACGTTGAGCAAAATGGAATTTTCTTTAAAAGACTACCAAGACATCTTGGGAATTTTCAACGAGAAATCCAAAACTTTTTGGGACCCCAAAGACCCGCAACTTTTGCGTGAAGTAGCCTGTCAGTGGCTCAATGAAGAGACCATGTTAAGGAATGGCCTTCGATCCAAGCAGTACCAACAGTGGAGTGATATTGGGACCTCCAAGCCCAAACTGATCATCGGAGGAATCTTTCCCATTAGAGGGACAAAATTTCGAGCTCCCGAGCTCCTTCCAGGTAAGTCGCCTCAAATCAATTGCGCAGTCACTCAGAAATTGCCATCTTTAAAAGTTCGATCAGTTGCCTGGATTCGGCAAATTGGTAAATGCATGGACGAAGAACGCAAGAAGACAAACCCTGAAGGGTATTCATTCATTTGGGCCCTTGGGCCAACAAGACTCAACATCTCAACCTGAACATCCTCTACGCCAAATGTCCTTCACAACTGATAAAATACGTACTACTCAAATCTAGTGTGTTGATGCTTGGATTGCTCACGACGACGACGACGACGAAGACGACCTTGGATCAACTTGAGACGCAATTCTTACTCGAATCTGTTCTCGGTTCATTTAGGCACACCTCGTCACCAACTGAATGCACTTTAACTACCTCATCGTAGCTTGTGGCTCCAAGATAAATGATCTTGGGCTATTCATCAATGATGCAGGTTGACAGGTCCTTCACTGGTTGCATCCGAAAATAATGTGTGGGAATTTCCCCCTCTACGCTTTTGCATGCGTTCCATTCTTTTCGGACACCAAGTTGCTTGGAGACAAGCCTTCTTTAAGTCTCTCACCCTTCAATTTCTTACCACTGAAGTTTCATCCGACTTTCCTTTCCCTCGATCGATGAGGAATTGGAGAGGAGATGTAGCAATTGTATACCTAAGGTTATTTGCCAAGGTACCAAGCCCACACTTAAGTTTGTTATGAGATGCTTGCTTCGTTGTTTCGGGAAGACTTTGAGAGAGAGACAGAGAAGAGTCTGTTTGAGATTGAACTCGTTGCCTTGCCAAAACGAGGCCCTCGACAAAAACAACGTTGATTTGCGCATAATGGCATCAAATGGTGGCATGAATGCTTAAAGCATTGTTATTGCTCGGGAATTTTACACACTACGCATTTTCTACTTGTCTATTGCAGTGGCCTTGCGAGCACAAAAGGACGTGAATTCTAATTCGACCATCTTGGCCAATTATGATCTTCAGCTCATCATTTATGATGGACAATGTACCGCTGATGTGGTCATGAAGCGGTTCATCGATATCATAACTCATCATGAGTTTAAATCAAAGATTGTCGGTATTCTAGGTAAGCACTTTCGAACCGTGTGAAGTTTGCTGTATGTGGACATCTCTTGGTTCCCTTTTTTGATAGAGATGTCAAAACCAGGAAAGGTCACACCACAAAATACCGCTTTTAACTGAACATTAAGTACTCGATGGAGTTTTTCCTCCATTTTACATGGCGTCTACGGGGAATGCAATGATTGTTCCTAAAAGAAAAGATGATATTGTTAGTAGGCAAGGCCAAAGGCCTGACTCATCATCCCCATTAAGCTTGTGTAAAAGACATACTATATTTATTGGCGTACGTACGAATGTTTGCAGAACGTTCCCGTCTTTCTTAAGTTGTTTGAGCCTGAGGGTATGAGGCAATGGGAAACTAGTTGTGCCCAGTAGAATATTAATGCCTAACTCCAGAGATTCCGGATCTTGTTCAACACGTAGAAAAAGCTCCCATCTTAACACTAGTGGAGAAGTGGTTATTTGAGAGGACACCACTTGATTTCCTTGATTTTCCAGGCCCAGCTTGTTCAGACACGATCCAACCCATCGCAGGCGTCTCTAAACACTTTCGAAGTGTGGTTATTACCTACAGTGCCGAAGGATCCATCAAAGATGCAGGCGAAAGCCAATACCCATATTTCTTCAGAACCATTGCGGAAAATAAACAGTACAAGTGAGTTCTGTGTCTCCTTCAGGTAGTAGTGTTGGTGGCGTCTTTGTCGTTGATCAACGCCCAATCACATAATATATGTACATGTAGGCGAGATATCCTTATTTCAATGTACTGTATGTAGGTCCACATCTTACTCTTACTTAAGAAAGTACTTTGATTTAACAAAAAACAGCGAGGATGATTGAGATCAAGCCAAGGGCGTGAGAATGAGAGAAAGCAAAAGCTTGATTGGCTTTCATGTGTGGAAGGCACATACCTACGTGTGGATAGTAGAGTTGGGCATCGGATCCGACTTTTCGGATCCGATCTGATCCGTTCCGACTTTTCGGATTCGTTCGGATTGAGGCAAGATTTTTCGGATTCGAATTCGTTTGGATTGAGGCAAGATTTTTTGGATTTGGATTCATTCGTATTGAGACAAGATTTTTTGGATTCGGATTCCTTCGGATTGAGACAAGATTTTTCGGATTCGAATTCCTTCGGATTGAGACAAGATTTTTCGGATTCGGATTCCTTCAGATTGAGGCAAGATTTTTCGGATTCGGATTCCTTGGGATTGAGACCATATTTTTCGGAATCAGATTCGTTCGGATTAGAGCTGTGCATCGGATCCGAAAGGTCCCCAAAATCCAATCCGAACTTGGTTTCTATAATCCGAATCCGAATCCGAAAATTTGCTACTCAATCCGAACGAATCCCAATCCGAAAATCTTCTGCCCAATCCGAACGAATCCCAATCCGAAAATCTTCTGCCCAATCCGAACGAATCCGAATCCGAAAATATAACGCAAAATCCGAAAAAAATCCGAAAATTTGGCGATAATCCGAAAAAATCCGAAAATTTGTAGCTCAATCTGACATTAATCCAAAAATTTTTGCTTATTCCGATTTAAAACTGATTATTTTGTTATTTTGGCCTAAATTAGAAATACCAATACTATTTCAACTAGAAGTGCCCAAAACAATTCTTTTAAATATAATATATTTTATTAATATTTCCACATTTTGCCTTGCTTTTTTTAAATAATTTGGCATTTTCCAGGAAAAAATAAGCATTTTCTTGGTGTTTTAGGCAAAATATTTCAGGACAATTGGAGCAAGTTAGTGAATGGTCTTTGCACAGTAGAGTTTTCCAAAATGAACCAAATATGTTTAAATGTTTACAATAGGATATTTATTCAAAAAATCAAAATCATACCAACAGTCAAATGCAGAAAAAACTGCGTATTCAATTGGGTTAAAAAATTATCTTTAAATCAGTTTGGTGTCAAGTGGGCTGATATTTACGCACTTAATTGTAATCTAGGAGTGAATACTTGGCAAAATCTTTCAATTTTATTCAAGAAGGATGATTTTGCTTTAGAAACTTTTTTGTAACTTTTCGATGCTTTTTTACTACAAAACCTTTCTTTGATTCTCTTAATATAGAAATATTTGATCTGCAAATGCTATTATTTATTTGGTAAAGCCTGAAACATTTAAATACCTTGTGGAGTCATTAAAAATTCAAAGTTGAAGGCAGGAGATTGCACTTGTCTCGTAATGAAAATATTGTGAATTGAAATAAAAAAGTAAAATGAAAAACTCGGATTGGTTTCGGATTATGTCGGATCCGAAAAATATTTCGCAAATCCAAATCCAAATCCGACAGGCTTTGGTGAATCCGAACGAATCCGAATCCGATCGGATTCGGATCCGATGCACAGCTCTCTTTCGGATTCGTTCGGATTCGTCTAAGCTTGTTGGATTCGGATTCGGATTTCCGTAATATTTGTTCGGATCCGACACAATCCGAAACCAATCCAAACTTTTAAGTTCACTTTTTTATTTCAATTCACAATATCTCCATTTTGAAACCATTTTTAATTGATAAATAAAATGCAATTTCCTGCCTTTAGCGTTAAAATTTTTAATGACTCAACAAGGTATTTAAATGTTTCATATTTTACCAAATTTATAATAGTACTTGCAGATCAAATATTTTTTTTCAAGAGAATCAAATGTTGTGTGGTAAAAAGCATCAAGCAGTTACAAACAATCATTAAAGCAGGTTTATCATCCTTAACAGACACATTGAAAGATTTTGCCAATTTTCACCACTGGAATATAATTCAGTACGTAGATATCATTGAAATTAATAGACTTTTTAGCAAATCCTTAGACATCCTTAAATCCATTTAGACACCCTTGACAGGTCGTTGCATTTTGGCAGGTGTATACAAGGAGTAAAAAATATTTGCTCATTTCAAATAGTATTTTAAGGACAGAGAGTTTCTTCTTCCAAGTTTTGAGACCAGAGAAATATGAGAATACCCATTTAAACTTCCACCAACACATGTCTTGCAAAATTTGTTAAATTTGATTATTTTTGACGCCAACATAAACTGCTCCATAGGAATCTTTTCA
>CM021318.1:11370490-11408114 GCA_010645155.1 Tigriopus japonicus
TTGTACTCTCCACTTGATGCTCGTGCTTGTTGACAGTCGAAAAAAGCGACCTCCAGCGGCATTTATAGCATTTCCTGAAATGGAAAGTAGAGAAATTCCGAAAATACGCCCTTCACTTTGCAAAGTTTGAATGCCTCTCGTACATCCCCAACGATTTGAAATTGGCAGGAGTTACAACAAGTTGTTAATTATTGTATCAAGAAACAGTCTGCAATTGTAAGGACATCAAGATTTTTGCCTCATTTTGAAGTTATTACAAGTTTAAAATGTCAACTTGAGTTTCAAAATTAGTCACCCTCTACATATGAGGAAGGAGAAAAAGGGGAAAAGGAGAAGGCAAGTGATCAACGAAATCAGAGCGACCAATTTCAGACATTCAAAAAGGAGTTTGGGAAGCTTTCAGACATGTGGACTTTTGGACACCGTTGTGATAAACCATGGACCTCTAGAGATATGGACGTTGGTCGGAAGCCAGATTTGATTTTGCCTGACCGGGAGCAGGCCGATCTAAAAGCAACTGAACTACTCAAAGGATTCCTTAAAATCGTGAATGAAATATTTCTTTTCAAACCCAAAGAACATGTCAGAGTTACTAGTTCATGACTGGTTCAACCATTCATGCACAAATGGGCTATAAAAAAGTTACAGTACTATATTGTAAAGGTGTATAGTTGACACTTCAGGCTTACTTCAATGTAAGTTGCTACACTGTTAGTGGAGATAATTTTTCAGTGTGTAGAACATATGCTAAAATATCTTTTGATTTACTTCATGGCAAGAGCCTTCCAAACTATGATCATGTAAAGATGTTTCTAAAATGAACTAAACTTGACCTTAACTTCATCATGGAACATGATTCCAAAGGGTACTCACAAAACACAGGTCAAACTTGTCTTGAAATGCTTCATTGATATTGTTTTCCACTAAGTTATATGTACATTGTTGCAAGTGCTTCGTTGGTTCAAACCATCATAAGTACATAGTCAAAATAGTCTCATAGTTTAAATTGGCCATTGTGCTTTAAATAATGTTAATTGACTCTTAACCATGTTTGATGATGCTGAACTTCATGTGCTTATCCTCTCATGAAGATAGTTCTATTTTCTTTAAAACATTGCCATTTCTAAAAGTTGGTCTTTTATATGGAAGCTATAATATCTTAACCTTAAGACTTTGTTTCCTTTACTTATAAATACAACAAAATTGAGTAATTGTCTTCACATTTTGCATGGAAAGGTATTTTGGTTGGTACTTTAAATGCACATTGAAAAGCTTACTTACAAAGCACAATAAATCTAAACTGCATATCAATCTGATTATTTTTGTTTAATTTCAGTCAAAATTGATAAAATATTTTAACACTCAAAATCCATTTTCCACTCAATTCCAACGAAATGTTACATACCAAGCACAATTAAGGACAACTGAATATTGGTCAGATTGTTTTTGTTTGATTTCAGTTATATTGATAACAATGTATTAAAACTTATAACACACTTATATTCTCCACTGAACTCATTGCTTGAATCAAATTAAATATTTCTCTTTTGCAATTTTGATCATTCTCTGCAACAGCACTCATTTTGCCACTTGTTAATTTCAGAGCTAATTGTTGGTTTGGATTACATTATGCCTGTCAAGCTTCTGATTTAAAAGGAGAGCACTTTCCTTGAAAGGCATGTAAAATCACTTCCAGTTTTCAAACACATCAGCATGTTCAATTAAACTTGCACACAATCAGAAACACATTTTTACAACTGTAAGAAAAGTACTAGGTGTACAAATGAAAGATTTTACTACCTAAGGGTGCTTCATTATTTGTGCTATCATTTTCTTCATAGCTTTGCTTTTCATTGGAATCCAAGAGGCAATTAGACAAGTATTTTTATACCATGGAAGATCAAGTTTTGAAGTAGGAAATATCTTTCAAGCAATAAGATTTTCCCAATTTGAGGAGACTTCCTCAGTCTTTGTTTGAGAAACTAATCTATCAAAAAGGTTTTTTTTTAATTATACATCAATTTGAAGCCATGGTGTTTTTCATAGTGGCATGTATCATTACACCATCCCACTTAGTTGTCTGATCATTCTGGTCAAAGGTGAAACTTGTCAAATATAATGAAAATTGGGCTCTGTTGAGCTCTGTGGTTTGGGCTAAAGCCTAAACAATTCTCCCCTTGGATCCCTAAAGAAAAAAGAAATCCTTACCAAGCTGGAAATAAAGAAGCAAACCGTATGATGGGAAAGTATCAAGATTAGAAGTCATTTGAAGCACTGATTTACACTTCACCAAAACAATTCTTGAGATCATTCAAAACCACCAATTCTGCAGTTTTAAAAGTTACTTGATGCACCTGCTTGGTCACTAGGGTTCTTATCATTCTATATATTCTTAAAATCCTTAAACATAACCACTTTTGTGCATCAAGATGATGATATTCCTGGCAATTGAAGTTTTCAATCAGGTAATGATCCTTTCAAAAATAGACGCCATGTTTACAACTACTGAAGTGATTGTTAAGTGATGCCATTTCACCTCTTGCCAAGCCAGGCAAAAACCTAATGAAATATTTACTCAATAATCCAAATCTTAGTATTTTTGGTTTAAACTGTCAAATATTTGCAAATTGACATTCAAAAATGAAAGAAAATGATTTCTTATTGTCTGATGCCATCAAAAAAGAAGCTTGATCAACCCCAGTTTTTTTCAGCAAGCCTGGGCATGCTGCTTCACTCACTAAGCCCCTTGTTATGGCGGCAAATTCAAACCATTTTGACATCGGCCTGCTCTCGGTCAGGCCATTTTTCCGACCAATGTCCAAATATCTAGATGTCCGTGGATAAACCAATGCAATTTTGGTGCATTACAAGAACACAACTTTTGAAGTTAGAATAAATGGCTCTAGAATGAAATGAAAAAGAAATACCAACTACTGATAAAACTTGCATAAAAAGCGAAAGAAGTTACTACAAAGACAGGGTCTCTTAGTCCTGTGTACACTCCACGTTTTGAATCGTGAGATTCTATTCTAGTCATGTAACTCGCTAGTCATTTTTGTATAAATAGTCCGTCAGAAAATAAACATGTACAGTTCTCCAACTCTCTCTGTCAAGTCAACTTGCCCTCCTAGCTGGATCACCAACATCGATCGCCAACATTTTCAGGGGGCCCCGTCAATGCTTCCGCTCTCAACTAATGAGAAGCGAGGACGTGAAATAAGTTCACTCTTCTTTGTCACTTTATATTGTGGGTTTACTGTAAATAAGGTTAATCAGGTCTGGTTTGAGGGAAACCATCAAAATTAGTGAAATCACGTTTGAATCGTAGCAAAGAAACATCCATTGAGTAGAGTCGTGTAAGACCCTGAGGAAAGAGGTTGTGCAGGTTTTGGGCTTTATCTAAAATTGAAAAACTCTTGAGATTTTTTTTAGCTTATTGACCAATGAACAAGTTTTAGCAAAAACCAGACATATTAAGACTTGCACATGAAAAAAACATTTCACCATCCCAAAAGTTTTGCTCAAGTTTCAATAACCAACAAAAATTGAGTTTTGGTCAAAAAAACCCGTAGATTTTTGTTCACCAATAACTGGGTAAAATAAGAAATAAAATCTTTTTTTTTCAAAAAATAAATTTGAATCCGGTCTCTACTAAAAACAAATACTTTTGACGATGGCATTAGTGGTTAATTCGATCCCAAACTCCTTATGCAAAATGCTGTATCAAGTGGTTGCCCAGTCATACATTTTGCGAAGTTACTATTTCATGCACATATCTCGTCACAAAAAATAATGAAAAAGTTTTCTTTGCATCACATACGTATGGATGCAATGGGTCACGCAAAAACGTAACTTTAAAGGAAAAAGGTGATGGTCAAAGGAAAAAGGGTACATTAAAAGCGTAACAGGAAGAAGGTCACTTTTTCATGGCCAGGATTGTGTTTCGCCGGAAATATCTTGGAAGCCCATTGGCAGATCTTGAAACCAAGGTGCATTTTTTATTCTAGAGGGGTAGGGAAGACCCTCCTGTAGGGTCTGACGCATCCGGGGTGTGTTGGAACTAGTGATGGACCGAAAGGGCTCATAACCGAAACCGAAAGTTTCGGCCGAAAGAGGGCTTAACCGAAACCGAAACCGAAACCGAAAGCAGTGTTCACTGTTTACAAAATTGTTCAAATGCAATTCCGCCTTAAAAATTAGAATGTGTTCGATGTTGGGGTAGTCGCAAATTTTGAAAAATCTTAAAACGTAAATTTCAGAGGTTTTTTGACCAACCTTTTTGTGATTTTGTTGTCAAACTCCATTTTATATAGTGCTTGTCTGCTTTCGGTTTCGGTAGGCATAACCGAAACCGAAACCGAAATTTCGGCCGAAAGCGCTTTCGGTCCATCACTAGTTGGAACCATTGTTCCAAGTAAAATGAATAGTCTCTTGAATTGCTTCCTGATACTTTTGCCTTGGCATGATTATGTTCCCCCGGATAATCTTGGGATTTCATTGGACAATCTTCAACATTCGAAAGAGATGAGGGTTGTTCTGGTGACCCTCTTGGCAACCTCCGGAGCTGCGTGGGTCTGTTTCACCTTTTGGTCTTTTTAACGTGACCTTTTTACCTTGTGACCTTTTTATACTGTGACTTATTTTCTGTGTTCCTCCTTTTTAGTTGTAAATAGGTTCACAGAATGTTGCTTCTCTTTCCCTCATAAGGGTAGGAGTACTTTTCGGCACAGTCCGAGTTGAGAGATCTCTATGTAGGTAATGTTTGATTTATAGGCCGCATGTTAACACACCTAATTCGTATAACAAATAAAGTCAGATCAACAGGCCTCGAGTGTTTACCCGCGGCTACTGTCGTGTTTGAAACGCATTAGCTCGGGCGAGTATTTACTCGAAAAACGTTAATCTGATTGATTTTGGTATACTCAAGCTTTTTGAATTAGGGTCTTTAACGTGTTAACAACGTAAATATAACCTTATATTTGTTTGATTGACAGACTTGATCCAGGAAATGATGCTTGTGCAATTTATTGGTCATCGATGAAAGTCCTATGGAAGGGGTCGAACTCCCCTTCCATAGCTAGAGTTGAAAAATTCTGTACTTAAAGCAATAATCTCTCTCAGTTTTACCACGAAACGGAGTCTCAGAAGTTTTCTTGTGAAATATGTGCACAAAAAATCATTGACTTGAAGTTTTTGTGTAAACAATGACTAAAAGGTGGATAATATTCTACTACTGGAAGAGTTGAAAAATCAAATAGGCATCCAAATCTCGAGACAAGTTTGTTCGATTTTAGTGAAAAGAGTTCCAGTGGGAAGAAGAGTTCCCAAGAGTTACAGTTAAGAATTAATTCGTGTTTTTATATTTCTCGTGATAAAACTGCTTTCCATTAACCTAAGTAAATATATTTAACAAAGAAAAATGAGTAATAAACAGGTTTTCAAATTTAAGTTGATGAATCAGCAAAAATTTTAAAAGAAATGGAGATCTAGGGTTAGGTTTACGAGTATTTGTGAGAGATCGCAACTTAAAAAGATCAGAAGCATTGATTGCTTTTGTTATTCGTGGAAAGAAAGATGAAAAAATTAGTTGACACGAATTTCCAGTCTTGTGATGAAGGGTTTAATAAAGGCGATTCTTAAATCTAGCTATGTCAAACTGGTACAACTTGAGGTCGTCTGGTCCCTCTAATAATTCAAACAGTTTCATCACGTCATTAAGGGTGAAAAAAAGTGCAAACGTACCCGAAGAAGACCATCCTTGGGCAAAGTTAGAATGAAATTTTCATTTCTAATAGGGTCATTTTCATCTCGTACGAAAGAGGAACTGTTCTCACTAAAACTCTAGGTAATGGACTTACTCATCATGGGATAATGGTTACTTAATCATTTTTTTGTGTAAAATAGAGCATCAGAGTACATATTTGTAGAGTTCTGTGGTGGGGAAGAACGAGTATGTGATAAAACTTTTAACGTTTTTGACGACTACCAATTATTAAAAAGGGATTTGCTTGTTGTTTTCCAAATCAAATTCGTGTTTTGATGGCCATTTTTGTCATTCGACAATAGTAACCGTGGTTTCAAGTACTAGTTTTCCGTAAAGCGTTTCTAGTTTTATGGCTCTCTATGCAAGCATTTTAGAGCAGAAGACTCCCTGCTCCATGAAACTTTTGAACAACTGAAATGGAAAAAAAAACCGTCTTAATGTCAGGCTAGGTAGAATTGGTATGAAGTGAAAAGCTTTGTTTTCATTTTTTTAGTTTTCATTTTCATACTAATGTCCTGAACAAAGCAAAGATTGAGTGAATGCGCTCTATTACAGTAAAAGTAATTTGCTTTATCTAATGTAATTTTAATCTAATTTGCAAAAGCACGTAATTGAATCATTCCTACACGAAATCGTTATTCTTATTTTAAGCCTCCCAGTCCAGAGAAATTTTGTGCTTCTTGCCATTGGTAAAGAAGCTGATAAAGTTTACACCTGCAATACTCTATATGGATCACTTTAAATATTCTTTGCAGAGGAAAAGAACAACATAGGGTTGCATGGTAATGTTAAAAAATTAAAGAGCACAGGCGCATCAAAATCAAGTTGATTTACTTTCTTTGTGTCAGGTGCGTTTAAAAGCCCCATGTTTACGCAAACAAGATTTATTTTACAATTTGGGAAAATCAAGGCAGATTGGCCTTCGATAAGTCATAGACTACGGTATTAACAGAGCTGTCTTTAATGTGACAAGAAATTTGTATACCAAATTTCAGCTCAATCGAACAGCAGGGCCAAAAGTTATACGTCTTTGAAATTCAGGCAAAGAGAACGCGGAAAATGAACTCGTTCTATATGTTATTTCAAGATTTTACAACACAAGGGTAAGTGATGTTTCAAAACACAAATTTGTACCGTCAAACTTCGAAATCATTAAGACCTTCAACAAAATGTGGTGATTTACTCCTGTTTCCATTCAATGGCAATGGCCCTTTCACAAAGATCATGTTATTTATGAATAAAAACTATGAATTATGGATATTTTTCCAAAATTTTAACCACGAGTGTTCAAATTTGCAATTCAACCATTATCATAACATGTAAGTCATAGGGGCGGTCTGTAACATGCGAAAACCCTTAAACTGACCAAATTCTCATGAGAAAGGCTTGCTTAAGTGTTTTTTTTATCAAATCACCCTGATAGTGTATTCATTTTGCATATTATTGGCTCAATGGGGAACGCAGAAGGTTGCTTCAAGTAAGCGTTTTAAATCATACTGCTAGCGGCAGAACTGGGCCGTTGGCTGTGCTGAGTAGTTGCTCAGCCCATTTTGGCGAACCCAATTGCTGCATTTCAAACACAGCAACTCTGGCGAGTATACACTCAAGGTCCGTTAATCTGACTTCATTTGGGTGTACTCTAAGAGAAATCTTAGATGCGTTAACATGCGACCCATTTGCATTATCGATGATTATATTATCTTATTATCTTTTATTTATTTAAGAGATTTTTTTTTGTCTTTGTGTCACAAAAAAATGCACTCATACAAAACTGCGTATCTTTTGTAAGCCAAAAAAGGTTTCGAAATGAGCCATTCCAAAAATATATCATCCACCTTCTTCCAACGTCAATTGGTGTGTTTACTTCAAAGTGGCCGAATGAGGACCTTATTTCTCTCTTTCTCTCTTTTGCCTCACATTGCTGCTTGGTTACAACAACGCTGCTACATCTACTGCCATCATTTATTCATCAACTATCACCTTTGTACATCATCATCATCAACAACAACTTCCATCCATCCATCCGTCCAACAACCCATTCTTTTACCAAACCAACCACTTTCTGTCCTTTCCTTGTACTTCTATTGTCCTTTCCTTGATCCACAATTGTAACTTCATTCGAATTGCAAATTCCATGGAACCACCCACCACAACGCACCCATCACGGTGTCTATGTTTCTCACTTCTTTTCCTGTCGTTCCCCTTGACCCGCTCTACTTTCTTCATACATTCTCCTCTCCTCCGTCCGGCTCCGCAATGGGTTGCTTGCCAACTTGTCTAACAAACTAACTTCGTTCCTCTCAAGTCCTCCCTGGAGCGGCTCTGGTCGGTTCCATCGTTTAAGGACATCGCCATGAGAACAGACTTTCTTGACTCTAACTTCATGCACAAGGATGGCGTATTGAGAGTAAGAGCCCAAAACACCTGATCCCTATTCTCAGTTGCTTTTACACTGTTGCACTAGTTTTAATGTCTTCTAAGGGTCAGTACCTATTCTGAATAAAGTGTTTGGGGGCATTTCACAAGCTAAAAATATGCTAAATCAAGCATGACATACATGACTCTACGAGTAAAATTATTGACCTTACACGTCCCACAATGGCATGTATCCAAACCTATTGTATCTTCAAAAAACAACTTGTTCCCTCTCAAAGACCTAAATTGAAGTTGAAAGCAATCTCTGATACTTTCACTAATCAGGGTTTTGGCTTGCACCTTTGTTTCTTTTCATTCTGCAAACTAATTCACCTTTCTATCTTGATGCTTATTTGATATCACAACATTGGACAATCTTACCATGTCGTGCTATTTTGTTAATTAATGGGCTCCTTTTTTAATGGTGCAATGGGGCGCAATAGTGCAATTTTTATTTTTGGCCATTGGGTGAAACTTTCGGTGCTTATGGTACCTTAACAGAAGCAGGGACGACAGCAGCATTATTGGATGGAGACGATAGTATGAAGACTGGAGACTTTTGCTATCAATGAAAAGATGGAAATTTATTATTGGCTCTATATATCGTGTGGCAAGACATTAGTCTACAGCAGGGGTCGGAAACCAGTGGGCCCAAGGCTGTTGGTTGGTGGGCCCAAGAGATGTTTGGGTAGGTCCAATGTATGTAGTGGGCCCAAGAGAATCAATGGTACTGTGGGCCCAGAGCTCTTTGACATTAGATGACCTATTTGGAGGGCCCCTGACTACACAAAGTCACATTTGGTGGGCCTTGACCCAAAAGCTGTTCCCGACCCTTGGTCCACAACATCGGTGGGCCAAGTGTAGACTTGGTCGTTTTTAGTGCACAAACAGTGTCCGTTTTAGGTCTGATTGAGGCTCATAGAGCCACTTCTTTTTCGGTCAAGCCTTAGGAATAAGACACGCTGGGATACTAAATGGTCCATTTCAAACCAAATTTCTGCCCTCCTGTCCTCAACTGACAAATGGACGGCACAGTGTCCAATTATCTTATTATCCCAAATTTATTCCCAAATTTATCAATTATCCCAATTATCTTATCGATGTCAAGATCTCGTCCTTGCCCAAGGGCTCCAACAAAACGCAAACGTCAGCTGGAAGCAAACAAGAAAGGAGATTTGGTGATAACAGAAATAAATGTTTCAATCATTTGCACCCCTCTATCATTCAATATTTCCCCCTTGGGCAGCCAGCTTGGTCTCGATCCGGCCACAGAGCATCAGCTCAGCGACTTTGCAGGATACTTTTTCAGAAATATCTGAACATTTCCAATAATGGGGTATTCGTGAAGGAGACAGCTGCTGAAGTTGCCTAAAATCAATTGTAGACGGCGCCACATTTGACTAGGCGAGAATAAAATTTTGTTGCGGAAGTACTGCTACCTTGAAAGTCCTTTTTAGACACTATTTCAACAGTTTTTCAAGGATTTATTGATCTAAAAATAAAAGAAAATAAGTTTACCTCATGATTTTGTCACATTTTTACCCATACACGGGGACATTTCTTTTAAAAAGCGAGTTTCAAGTGTACATATAATGTTGCGCAAGTTTGGAAATATCCTTAGTGCGACACTTCCGGCTCGGCAACATCAATTTGATGCATATTTATTGTCGCATCGTTGTTTGCCGTTGTTTGCGGTCAAAAAATGGACAAATTTGCAGGTAACTGACATGACACCTAGCTTTTACAAAATATGCAAAACTTATTTACATTGGAGTTGCGTGAATGAAGAATATTACTGCGAACTAGTAGGGAACTAAAATAGACTAGAATCAAAGCTTCTTACTTCAGATTGTACTTTTTCCACAACTTGTAAGAGCCCAGCCGGAAAAGTCCCACTGCCGATAATTGTTGGCTGAGAAATTGAATGATGAGCTTCGAAGTCGTCGTGCTTGGGGTCATTGAAACTAACATGGATCTGATCAAACCTCCCTTCCAAGCCAGCCCTACAACAATTCCAATCATTTATTGGTCGATTTTGGGGTTTAAAACCTATCAGAGTCCCAGGGACGAATTTGGTCCTGGCCAGACAGGAAAAAATCCGTGCAAGCGTCGTTTCTGACTTCCTTGATTTAAGACATAATTTTAAACTCACGCAACATGTATGTACACTTGAAACTCGGTTTTCGAAAGAAATGTCCCCGTGTATGGATAAAAATGTAACAAAATCATGAAGTAAAGTTATTTCCCAATATCCTTTAATATCCCTAATAAATCCTTGAAAAACTGATGAAATAGTGTCTAAAAATGACTCTCAAGGTAGCAGTACTTCCGTGGCAAAATTTTATTCTCGCCTAGTCAAAAGTGGCGCCGTCTACAATCGATTTTAGGTAACTTCAGCAGCTGTCTCCTTTACGAATACCCCATTGGACATCTGATTTTTTTCAGTACCACAATTAATAGGATGTTAGAGTACTTATTGCTCGTTTAGGCATTGACGGAAAAATGCAAATAATGAAATTGTTGATAGGAGCACATAAAATCATGATAATTTCCTATTTAACACTAATCACTAGGTAGAAGTAAAATTTAAGTGAATGTGAAATTAAATTTGTAAATTAAAGTGAAGTGAATTTCGAATCGGCATAAACTTGTGGGACACTCTTTACCATATTGGATCGTATTTTGACAATATCCACCGGGGAATGTGATTCCTTGTGCTCCCAAAACAGGAGAAACAAGAGAATCAGAAATCCTCTTCTCGAGAAGGACCTAGGAGTTCACACCAACACCTTGAAAGGGGGAAATTATGATCTCAATCAAGGCAAGCGACCATCCTTTGAGGCCCTCGTATTTTTTTTTTCGCATCGATATATCAGATGCGATAATAATATCAGATGACCGAAATCAAATTTGAAAAGGATCATTCTTATGATCAAGTTGGGCTTCAGACAACTCCGGTTGTCTTAATTACTTGCAAACATATTTTGAAACACAAATTTGTAAATAGAGTGATTATTGTCATTCCGGTCTTTGTTAAACATATCAAGTCTTGACTAGAGGAAGAAGGGATTGGGTAACTGACATCAACCATTCCAAAACAAAATCAAGTAAAAGCACAAGATTTAGAGCATAACATTTGCTTATTCTATCCCTATAGGTAGCTGTGGCAGTGAAAACGTTAAAGACTGGCTCGTCGGTCGAGGAGAAGATCGATTTTCTGAGTGAAGCTGATATGATGAAGCGTTTTGATCACAAGAACATTGTCAAACTATTGGGCGTGTGCACCCGAAATGAGCCTGTGTACACTGTTATGGAATTCATGTTGTACGGTGACCTCAAGACCTATCTTCTGGCACGGTAAAAACATTATATTTCTTGGGTGCTTTCTGTACCGATCATTGGCAATTAAAATAAAGTCAAAGAGGCTCTCAAATCTTGGCAAAAATCCGCACGCATTTTCATGTAACAAATTGCTACTAACTATTTGTATTTGCAGCCGGCATCTCGTTAACGAGCGTAATCGCGAGGAAATGGATGAGGTGTCCAATAGGAAGCTCACATCTATGGCTCTGGATGTGTCCAGGGGGTTGTCGTACTTGGCCGAACTGAAGTATGTACATCGTGATGTGGCATGTCGAAATTGTCTGGTTAATTCGTCCCGTGTGGTCAAGTTGGCCGATTTTGGTATGGCCAGGCCGATGTACGAAAATGACTACTATCGTTTCAATAAGAAAGGTGAAAAAGACACTTTTTATTAAAGTTGATTATATTTTGTGTTCTTCGACAAACCCGCCCACTTAAGATTTTAAACGCTTTTAGGAGTGCATGCTAAATGTATTGTTGAAGTAATGAAGGGCAAACGAATGAAAACGAAACAAACTTAACGTAACGTCAAATGCTAATGTCTATGAGAGATATAGCTCGAGAAGGGGCCGGTAACCGATTGTAAGTAAATGCGTCTCAGTAAAAAGGTCATTTTTCCATGGACAGGATTGTATTCCACCCTGAATACCTTAGAAACCCATGCACAGGTCTTGAAAAGGTGTGCAATTTGGACACTAATTAGGGGGGTAAGGGAACAACTTCCTTCATGATCAACCGGATCCTGGGTGGGTTGGGACCATTGTTCTCAAAAATGAATTGTTTCAGGAATGGCTTCCTGATGACTATATATACTTATAAGACTTAAGCCTTGGCATGATTATGTTCCACCCAATTAATCTTGAGGTCCCATGGGACAATCTTCAACCGTAATTTGTGACCATTTTTTTTTTGGGGGGTGGGGCGGATTTTCTAATACCGCTACAAGGAATAGGATTCCTTGTAAAGAGAGTTTATCATTAATATAGTTTATAAAATTACCGTTTATATGAAATTTGATCTACCAGTGAGTTACTGTTGGTAGATCTGTACAACCTTTGAAGAGTGGGTTGGCCAGGAATAGTCTTTAAAAATTTGTCCAATCCTGCCTTAAATGCTGTTAGAGAATCTGCTCCTACATATTCCCGACGAGGACTAATGGGTAACAAATTGAAGAATGAAGGAGCCCGATAAAGAAGAGAGGAGGACTTCATTGCTCGAACTAGCCGCGATTCCCTTGGATTCGGAGGTGCTCTCAGAACGCACGTAAAACCTCGACGATCGCTACAACTGATCTCAAATCCTGGGTTAGGACAGAGCCCATGAATGCTCTTGAAAACATACAGTATCAGATACCTTTCATACCTTCTCTGAGTACTGTACAGCCTTAACTTCTGGAGCCTCTCCCAATACGAGAGCTCTCTCATTCCGGTGATGTTCCTAGTGAAACATCTTTGAACCTGCTCGACCTTTTGCAAACCTACCGAACTCATTGGAGCCCAAATTGGGGAAGCATATTCAAGATGAGGCTGAACAATCGACTTGTACATAGTTAGCATCGTAATATTATCTCTGGACTTGAAAGTGCGATAGATCCAGCCGCACGTTTGAAATGCCCTCCCCACTTTCAACTGGATATGCTCATCAAACTTTCCATCATCTTGGACGACAACTCCTAAATCCCTCATGGACGATACTTGCTCAATATCACAACCTCCATTGTCTTTGAGTGGAATATCTAATTTTGACGTCCCATACGTCATTGTTCAGAATTTCATCCCGTTCAATGCCATATTACTCTCGCCAACCCAAGAGTAGACTTTCTCCAAGTCCTCAACCAAACATTTTGAGTCCTGACCATTCCTTCCACAAACTAATTTTGTGTCATCAGCATACGAAGAAATACTGGCTTTCGTTCTAAACTTCTGGAGAGGAGCAATAAAGAGAATAAACAGGAGCAGATCTAAAATTGAACCTTGTGGAACATCTGACTTGACATCATACATGCCACCAAAAGATCATTCAACTTTAACTATTTGCTTCCTTTTGCTCATGAAACTATCAATCCAATTCAGGACCTTACCCTGGACCCCAAACTCTTTGAGTTGATTAAGCAAAAGACCATGATCTACCTTATCAAAGGCCTTGGCAAAGTCAAGATAGACTACATCAACTGACTCATGACTTTCGAGCCCTTCAATGATTTGCTCAAGATGATCAACCAATGGGGTGACTGTACTAAAATGAGCTCGAAACCCATGCTGTCCAGAAGGAATTAAATCATGGACTTCCAAATAATCTACAAGCTTGGACTTCATAATCTTCTCAAAAACCTTTGCAACGCTGGAGGTCAGAGAAATGGGCCTATAATTACAAGGGAGTGACTTATCTCCGCCCTTAAAAATTGGAACGACATGAGCTACTTTTAGAGAAGAGGGAAACTTGCCCTGATCAAAGATGCGACGCATCAAGTACGAGAAAACAGGGACAAGAATCTGTGAACATCAGCAACTGAGATGTCACACCATCAGGTCCAGGAGAACTCGAGAGCTATAAGCTCTTGATGGCCTCAAAAGCATCTTGATTTGTGACTACCAGATCCTCCAATCGATTATCCTGACTATCAATGCCAGGCTCATCAACAACAATTTAAATTTTAAATTTTGTTTAAATTGTGAGCCATCCGTTTGGTAGGTCCTCGCTTGGACCAAGAGAATTTTTTGGGGGACTTGACTTTAAACTGTTGTTGCCGACCTTTGTTTTTATACTTGATGCACTAAACTGAGCTTATTCCGGCATACTCAAGATATGAAACTGTTTCTCTTGCTCTGCTTGATATTCGAACTTTGTACCAGGTGCGTAAAAAGTTCTGCAATCAAAATTTTAGAACAAATAACTCTGATATTTTTGATTCAATGTAATAAGAATAATAAATTGTTGCCACAAACAACCTACCTCTCTGTATCCTCTGAACGACTTTGCTTATGAAATATTCTTGGTTGATAAATTCGATTTTCAATCGAATAAGCACAATTAAAATGATTATAATGCCATGTGTAACTGAGGGCAAAGTAGCAGAGAGATTTCGCAATCCTTCAACATATCTATGGGCAAGATTTGGAAAGTTGTAAAATGATATGAAGAAATAGAAAATGATTTTGACCGTCCTGAGAGTGCGAAAAAAGTTAAGTAATCGTAATTAAAAATTAATATCGTCAAGAATGTTCGTGAAAAGATCAGCATAAACCTAAGAGGATCTGGCGTAAGACGGCCATAGAGACCATCAATTTTCAAAGAACAATTAGAAATATTGATCAAAAAGATCATTGCATATGATAAAATCTAAAAACGGTTACTCCATTCTATTGCCTTAAAGCAAAACAAAAGTTTGAAGCGATCATGAGTTTCTCCAAAGAAGGAGGTAACAAACACGGGCTGAAAGTTCAGGTTGATGACGTTCTTTGAATCGATTAAAAGCTTGCTATTGTTGCGCGAGCCTTTATTCCTATAAATGATAATGTCCTTGGAACATCTCTGGATGCAATTATCATCAAAGTTTGTAGCGAATATCGTGGTCAAAAACAAGTTTTAGTGATGGCCCTTCCAGAGGCTAGTTTTTTAGACGCAAAAGATCGATCTCAAGATCGTACTTAAGTACTCTAAGTCCGATCTTGAGATCAATATAAACCTAGGCCTCTGGTGTCTCCGTAATTTGGAGCACTCCTTGAATTTGAATTTAGGCCTTGAAAGTGTAAAGATCAATGCAAAAAGCTATTTTGACCATATTCTGAACCCGGTTTGAGTCAAAGCCCAAGATCATTTCTAAAATCTAGTTTAGACATTGCATTAACATGGAGGTATGGCACACACAGCAACCGTCAGTCAGAAACGGTGCTCAGAGAATTTGAAGGGTTTCCGGATCATGTATTTCCTCAAATTCCCCCCTAAAGAGAAACTCTACCCATGCATTCATTTTATCCATTAGTCATTGGTTCTGAAGTGTGAAGAAGAAATGTGAGTGAGTTTTGCTTGGTTCTCCCCATCATCTCACAGAATGACTGAACGACTCTCCCAATGAAAGTTTTCTAACTGTTTCAATTGGGTTTAGGAATGTTGCCAGTGCGTTGGATGGCTCCCGAAAGCTTAGCCGATGGCTTGTTCACGCCAATGTCAGATGTTTGGTCGTACGGCGTCCTACTCTACGAAATGATCACGTTTGGCAGCTTTCCATTCCAAGGACTCAGCAACAACCAGGTCTTGGAACATGTGAAGGCTGGAAATACTCTCACCATTCCAGCAGGGATCAAGTCTCAGTTGTAAGTTCTTGAGCGCTAAATGTTCTAGGCCGTTCTGACACAGAAAGCGAGTACACGTACAGTAGAGAATGATTTATGCCTGGTGGGGTAAAAACGCATGTTTTACTACACCTTCACAAAAATCACCTTATTCTATTCAATGCTCACATAAATTGTGAGGCCTTCTGGTATCCAATGAGATTTTGCCCCCCGGTTGTTCCATAATTAGATCGAATGATCATACGTAATGGGATTCTCCGTAAACCCCTCGTCTGGCTTTTTTTTCAGGGAAACTCTACTCCGGTCATGTTGGCAGAAAACTCCCACGAAAAGGCCCACGGCGGCCGAAATTGCTGAGCTTCTCTCCAACAATCCTCGTTTGATTTCGCCATGTATTGACGTGCCCTTGGCATCTGTTCAAGTGGAGCGCACAGACTCGTTGGAATTGATTCCCTCCATGG
The DNA here is from genome assembly GCA_010645155.1 of Tigriopus japonicus. Classification (NCBI taxonomy): domain Eukaryota; kingdom Metazoa; phylum Arthropoda; class Copepoda; order Harpacticoida; family Harpacticidae; genus Tigriopus; species Tigriopus japonicus. The sequence goes on from CM021318.1 coordinate 11,386,786, forward strand.
TTCGAAAGCCGTCCGGCACCACGTCCAGCAGAACTAATGCTGGAGGTTTAACTGCGTCGAAGAAAAGTAGTTCGAACATCCGAGAGAACAATAGCGTGAAGGAACTTTCTATGGATGGGCCGTACTCGCCTCTGAATGGCATTGCTAATGGCTCGCCTCAACAAAACCCATTCCGATTTGAGTTACGAGAACCTTTCCTCAGTGGCGAGAACTCAACCAAAGATGGAGACACAGATTCGGGGCTCATGTTACTTGGCACTCGAAGTCCACAACTCTTGGGCACTTGTTCTTCGTCACCGTTTGTTCCACCCGGTTATATTATGTTGGATCATCGGGGCGGGGATCACGCTCAATACGTGCCCAGTAGCATATCTTCCACGTGAGTGAATCGAAGGTAAACCCCAAGACAAAACAAGTTCCCAGGATGAAGAATTTGGAGTGCCTGGACCAAAGTTTCACTTGCAACTCGTGCCAAGTAATGCATATAATACACTAACAGATCTTTTTCACACGAAAATTCTTACAGAGAAGAAAAATAATGTTTCTTCAAACTACCGAAAGGGCTAGATATTTTTACCAAGACACTGTTTTTCCAAATCAATTGTGATACTTCCCAGAGCCACTTTATAACTGAAAATTTATTAGCAAATGAATGTGTTTTTCCTTCCCTGTTTCCTCATGGCGAGTGCAACTTTGCGATCTACAGATCAATTGCAATGCAAAAACAATGCAACCATTTTAAGAGTTTGACCACGTCAAACAGATGAATACTTTATTTCTTACGAGTTAGTCATTTATTCATTCCAAGTTTTCACTCCAATCTTTTCCACCACTTTCTCCTCAAATTTGGAAAAGGATATAATCTACGTGCTTGTCAACTTTGTCCATAAAACGACGAGACTTCTGGTACAGATATATCGACAATGGAAACAAGTTTACTTATTGTACCTGCTACCTTATCACTGATGGTAATCTATAAATATTATACGGTTAATGTTGACCAAATAAAGCTTTGTGTGCGATATTTAGATTTGAGAACTTCGTCGTGGTCGATGGTTGTTAACTCAACTTGATCAGATTGCGAAGGTGCTTAATTTCCTCCCCCTGTTTTTCCATGAGACGCATCAGGAGATCCTGTTTGTCCAAAATCTTTTTCCAAACCATCGGGTCATCACCAGGAATGTTTGACGTGCTTTTGTGAGCTCGTTCAATGAGAATGCTTCTAGCAGAGTTTAAAACGTCTTCGTAATTGCCATCTTCTTGATGGCAACAATGACAACACGGTGGTCCATCATTTGCAGAATTTTCTGGCCTTTTCCGAAGAGGAAATGTCTCTTCTTTCGTGGTCAGATAAGAAAAGAAGAGTAAGATTCCGGTGGCACCGGTAATCTTATGCGACAGTCTCTTCAAAGCGGGACAAGAGCTATACAGCGAATGGATCAACGTTCCACTAGGGCACTTTTCTACCCATGAAATTGGAGCCCATTGAGATAGAAAGTCAAATGGATCTCCAAGAAGAATGGATTCTGCGTACGAGATGGTCTCCACTCTGGATATGTAGCTAACGATTTCAGCTTCCTCTTGGATGACTCCAGTGTCGCTGACGGCCAAACCATTCAGCAGGTTCATAAGGACGACCACAATTAGAAAAACAAATGCCAAAAGAAACAAATACCCAACCGGAGCCAAGGAGCCCTCGAGGTTGATTGGAATGTCTGAGAACTCAATTTCCCCGACAAACATGGTGGCTGTTTTAACCAAGGCCAACCATGGAGAGTTGAAAAAAGCGTATGCTTGATCGCCGTCCTCAGTCGAAGGAACTCTCTCTCGATTGGTGTCTTGATGAAGCATGATGTAAAAGCCTAGACCGAAGGCTACCAAGAAAAACGAGTACCAAATCAGGAAGAAGAAGAAAGTTTCCAAAACTTTGTAGAACATTGTCACGTAGATATTGTAGCGAGCCAGTCTCGGGTGTCGACCCACCATGGTAATGAGCTCAGCCCATGCCAAAAGAAGTGCAACAGCACCCATATGTCGCTTGATGTCGCAACTTTCTTCCATTTGAGAGCTCATTACTGAATCGGGGATGAAGAGGATGAGAGCCACCAATGTAATGAGACTCAATTCGATCCAATTTTCAAAGCAAAAGAAGTAGCGCTTCATCGAGGAGGCCATTTGGAACAACTCTCGAAGAACCAGGAGGCCCAACAGCAGAGTAAGAACCAACCAAAGAACCCCAATAGACATCCACAACGTAATAATGATCAGGCCAACGATGAACATTTCGGGCCAACCACCCAAAACACCAAGGGCACATTTCGAGCATGATGTGCACCGCAAATCTCGAGTCCACTCTCGATAAGCTAAAAAGAGTTGAATGGCACAATGTAGGGCAAACAAGGTGTACCAAAAGTCTCCATAGCTTCGTTCAGCCCATCCAATGGTCGAGCAAAATTGCGGCAGTGAATTTCCATTGATCCCCACTTCAATCTTGTTCAAACCAGTAGGACCACGTAGTTGAAGAGAGTGACCACCGAATCGAGCAAAAACGTACCAAGTGAGAGCAATGACAAAGAACGCGTAGAAGCGCATGTTCCGGTTAAAGAACCTCCGGATCCTTTGCCATTTCAGCCACAAGAACGAAGTGATGACCGGATGCTTGATCAGATGACGATGGGCGGGCGATTGGCTTATGAACCAGATGGTATCCGTTTCAGGCAAGGCCTCTTTCTCCAGGGCAATTTGTTTCTCGTCATCCCACTCCTCGAGGTGCTCCTCAGGAATAGGCGGAGCTAAGAAGTCATAATGGAAAGTGACCGAAAAGTCATCGTGAGTGGTCAGGTCTTTGCCCTGTGGACATGTCACACAATCTTCGTTCAGAAAGTTTGCCAAAGTTTGAGGGTCAATCTTATGAAGGGGAATCTCGCCGCGCCAATTTCTTTGCCCAATGTTGGCTCCAAATTGCATCAACTGTCTCACAATATCTTGGGACCAATACTGGACGGCGTAATGAATAGGCGAATTGCCCATTGCATCCTTCTTGTTGATGACGAGTTCCAATTGCCTACGTAGACTGGGAGACGTATCTTCAAGGATAACTTCCAAAGACTTTGTGTATCTCTCATCCCAATGGCTGATTTCGCCGTGAGTCGGAGAAATCCCTTGAAGGTTCCGACGAAATGACTTCTTGAGAATGAGATGGAGAATCGTTTCTCGAGTGTCTGTTGTCCAAACACCGAAATTGGTCAAAGGTTGACGATTCATCCCCTTTTGGTTAAACCTCTTGAAGACTTCCAATACCTCATAGTGTCCTCTAGAGGCTGCTAAGAGCACGGGCCTCCAGTTATTTTCCGTTGTAGCCCAATTCGTGCTCACGCCTGCGCTTAAAAGCAACTCGACGTAATCATCCAAGCCTTCGATGCAAGCGCGTTGAAGAATAGTGAAACCCTTGACACTTTGCCGACTGACCTCCGAGGGGTCAAGGAAGTGCAATACTGCCTTGAAATATGCCAGATCCCTTCGCTCGAGCATTTCCAGTAGATAGTCGAGAGTGTTTTCTCTGACTTTCTCTTTGACAATGACTTGGGAATAATCAAAGTAAGGCAAATTGTCTTTGATGGCAGCCTTTACCGATCTGTTTCCCACCATGTCTGTCAAACTCGCGCCATGTTCCAACAACAGTTTCACGGCCTCGCCATTTTTCCTCTTGGCTGCCAAGAACAAAGGCGTATTTCCCCCTTGGTTGTCTTTAGCATTAACATTGATATTCGGTTCTTGGAGCAATCGTTCCAAAATGTCGAGATTACCCTTTTCCACCGCAAGATGGACTGCTGTTCTTCCCGATGGTTGTAGGGTAATGTTCGGGTCTGCCTTATTAAACTGGTTCTCCAGAAGCGCGACCACGTGCTCCAAAGATCCACTTTCAACAGCATTATGAATGGGAGCGTTGTCCAAGACGTCATTGAAGAGATCTGCTCGGGCCCCACAAGCTAGTAAAGTTCGAGTGAAGTCAACGTTTTGATGCTGAAGCGCCACCTGGAGGAGAGTTTTTTCGTCCTCCTCGACTATGGGTTGGTTGATCCAATGTTCCAAGGCCAAGAGGAAACGCTTCTTCTCATCATCAGACAAGGATCCACGTTGGAATATGATGTCGTCGAGATTGCATTCTTCGGCCAAAATTGAGGAAAATGATGTCAAATCATTGCGTTTCAAGGCCTCAAGTGCTCCGGACTGAAAAATCCACAAGTTGGTTTACACAAAAGAAATTTTCATGGTTGACGTTTTCAAGAGCATGTGCAGTTTCTCAGGCCATTCTTCAAGTCCAAAATCAATCTAATTTCAAGAAAAATATCTAGATAGGGGGTCGATAACCACTGATCTGTGGCCCACAAGTGGGCTCCAAGACAATATTGGTGTGTCACAGGCATTTGGGAAGACCAAAATATTGAGTCCCGGAGGTCTACTTAGTTCTTTATTGATTGGCCTTGAAATCGACGAACGTTGAATTTTGAGCTCTGACTTTTGTTTGATAGGCCCATACTTGGGCAATTCAAATCTGATGGGTCTTAAACATTTGTCTCGATCGTCGTGACAAATCAATAATCCTCAAGATACACAAAAAATTGGCACCTTAGTATTTTCCTAACAGAATGTTCCAAAAACGCATTTAAAAAAAAAGATTGGATTTTGGAATCTCCTTCGCCAAGGTAACAAAATGACGGAAACTAAAAAAGTAGTCAAGAAGAGCCAAATGGTTCTATTGAGGATACCCCACTACTATACAAACTTACTTGCGCATCCTGGCAGCTAAGTTGGGCACAGACTTTATTTGGGTTGTTGGTCGCCATCAGTGGGATTCGCTCCATAACTTTTAACTCAATCTGCCACTTAATTGTATCCTCTACATTTGAGGGGCGGAGGCTGAAACCATGTTTTTAACCATGCATTCTCATCGCCGTGATTGAACAGCTGCACTCTCCTCTCTTTTTTTGTGTGTGCATTAGTGATGGGAGGCAAACAAGAGCTTGGGCAAGCGGTCCGGTACAGTACCTTGGACTTGCCGAAACTTGGGTCTACTTGGGTGCCTGTACAAGTATTTTTCCCACCTTACAGGTTTGCCAAATTTGCTAGGAATGAAGACTAAACCTTCGGCATCAGAATTTCAATTAACCAGAAAGTTTCAGCTAAATAGGGCCCAGGCCCTTGTTAGGATGGATTTTTAGATGAAAATACACAATTCAAAGCTTTTGTATCGAGAAATGCAAAAGCTTTTGAGAATATTTCAAAAAAAAAAAAAGATTTGGCATCTTATATTTTTTTCTAGCAACTCTGAGTGACCGAGCTTGTTCCCAAGTGTGACTGTTAAATGTCATTCTTGATTGACCTGAAAAGTGTATTCATGTGTGGCTTAGAACGGAAACTAAAGAAAAAACATGGTTTTGCAAATGCTATCCAAATCAAAATATTTTTTGTTTCACTTCCACTGTTTATTGCTGAATTATCAAGGTCAAAAGATCATTGAAAATGCAACTTGGCATTCATTTCTTCTAAGTCACACTGCAAGCATCTTAACTCTTCTAAGAGCAACTGCCGGCAACTGCATCTTCCAATGTTCCTTGAGCTTGCCAAGTGTATTGGGTGTATTGCCCAAGTAATGCTTGTCAACAACTTGTTCTTGGGTGTTTGTGATGACTCATTACTTGCCCAAGTCACATCACTAGTGTGCATGTGTGCTTGGTCTGTGGCTGCCTGAGCAACCAAGGTCCAAGGTACAAGGGCAGAGACATGCCCAGAAAACCAGGAGGACACTCGTTCTAGCAACCAGCACCATTGATTCAATTTTGTAGGTTTATGTTTTTAACGATATCGACTCTGGATCTAATAATGTGTTACAACTATACACGCTAGGGTAAAAGTTAAAAGAAAAATTGCAGTATGAGAATACTAATCAAACTTCTTCTATGCACAAAAAAATCCGGGTGTTGATGGCCATGATGTCCAAGAGAAGTAAAAGAAAGAAGTCCGAAATCCTCTGCCTTTTTAACAGAGTTCATTTTCCCCACCAAACATACAGGGTCGGTGGCCCAAGTGTAGACCCCTTAAGTTTTTTAAGATAAGTTTTGTAGTTTATGATAGATGTTTTCAAATTTTCAGTCAAAGTATCCCAATGTATTAAGAAATAGAAGTTGTGTTATACATATACCTGTTAAAGCCCTTGGGCATGGATGAGATCATGACATCGATGAAGTAATTGGGACAGTTGGCACAGGGTAATGGTGACGATGAGAGGTCCGGTCGAAAGAGTGAACAAGTGATACCAGAACTTTACGAACAAATCATGCCAAAACATATCGAAAAGAGAGCCAGATTCGGCTAGATAGAAGCAGATGGTTACTGTGTCATTTCAGCAAACAAATTTGAAAACCTAAGTTTTTATGTGTTAAAATTTTCCTTTGGGCAATATCTTAAGACGTTTTTCTTTCTGTTTTAAAAGTGGAACATATTTGAAACGAAAGGTAAGTGTTTTCTGCTAATTGGCATTTGCCACTATTTAACTTGAAACTACTGATTTTGAAATATCTGGCAACACTCCTTTGTTGTCCTTGCATCCGGACCTCACATCATCGCCATTACCTGGCACAGTGCCTTGCATTTGTCCCTCAAGGAGAGAAAGGCGGAATTTTGGGTTGGAATGGACTTTTTGGTATCCCAGCATGTTTTACTTTTGAGGATTTACCAAGCAAACAAATCTATGAGCCTCAATTAGATCTGAAACAGACCCTGGTTATGTACTAAAAATGCCAAAATCTACACTTGGACCGCCGACCCTGTTAGCCATAATATCACCTCTTACCATCGAAGTGTTTGAAAATGTTTTAAAATGTTTTATTTTCAATGTTTGAAAAAATCCTATGAAAATCCATAGGAAAAGTTTCTTTGGTGTCAAAAAAGCAGTTTTAGCTTCAAAATTATATTGGGCATTTTTTCCGGTACGTGGATTTCAAATGCAATATCTTTGAACTACCCTACGTTAAATCAAGCAAAAGCGAGTTCTTCAGCACATTTAGTGCTTGAAAAGCTCATTTTTGCACTTGCTTTAGCCATAATTTATACCTTGAAAAAGACAGAGACAATCTGAGGAATTCCTTTTCACAAACCAATCAAACCATTTTGTTCGTTTCAACTCTTTAACATATTCTTTGTTTTAAGGTACATCCAATGCATTTCGAAATAAGTGAGGTTTTTGGCCCTTGAAAGAGATGCTTTTGCCATTGCTTTAATGTTGTGGAAACTGATGAAAATCATAGTAATGACTAATGACATTTCTCTCAAATTTCATTGCACAATATTTTCAATTTTGCTTTTTGTTCTTGAGACTTTTTCCATCGGAGAAAAAAACCACCCAGGTTTTCAGGGCAGGTGTTTTGGGTGGGTTTTCGGGTTTTTTAATATTTTTGGTTTCTTCCATTTTATTATTCATATTATTAACTCTTCATATTATCTTCTACAAATTGGACTACATCAACACATCGCGATTGAGTTTTGACGATATGTGACAAATAGAACATAGCAGGGTTCGGATAAAGTTGCAAAAAGCAACTTTTGGCCATTTTACTCTAATTTAGCGTTCGATCTGATGACATCAAGATTTTGCCTAAACACGGAAGGGCAGCTACAGATATTACATACTTAGTTCAGAGTGATGAAAAACAAATTCTGTGATGCATTATCAATATTTTTTTAATCACGCTAAAAGGCAATTAACTCCCTATAATAGTAAAACTTGCATCTTTTTGTAAAACCGAATGCAAAATGAATCAGAGCCAACACAAAAGCCTCATCATGAATAAATCACAATAAACAAGAAATCACTTTTTTATTAAAGTAAAGTGTCCGCAGTTTTCTGTGTACTGTCAGCTGAAGCAATCAATAATTCTCAAAAACTCAAATAGAACAAAAAACACAACAATCTCCGTGTCATATCATGCAAATAGATATTCAAGTCATGAAGTGAAAAAGTGTCTATTCATTTGGTTGAAGAAACTCAAAATTTCCTCAAAAGCCCAAAATAATTGAACTTTTTATAATTTTGAAGAAAAAATTGAAAAAAAGGCCCCGTTTATTCCATAAAGATTTCAAAAAGAATTGAAAATTTCCCTATAAACTCAAAAACTCGAATTTTGCCAAATTTAACGAAATAAATTGAAAAATAAATTGATCAATTTTTCAAGTTCAATTCCAGGACTTTGTAATTAACTAAATTTTTTCAAGGAATCGACACAATCCCGTAATGGTAAGTAATGGAAAGCTTGAGTACACTTTTTCACCCAAGCACCCAAAAAATCAAAATTACAAATGTCCAGCACTGAATGAAAGAGGGTAAAAAGTGAGTTGTCATTAATGAAATTAAACATTAAGACTAGCTGGCTTCGCCATCTAGGCCCCGGCGGCGGTGCTTAGCACCCATAGGTGTGTCGTTAAAAAAAATCAGAAAAAAGTTGGGCCATTTTGTTGGAAATATTTTTCAAAGAAAGAGTTGTAAATACGGGTTTTGTCTCTGGTGCCTGAGGAAGCCGTGAACCGGGTCCAAAATTTGGAAAGTTGTCAAAATATGAAGTGTTGGTGAAACAGGGCAAGTGGTGGCCACTTGTCACTGAAAAGGGGTCGCTCTTTTTGTGCAAATGGTGTCCACTTTACATGTCACTGTTCAGGGGTCGTGCTCTGCGCGAATGGTAGCCACTTGGACAGTGCACAATTCTTGTTACTGTCACATTTCATGACCCCTGGGTTTCCACTTCCTCACCCAATGGATATGATTTGATATGTTTACAGCACGTTTGTACTTTATCCACTGCCGGCTCAGTTAATAAGTTCCATGAAGAGTGAAATTTAGTGCAGAAGAGAATCTGGTTTGTTAATCTATGTTTTCACATCTACAGATGCATTCTTGTTTGTCATGTTTTAAACCCATTGGTTATTTCCAGAACATGTCTGGTTTGCTTTTTGAATTTAACTCACATTCATCGCTGATCTTCACCAACCCTACTTCAATCCACTTTACCTAAATCCACTTTTCCTCAATCACTGGATATTCATGAACCTTACCTCAATCAAGATTTTAATCAACTACTCACTTTCCCTTCATTCCTGATCTTCACTCACTTTCCCTTCATCCCTGATCTTCACTCACTTTCCCTTCATCCCTGATCTTCACTCACTTTCCCTTCATCCCTGATCTTCACTCACTTTTACTTCCATTATCATTTCCATTCCATTCATCCATTTTACCTTAATCCTTTACTAATGTCATATCAATCCCGTCAAATGTTCTGGCTGGATTCAGTCCTGCTAAATTCAAATTCAATACATTCATTTTTATTTGAACTCTTGCTTCCTAAGGTGCCTTTGCTATTTTTAACTGAGTCTCCAACCTCAATGTCCTTGTGTCCAAACTTTGAAAAGAAATATTTAATTATCAAAAATTTAAAAGTAATTTTTTGGTTGCAAATACAGGCATTTGTCAAATAATCTCAAAAAGTGCATTTATTACGAAGTTCTTGTTCAGAATGACCTTCTAAATTGAACTTGTTTGAGAGTCACTTAAATTCATCATCTACTCCTTGATATTTCCACTGGAACAAAAGTTAGGTCAAGTTAGGTTAACCTAACCTGGAACCCCTAAAAGGGGTGGACACGAACTCCGATTTTTGGAAAAATGGTATGAGGCCGAGGCTATATTTTGACTTATTGAGCTTATTCGTCTCATAGCTCTGTCCCCTATTTTCTAACGTTGATTTCTAATTAGGTTGTTGTAAGATTTTAAGGTTTCTTTGTCTTTAAGTTTTTAGGCTGTCTCCCTGTTGATTTTGGTCTCAAATTGCTGCATTCTTTGACCCCCTGGCTTTAGATTCCAATCAGATTCGAGAACGTCATGGTTTGTTGTGAATAACGAGACTTACAGGGCCTACCAGTCAATCAGACCCCAGATTTAGTTGAATTTCCTGCCATTCGTGCAAGCTGGCACCAAATGCTTTCTAGGGAGGCTAGCCTGAACTAAGTGAAAGCTGAAAAACATACAAAATTGCCGATCAAGTTCAAAAGCGCCAAGAACCACGTCATCTGCCACAGCCACCCAAGCTTGTGTGAGCCGGCCTCCTAGTGCCCCGTGGACACCTCCAACGTGACCAAGAACATTTTCATCAAATAGGCCAGGCAATTTGCCGCAATTTAAGCCAAAGCTGGCCCAAATTGATGAAACGACAGTGGAGAAAACTCAATTTTTGCTCAGGAGCTCAAGAACAAGAAGTTCACTAACATGTCAACAACTGACTTGAACAAGACCCGCGCTGCCATCCAGGCCCTCTCCGAGGCAGGCCACACCCCCAAAGACATTGCCAAGAGGGTGAACTACAAGGTGCATTCAGTAAGGAAGGTCTTGAGACAAGTCAAGGAGCGCAACGGCCAGACCGATGTCAACCTGCAGGCTGTCCTCAGGTCCAAACATCCCGCATCACTGATAGTCTTCAGACTGTTTGGATCTGATGGACAAGTGATGCCTCCCTTGTTTGTGCCAAAAGGAGTCAAGATGAACGCTGCCTGGTACCTGGGCAATGTCATTCCCAAGATTGAGGAGTGGGCAGCCACAGCGTTTGGCCCAAACTGGAAGCATCGAGTGTGCCTCATGCAGGATGGAGCACCCTGCCACACAGCCAGCATTGTCCAGAGGCACCTGAGGGAGAACTGGGGGGAGGATGCCTTCTGGCACTCCAACATGTGGCCGCCCTCATCACCCGACCTCAACCCTCTTGATTTCTGGGCCTGGTCGGCCCTGGAGGCCGTGGTGCATGCAAGAAGACTCCCCAGTGTTCCTGCCCTTCAGCAAAAGATAGAGGATGTTTGGAATGAGGTTTTGAACGAGGGAGCAGTGAGAAAGGCCTGTTCCAGTATTGAGCAGAGGCTCCAGAAAGTGGTGGCCGCCAAGGGCATGCAATTCATGTATTTATTTTCCTTCCAAATCCATGCAATTGGCTTTCACACTAAAAAGTTGTAAATAAAACATGTTCCTCTATCTTAAAGCTACAAACTAGGAAACTTTCATTGAATTTGATGGGTTTGGACAGGTTTTATAAGGTAAAAACAGAGGGTCCGATTGACTGGTAGGCCCTGTACATTGTCTTTATAAGTGGTCAATCAACTAGATAAAAATGCACAAAGTACTGATCTACTAATTTGCTGGCCTGAGGTGTGGTGTTCATCAGATTCCCAGATGTCCATAAATGAACGCATCTTGTGAAATTTCCTAAACTTGAGGAGAAATTGCGATCATAGCCATTTCAGGCAATCCACCTGAATGGGTTAGATGTTTCCAGTAATTTGAACTTCGTTATTTTGCGTGGAATAACCAAATGTCAGTGATTGAGCATATGTGTAACTTACAAGATGATGGTGAACAACCAAGAGATTCAGATTTACGGAAAGCAAAATGGTTGTCATTTGCTTGTGGACGTGTAGCCATCACACGTCATAAATGGAGACACACTTTGGACTTACAACCAACAACGAACAATTGTAGAACAATTGAGGAATATGAATTATTTTGCCAAAAAATAAGTATATTACAAAATGCTGTTTCAGTCTCAAACATTGTTGCATGTAACCTTGTGAAAATGCAATGAATAAATAATATAAATGTGTATTTCAAATAGTTTGAGCAAAATAACACAATAGAAATGACAACGTATTCTACACTTTTACACTTGGTTGAAAGTCTTTGTCATTATCACAGAAGAACTTGATAGAGCATGTCGAGTCTTTAATCAGGCTTTTTAACAAGCAGTCGTTTCACTGTACATGATTCAATAAAATCATTCCTTGGCTTTGAATCCTTGTTGTGCATCCAGTGAGTACTAAGAGAGCCATTTTATGTACTTTGCTCTTGCACCTTCTATGAGTCATTGACAAACTTTTGGCTTTTTTTACATTTCATTGTACAATGCGCAACTCAAACTTGAAGTTTATTGGTCTGCAGATCAACTAATATTGTTTCAGTTTGTCACACGAATGGAAAAAGCATAGTACTAAAAGTTTCATCCCTCCCCTTTTTGAGTGTGTCTGAAAATGATCACTCTTAGTCATGCAAGAGTAAGGAAAAGGGGGGGGGCTTCTCCTTTTCTCTTTTTCCCTCTCATCTCCTCGCTCTCTTAAGGGTGACTGATAGTGGGTCTAAAAGCTAGTAGTTGAAACATAACAGTAACATTGTAATATGTCAGATTTATGATATTTTCAAATGTTAACATCAAATTTCAGTATAATCTTCTATAATTTTCACCTAATGGCCGGTTATTTTAAAGCCCTGGGGTGGGATGAGAGCCATTCAAACTTAGTAAATTGGCTTTAATATTTTTCAACTTTTACACCAACGGTTTTGCGCATTTTGCCACCAGATGTCGTAAATCGAGGCCGAACCGTGACACTCTGATATTTAGAGAGACAGCACAATCACTCCAATGTACGTCATTGCAGGTTTATTTCGAGCTAATTTCATCAGTACGACAGCCAAGTGACTTGATTAATCATGGGTCACTCTTGTTCTAGCAAAGCTCTTGAATCAGCAATGGGGCATGCACAGAGGTTGCTCAAGTGAGCATTTTAAATCATACCATTAAATAAACCAATAAAACAGGACGATTTGTCTGTGCTGAGTTGCTCGGCCCATTTTGCCAAATTCAAGCTATTTCAATTTTTGCGTGTATTCAATTAGTGTAGATCCTTGGAAATGATCGCTATTTTTCATTTAGATACCTCTGCTTACATCTGGTTGATAATTTGCGTAGTTTATTCAGTAGAAAATGAGGTATATAAAATCATACTTGGCTAGCAAGAAGCAGAACTACTTCATTTCTCTTGATGGGACACATTATAAAATATTGATTTAATTCTATTGAATCAACTAAACAAATATGCATCATAGTTAATGAGCAAAAATGGGCTGAGCAACTCAGCACAGCCAACGGCCCTGCTTTACGGTATGATTTAGAACGTTCACTTGAGCAACTTTGTACTTGTCACATTCCGCCAGTGACTGTGGCCAACATCAAATCTCATTGCACACACAATGCCAACTTGCTGAAACACGAACAATTTTGAAGTGACTTTTCTGTCTCTATAGAATTGTAATTTTACTCAGTTCAACCTTAACAAAACCAACCTCATCAAATTTATTTATTATGAACTTCTGAACTCATACCCGAACTGTGACAGAGACCTTACATTTATTGCACGGCGTTTAAAGTAAAGTTGGAATGCAAATTTAGTAGATTTTTCCTACATCATAATGCAATTTTAGCAATAAATGTATATTGATTGCAAAAGCGGCTTAAAATAAAGATAAAATGTATTTCAAAATTAAGACATGCTGCCAATCGTTTCATTATCAATTATAAGAACAATCAAGATCCACTGTATTTCTCTGGACTGAGAGGCTAAGGAGAGGAATCATGATTTCCAGTAAGAACAGTTCAGTAACGTTCTTCTGCAAATGAGATCTTGCCTATATTGATAAGAATAGAATACATGTTTCAATTTTTAGCTCAATCGAACGTCGGAGTCAAAAGTTATGCTCACTCAAAGTTCACTGCAAATCCTACAGAGAATGAACGAACTAGCCCTTTTCTGGTAATTGTTTTGCCACAAAAGGGCGAACACTCTCATTCTATGCTCTCTTCAGCATTTAAGTTTGAGAAGGCATAACTTTTTACTCTGGCATTCGGTTGAGCTGAAAATTGAAATACGTCGTCTACTGAATACAAGCCAGGTCACGTTGGCAGAAGAACACAATCGAATTTATTCTGCTGGAAATCATAATTCTCACCGTTAGCCTCCGACTCCAGAAATTCAGTGCTTCTTGGAGCAATAAATGCTATGAATTTTTGAGAAGAAGTTTTATCTTCTTTTTAGCGATTTCTCCCCCTTCCTCGTGGTTGTTGGTTGGACCGGCTTGGGGGTCGAGGATCTTGTTCAATGTCTTCCTCATCAAAGTCCCTTGGGTTATTTCGATCCCGATTTGTCTGGCCTCGGTTCCTGTTCCTGTTTCTATTTCTATCCCTATCAGTGGACCCGTCTACCGACATTGGATCTTCGTTGGGATCGCCAGTTTCGTTCTTACTTTGACCCCATACAACATCATTCTCATCATCGTCAGCGTTATCCTCACCTTGCTCGTCAACATTATTCATGGTATTGTCTCGATTCCGATTCTGTTGTCCTCTGTTTTTATTCTTGTTTCTGTTCCTGTTTCTATTCCTATTTCTATTTATGGTCCCGTCCCCCGACATTTGATCTTCATCAGCTCCGTTTTTGTTTCGACCCCATGTATCATCATAATCAGCTTGTCCACCCCAATTGTTTTCTGGGTTGTCGTGATCGCGTTGGTTGTCTTTGGGTCCATTCCAATCGTGGTCGAAATCAAACCTACCGGGATCATTCCAGGTGTCATCGTCAGAAGCAAAACCAGGATGATGATGATTCGGCATGTAGTTGTTGCCCATGGGAGGGACGGCTGGACAACCAGACCGAATTTCACTTTCACAAGAGCACTTCGCCACCTTCTTCCACAGCCATTGCCCAAGAAACTTGTTGTACTCGCCTCTCAGAAGAGCTTGAGACTGTGTTCTCCAAACAACGGGGAGGCTCGTTCGACCCGACGAGCTTGACTTGGAATCTTGGCTCATTGGATCATTCCACACGCCCTGTTTTAACTTGAATTTTTGAGCCAAAGTGTTCCCAAGAATCAGTTCACAAACATCTAGATCGGACGGGTTTTCTCCGCTCATTCCTCGGATCATTGGTATTCCTTTTTGCATCACGGCCTCTCCTACAAAACCAATCATGATTATCAATGCTTGGTTCCAACTCTTGAGTTTCTGGAAATAACTAACCTTGGATAAGCCTGGCTAACGTTAGTACTTCACGTATTGCCTGATCCTCCATTCTCTCCAAGTACCTCTGGATAGATCGAAAGAAAACAACGCCACTTGGATCTTGCCCATCTAAATCACCAATAGTGTTTTCCAAAGCTTCGACAACATTAGTCAAGGCTTCTGCCAGCGTGCTCCTATCCAAAGGGAGCACCAATCGGGATGCATAACTATTCCAATCGTAACTTTGCACCTTGTTCATCAATTTGTAGAAACTGCTCATTTTCATCGGTAAAGTGACGAATTGTTGCTTCATGATGCTTGATACCAAATTTGCCCATGAGGAGCGCAACTCTTGGGACATTGAAGAACACAGCTCTCCCTCGGAACTCTGACCTGGGGTCCAAATCATTGCTCTAATGCAGTTTGACAGCTCCGTAACGAGGGGCAAATTACGGAATTCCTCCTCTTGAATGACGAAGGCTTGAACTGCAAAAGCTAACATCTGAGCTGGAGTGGTCACACCCTTGTCATGTTTAGGAACGCCTATGGGAGACTCGTCAAAATCATTGGCTTCACGCCGATGTCGAGGGTGATGAGAGGGAGCCATAGGATAAAATCCACCTCCACCAAGAACTGTGGCTAAAGAATCAGTTAATTTGCTCTTCAGATTATCATTTGCAAGAACCAAATCTATTGTTTGAGAAACTGTGTTGAGAGCTTGCGTCAAATTGTTCTTGTCGGCTTGACTATCTTGGTTGGTGTTTTCAAAACTGGTAGCAATGGCCTTAAGAGTTGTTCCCACCTGGTCAAATATTGGCTTAGTCGAGTTTTCCAAAGTTTTGGCAATGGTTCGAATACTTGCACAATTGTCAATCGCGTCAATGACCATGATCTTGGCTTGAATTCTTAATATTTCGAGATTTGCCACTTTGACCATAGACCGCTGGTCGAGCCGTCTAAAGCCGTTCTTTTGACCAATGTATTCAATTTGACCATGAGTTTCTATGGGGCCATTTCGAAGTACAGCGTTATCCCCTACGAATATAATTTGGAATGTTATTTTAACACAAAAGCAATGATCGATAAATCTACATTAAAATTTAGGCGAAAAATGTCCTCGCAATGACACGTACCTAACGTCTCATAGTCAGGAAGGGCTAAACAATTAGAATCCTGCACTTTCACAAAGTTATCCGTGGAAAATGAGGAGTTGCAATCTTGTGAAATTGGAAAGACCAGAATATTGTTCGACCGATTTTGATCAGGAATCTCGTGGAAGGGATCTAAAATTACCACAAGTAATGGTTTCATACAACGGGCATCCATGTATCGGCTCAATAGAGGAGCTTGAGTTGCTTCAATATCCAATTCAAGACCAGAAGATTTGGTAATGTTCGGAAGTTTGCCAGTGGCTTTAACGGAGGCGCCGTAGAGGGATCCCGTGTGAAGTAAATCACTGTGGGCAATTAAATGCATCCTTTTAATTTCATCGGCTTCAGTGAAGTTCGTTTTCACTTCGTCAAGGAACTGCTGAGAAAGAGAGAGAAAGAGAGCGTTGAACTTGGACTTGATCACCGCGAGTGGTATAATGAGTGATATAATGTCAACAAATGTATTAATACTCTTCTTATCATTAAAATTCTGGTACCTGGTTCACTTCTGTATCAGTAGAGTTTTGATTGTCTTCCTGAATGCTCGTAAGATTCCAATCGTTATAAATTCCGATAAAGATCGGAAAAGCTGACAAGTAAGATGTTGATTCGAAGTTGCCTCCTAATTCTGCCACAACCTTGATGGAGCTAATGCCCAATGAGCGAAAAGGGTTGACTTCTCCAGGTTCTATTAATACTCGGCTGTTGTTTTGACTCAAATTTGAATTAGTCGCTACCAAAGCCAAGTCCAAGTCAAATGGTCTATCGCAATTGAGATGGCCAAGAATGGCACTATGGTCCATAAAAGCCCCAGCATTATTCCTCATTATCACGGAAAGCTCTGCGTTCCCACAAACAGCATCGTCGGGAACTTTGAGTCCTGAGAGAGAAAGAACCTGACCATTTAAAGTCAAATCCCCCAACTTGGTGAAACCTGGCGTCGCATCGATATCATTCGGCCAAGGTAGTGCCGTCATTGTGGCATAGTACGCAGAAAATTGAAATTCTTTCTCCTCTGGGGCATTTTTCAGGTTGACTTGAAGGTCGGAGCAAACACGACCAAATTCCATCCCACGTTCCAAACGTGGAACCTCAAGTCCATGATTCGTCCCGTTTCCACAATGAATTGGCCCTAGAAACAATGGAGACCCCCAGGCTTGAATCCAACAAGAATGAAATAAGAATTGGACGAGAAGATGTCTCACAGACACCCTCCAACTCAGTCGATTCCAACGGCCCATTACGACTGATCAAAAAGCTGAGAGGTGGGCCCATTTTATGATGGCAGTCCTCTTCAGTGTGCCCAGCCAGAGACAAGAAAGCGAAACCACCTTGGGCACTCGAATGTTCTGAATAGAGTGGGCTACTTAGTGGGGAAATCGCTCGTTACTCGAGCGCTGGAACGAAAGGGCCCACTTCAATTCTGAGCAGATTCGGGTGGATCACAGATATGTTTTACTTTTCAGAAATTGGAACGCAAACTCAGCTATAGATAACATAACAAGAAATTACTTCAACTCTTGCTAATTTGTCTTTCTTCGGTCAAGGCACTTGGTTGAGGATATTTTGAAAACATTGCAGTCGTTAATGATAGGCAAATGAACGTTAAAAGCACAGCCACACATTGACCTTTAAAAAAGGTAGTTATCGTCACTGAACGAAAATAACAAAATCAATCTGTTTTTTTTTTATTCTGTTCATGCACACCTTCAATAAAGGTTTCAGTTTGTTTCAGTGTTTGTTAGGGAGCTCCCATAAAAGCTACCACAATTATGTCCTATTGAACCGAGGCCCCTAAGTGTTTGTCGTGTTTCTATGTGCGCACATATGTAGATAAGGGGTTGCCAAGACGATCTTAAGAAAAAATACCCAAACTACGGTCCCAGTGACTCATACAGTTCAAAACTGTTTTCTCAGTAAAACTCCTCAGTGCCGAAACCAAGGGGAAGAAACAAAAAAATTATAAACTCTCTTTATTTCAGACTTTTCCATTTACTTCCCCGGCCACAATTGAAGGTTGTTCTAGTAATCGATCTGGTCTGGAGTCAAAGGATTGTGGTGATTCTGGGTCCCTGCTTTCGTCTTTGGAAAGTTCGCAGTTCGAACCTGTCACACGTCGGTAACTAAGGAACGAAACAAACATTCGAACCAAACAGCTACTATACGGTAGGGCCCTTCCATAACATGTGGAAAGCGCCTTGTGATTCCTCTCGCACTTGGGCATAATGCTCTAGGCTCGGCTTACCGTTTTCTATTGAACGATTAGTAATTTATTACAAAGAAGAACACGGTGGGACATGTCATCAAGACATGTTGACGTTGCTGGTAATTTCAAAGTAACGTTCCATCGATTTCCATTCGTGGGCTTCATACCAATCTTTTTTTTCTCTAGATACGAAGAGTTTTTGCACACACTTAACAATTTGTGGCTGTGGCCTGATGCGGGAATCATATTCCATACTTATTTTTTAAGCATAATTTTTTGTCTTCCTCATTTCCATGGCAAAGAAACGCCAACGTGAATATCGCGCGAGAAAAGCGTTTGTTTGACGAAAAGGCCGATCAGAAAAGAATTCATATGGATGCACTCAATACCTGTTGCAAAGAAAAGAAACAAGCAATGGGAAGCCATCTCTTGAGAATTCATATGTGAATCATGGACAGACTCAGATTCCTAAAGAAAGCCCTTCTCTTTTTGAGTTTTGAACTGCAATTAGCGGAAAGTTAGCGGGTCTTCAAATCAATTCTGGTATTATTTTTCAATGTTAAAAAGCAAAAGAAAACTTAAACGCTAATTACCTAAGTTATTCAAGTCTCAAGGGAAGGGACGTGTTGTCGTGGATAGCGCAGGCTCCTATAGTGTGAGAGGTCCCAGGTTCGATTCTCCTCCCCGACCTTTCTCAAGGAAACTTCTAGACGTTAATACACACCTATAGACGGAGAACCATTCTGATGACGGCTTGAAATTGCTTATAGGAAAAATTTGGACGGTGTGATGGCTGGCTTCGCTGACTTGGCGAGGATCAACCCTCAGACGTAGCACCAACACTCCCCAAAAAATATTCTCAAGCAATATAGCATATTAGCATATATTAGCATATAGAATATTGCTCAAGCATTGAGCAATATTCTCAAGAGCTCATTGGGGGATGGTTGAAAATCGGTATGCAATAGAAAAGATTAAAAATGATTTTAAGAGTTGTTATTTGAATTTAAAAAAAAGCATATTTTTGCTTAAAAATATTGTTCATCATTTATTAATCAATATTAATTTTGTTGTTGCTTATTGTTCGACCACTCAAATTACCAAGAGGTGAGTATAAAGAGTATGGGTTTGAAAAAAAGTAAGATAACATTAAAATTTAAGAACAAAACAAAAGACAAGTTACATGTAAAACTCTCACTCAAGGCAACAACCTTTCATCTCCCAAACGAGCAGATTTTTAAATTATTTAAGATTAGAGCAATCGTGCAAATAGCTCGAGAGACCATTCCTACACATAACATACATACATCCTACATAACAGAGTTATCCCAAGAGGGATAAGTCTGACAAACAAGAAATTCTCCGTGGCTCGGATTCTAAGGGATGGACGCCAAAGATTGAAAGACTCAACTCCTCTGGTTCTTGCAGTTTTGTGGTCCCTCAAATGGTCAAGAACTATGAGTATCATCCTCGTATCGACTAGGACATATCCATTTAAGATTTCCCGAGTCAAAGTTACATCAAATCGTTGTCGCCTTATTTCCAGGGAATCGAAGCACAAGATGTCGAAGTTGGTCGGCATATTTTACATCTGGGCAAGGAAATCTTCAGACTCTGGAGACTCAGTCACGGACAGTTGAGAGACAGCGGGAGTGCGGTCTACTTAAATAGAAATTAGGTGATTTGTGTTTTGGAAACGTAGAATTTCTCACGTCGAATAATTGGATGATGGTGAACACCTGTGCTGCACCTGGTTGCAGGTCTGGCTACTGGTCTGGCTTAGTATGAGGTGTTTCTTGAGGATGAACGCTTAAAGTGCCTTGAGGATATCATGTTCAAGCAACACACCCTTAGCTTGCCAGAAGGCATCTCAGTCGTCAAAAAGCCAAACTGTCTCCTTTTTCTAAACATTGAGGAAAGAGGAACTGGCCAGATCAATATCTTGTTTCAGCTAACAAATATTTCAAGATGGCACCTTTAAAATGCAAGTCCAAAACGTGATCTTCTCCCAATCCTCTGTTGCAAGTGTGACAACCCGAGATCGCATCGAATACTTATGGGAAATACCAAATATTTTGGCAGCCTTGAAGAGCTATGGAGAATACTTTAATGAACATAAAAACAGCCTTAACCGAATAGTCCAAGACTTTCGGTGGAACACAAACACGTGGAATTTTACATCAACAATACAGATAAACAGTGGAAAGACGCATTGAAGTTCCTGAAATTGATGAATAAGTGGTGGAAAGTGGTGAACACTAAAAGTGCCGTCCTTCACACACAAAAACGTGACCCATTCCGTGCCCCAATTTATTCAGTTTAGGATGATAACTTGAAATTTCTTTCGAAATTTTCTTTTTGGATCTCTGATTGGAATTCGAAATTAGAAGGCCAGGGAAAAGAGGGACAAGGTCTCACATCTCCCACCATGCTTGCCATCATGACTTTGTCCACCGAAACTTTCCACGAATATGCCAAAGTATGTTACACAGGCATGAGATCCAAATTGTACTTTTTGGGAAATTTCAATCTTCAAATCAAAATCACTTCAATCAGCTTGGTTTGGTTGGTACCGACAACTTTTGGGACGTAATTATTTTACCTCTTACCAACAGATTTTAGAGTCTGATAAGCCGTGGAGTGGATAAACTAATCTAAGTTTGATCCTTGGTGAACTTCGACAACATGCACGTTTGTGACATTAAAAAAATGTTGGCCCCAAATCAGTGTCCGAAGGTGAAACCATCTATAATGCCGCTAAAAAACTTTGATTGATGCTCTTCCCGTTACTCATTTGGAGTCCATTGAAGACAGCAGTATTGGTTTCTACATTGCTGGTTATCTTGTGCGATCGTCGAGTGAAGTGTACCCAATGCCCAAACTTGGTGTCACAGGGCAAAACCTTAATAGTTTTTAACCTTGAAGATGAAAAAGCCTCAACTTCCAATGGCCCTCGAGAGAGCTTTTTGTAGCAAATGAATTCTGGAGGGTTATCCAAACCAACCGATTTTGTCGACCTGACTTGTATTCATACCTGGGGTATATTCTCGCAAA
>CM021318.1:11419023-11430856 GCA_010645155.1 Tigriopus japonicus
TCAAAACAATTTTGGGGTGGATTGCAAGAGGGCCTTGTGATTTGAATCCCCGAGAAAAGTCAGTTACCATCGAGTTACACCTCACACAAGTTATTCAAGAGTCGGACGCTCACAGGTTGTTCTTGGATGGCGAAGCATTCGGAACAGAAAGTGATGGCGCTCAAAAAAGTTCTGCGAAGGATATGAATATCATCCAATTTATCAAGGACAATATGATTAAAAAAGAAAAGGGAATTGGCTACGTTGCCACCTTACCATGGAAGAGAGATGCCCCCACTTTGAATAGCAATTTGTCCATGGCTGAAGCTAGATTACGGGCAACTCTCCGCAAGTGTTCCCGAGATCCCAAGTATGAAGAAGACTATGAAAAAGGAATAGAGAGGTACTTGTCCGAGGGATTTGCGAAAATCATCTATGAATATGATGACACAACTGCCCCAATGCCTGATGATCGAAGACTGGAGTTGGGTCAGTATTTCCTTCCACACCACGGTGTTTACAAAAATGACAAACAAGAGAAGCTCAGAATTGTGTTCGATAGCTCTGCAAAAGTGGATGGGGTCAGCTTGAATGATTGCCTGGAGGCAGGACCCAAACTTCAAAATGAACTTCCACACGTCCTTATTCGATTTAGAGAGGGACTCGTGGGATACATTGCAGACATAAAGGACATGTTCTTGCAAGTTGGATTGAATACCGAGGACGCAAAAAAGCATCGATTTCTTTGGAAGGGCAATAATAAGCGGATTGCAGTTCTTCAAATGAATTCTTTAACCTTTGGCGATGGTCCCTCCCCGTGCGTCGCTATGTTGGCTTTACAGAAGACCGTGGAAGATCATGGGACAGAAGACACCGAGGTCATCGATACTATAGAGAAAGGATTTTATGTAGATGACTTGGCTGACTCCACAAGAACACTGGAAGAAGCCAATCGCAAAGCAAAATTAATAAGTGAAGTCGTGAGCCATGGCGGATTCAAGTTGACAAAGTGGCTTTCAAATGACAAGCAATTTCAGCTAATGGACCCTAACCACATTGGAGAAGCAAGCGTTTTGGGGTTATTATGGGATGCCCAAGATGATAGCCTCTCGATAAACGTGGGAGATAAACACCAGGAATGTCAAAGCAAGCTAACAAAGCGTACCTTGCTAACCATAGTATCATCCGTGTACTCACCGCTCGGGTTGGCGTCTCCTTTTATCATTAAGGGAAAAATTCGATTGGCCAAGCTGCATTTGTTGGGAATGGGATGGGATGACAGCTTGCAAGATGTGAAGGAAACAAAAGAAAACACAGAATTCGTCCGTTTGATTCGAGAAGAGGTCATGTGGTGGCGAGCTTGGATTAAGTCGATTCCAATCATCAGGCAAGTGCGATTTCCGAGATGTCTTGAGCCACACTTGGGTCCAGTAGAAACGAGGCAATTACATTGCTTTGGAGATGCAAGTGAGGAAGCTTTCGCGGCAGCCGTGTATTTAAGAAGCCGTTATCTGAATGGAGAAGTGACAGTGTCCTTGGTCATGGCCAAAACAAGGGTGGCTCCTAAGAAAACCTTATCAGTCGCCAAGCTAGAATTACAAGCTGCATTATTGGGAGCAAGGTTGTGTTCGTTTGTGCAGCGGGGTTTGAGGATGGAGGTGCATCAAAGAATATTTTGGACTGATAGTACATGCACCAGACACTGGGTGCGTCAGACAGCATCATTTTACAAACCGTTTGTTTCCAACCGGGTGGGTGAAATCCAGACCTTAACGGATCCTTCGGAGTGGCGCCACCTCCCTGGACATCTCAATGTCGCAGATGAGGCTACGAGATCTAGTCTTAGTGAAGATTCTCTGATTTCGGCAAATTGGGTTGGTGGGCCTCCCTTCTTAAAAGAACCAGAGGAAAGGTGGCCGAAGGATTTACCCCCTGTTCAAATTCGGGAAGAAATTCGTGCTAAATGGGACTTTACTGCCTTTATAACCTTAGCGCAGGAAGAAGAGCCATGGTTCAACCTCAACAGATATTCCTCCTGGTGGCGAGCTAGGAGGGTATGTGCATGGGCCCTTCGTTTTGTCAACAACATCAGAATCATTGCCGTCAAAGGAGCTAACCGATCTCCCAAGGACATCAATTCAAATATTTCGGGCCCACTCACAGGAGCGGAAATTGAGGAGGCCACTATCCTAATTGTGCGAGAGTCTCAGAAACAGAGCTATGGACCCGAAATACAAGATATCAAAACAACTGGTCTGAGAAAAAGTGCGCCCTTGGCTCAGTTTACCCCCTTCGTGGATAAGAACGGGGTTTTAAGAGTGGGTGGTAGAGTGGGTAAGTCCGAATTACCTTACGATGCCTGCCATCCGGCAATTATTAGCTCCAAAAGCCAGCTGGCACGACTTATAGTGGAAAGCAAACATCGCGAATCTCTACATTCTGGGACTGAGTACACTTTGGCACAAGTCAGAGGCGAGTTTTGGATTCCAAAGGGGAGAGAACTTGTGAAGAAAGTTCGGCGTAAATGTCCCACTTGCTTGAGAACCTCCGTCAAACCATTAACCCAGAAGATGGCGGACTTGCCGAGAGAGAGGCTTGTCCCATGTCCACCATTTTACCGGACATCTATTGACTACTTTGGACCAATGGAAGTTAAAGTAAGCAGAAACAAGACAGAGAAGCGGTACGGTTGCCTTTTTGGGTGCATGGTAACAAGAGCTGTGCACCTAGAATTAGCTCAATCTCAATCAACGGCGGACTTTTTAAATGCATTCAGGATGTTTTGCAATTTGAGAGGAACTCCGTCTTACGTCTATTCGGACAATGGAACTAACTTCCGTGGGGCGGAAAATGAAATGAGAGTGGCATTGCGGTCAATGATTGCGGATCCTACCCTTCAAGAGGAAATGCTCAAGGAGAGAATCACGTGGCAATTTCAGCCACCAGCTGCCCCTCATTTCGGTGGAATTCATGAATCATTGGTCAAAAGCGCAAAACGGGCTTTGTACAAGGCCATGACGGAGGCCCAACGTAGAAGAAATTTGTGGGAGTCGGAGTTGCGGACGTTATTATCTGAAGTGATGGGATTCCTAAACTCGAGGCCGCTGACCTATGTTGGAAGTGATCCAAAGGATTTGAACGCTCTCACGCCCAACCATTTTCTTCTCCAGCGAGCTAATCCATCGGTTCCGCCGGGAGTCAAGGTGGATTTAAACAAGGTTAATCCAAGGGATAATTACCAGTTCGTGCAATCAATTGTCGAAATAGTGTGGAAGACATGGCAAGCAAATTATCTCCCCACATTATTGACCCGTGCAAAATGGAAGAGCGTCGAAAGGAATCTCCAGGAGAATGACGTTGTGATGATTGTGGATCCTCTTGTTTCAAGAGGGGACTGGCGATGGGGTTATGTTACAGAGGTGTTTGTTGGTCTGGACGGGTTAGTTCGAAAGGCCAAAGTGAAAACCCAGAAAGGAGAGTTTCTGAGACCAATCACAAAGCTCTGTCTTTTGGAGAGCAACAATCCGGACTCTGTGGGACCCGTCCTAGATGGGTCCACAGGGGGGGAGGATGTTCGGGAGAAATGAGACAGTTACAGTCACCCTGAGAAAAAAGCGAAAAAAGAAAAGGAACGACGTTTTTTCCAGAGCTTTCGTGAGAATAAAGAAAAAATAAGCGAATCCAAATACAGTCCATTCATTATCGTCCGAACCAATGTACTTGTTTTTGTTATGTTTTGTTGCTAAAATATACTGTTGTTTTGTCATGTTCCTTTCTTTATCTTCAAGTTTTGTGACTGTCCAGTTTTACTTTCTTGGTATTTTGGGACATTTACTTGCTAGAAATAACCTACAAATATATAGCAATTAATTTCACTCAGAAATATCGCTCAAATTGATTTTGAACCTTATTTTCTGTAAAGAAATGTCTTGCTTGCATCGCTCTTTCGTTGTCTTGAACTTGCCCCCAATCTACCTCCAGGGTAGAGTACTCCTTGATCTGGGGCAGAGTAATTTCGAAAATTTCCTTTGCACGGACTCTGACACGTTGGTGTCCTTTTTCAGACGAGGGTTCCAAACCTGGGAGCAAAACTTCAGACGAGGCCTGATATTGATAATGAAAAGCTAAGCTGAACGAGGATTCTTGAATGGGAATAGGTTGAAAGCAAAGTTGAATAATCATTAAGCTTCATGTGTTATATGCAACAAGTCGGTTTACAAGGTGTTAAGCATGGCATTTTAAATCTGGTTAAAACCTTTAATGTTTGACTTAGAGCCAGCCATATATTGATCAATAGGGCCCAGAAGTAAATTTTTCAAACAAAATATTTTTAAAATATCTCTCCACTTTTCCTCGACTTTTTAAATTTTTTGGCTATTTCAAGGAAAAAAATAAAAGTTTTCTCGAATATAATATAAAAGCCCAGACACCTTAGCTGATATTATAAGCGACCAATTTCAAAAGGTATTTTCAATTCCTTACATCACCTCTGGTTGTCCCCGGGTCTTAAAATCCAAAACTGAAGGTGAAGGATTTGGAGACTTCACGGTTTCTAACCATGATGCACAAACAGCAATACAAGAAGTAAAGTTATCCAGTTTTCCAGGCCCAGACGGTGTTACTGCCCAGTTTCTTGACAAGTGTTCTAAAACTTTGGCCCCAATCTTTGCTTATCTCATGCGTCGAACACTGGATAACAACGAGTTCTCAGAGGTCCTCAAAATGGCTCACGTTGTCCCACTCTTCAAAGGTGGTGACAAATTTCTACCAGAAAATTACAGGCCAATTTCTCTCACATCAAATGTTGCTAAGGTCTTGGAGAAAATTATAAAGACCAAAGTGCTTGATTAGATAGAAAAATATAATATCATTCCTTCAAATCAACATAGTTTCAGAGCTCACTTCAGCCCTTTGGGAATGTAATTGAAGGTTTGGAGAGTCACGACTGTGTAGACGTTGTGTATCTCGATTTTGCTAAAGCGTTTGACAAGGTCGACCATGGATTGCTCCTTGATCGATTATCAACCATAACCAGAATCGATGGTATATTGAGTGGAAGCTCGAACGTTCTCTCTGGTGTTCCACAAGGGTCGATTTGTGCCAATCCTCTTCATTATATACAGAGCCACTCTTTACGATATTCCCAAGCATTGCTCTATTTCGTCCTACGCTGACGATACTTAACTTGTGTTTGGAAGAAACGAACTCTCCTCAAGTCAGATGGAAGATGATTTTCAATTAATATATGGTTGGGTCAAAAATAATAACATGTGTCTCAATGGCAATAAATTCCGTGTAATGACTATTGGAGATTCCAAACACATATATTTAGACGATAAAAACCAAGTAATTGAACCCACTTCCTCAATAACAAATCTTGGGATACAAATCCAAGACACGGGCAAATATGAGGACCATATTCAGAAAAAGGTCACTAAAGCCTTCCAAACGTGTTGGTGGATTTACCGAACATTTAAGGCCAGGGACCGAAACACTATGCTGACTTTGTATAGATCCATTGTGCAACCACATCTCGAATATGCCTCTCACATTTGGGCACCTATTAATTCAAACGGTCTCCAAAAAATAGAAAAGGTCCAACGCTGTTTTACTCGTAGCATTGCAGGAATGGAAAAACTGTCCTATTGGGATAGGTTGAAATCCCCATTTTAGATTTTACAGTTTACAGCGTAGGTATGAAAGATACCTAGTCATTTACGTGTTCAAATGCATTCATAGTCTAGGTCTCAATGCAGGTATTGTTTTTCATACTAGTGACCGAAGAGGAATAACTTGTGAAGTCAGGGCAAAGTGCAAATCTAGCGACTAGCGACAAAAAGTTAGCAAAAACTTTGAAGTGAAACTTTGTACTTTACAGCGCACCCACTGTTTACAACCTCCTTCCTTCTGGCAAATTCAAACTCATTAACAGACCCTTATCACCAATGACTTTATCCTCCCCGGATGTCTTATCTCATTTAAACAATTACATGTAATCCATTACGTGTATCGGTAGAAAAAATCCGTAAATAATTAAAATAATATTCTTGTCAAAAAAGTATTTTGGGCAAAATTGAGGAAAATAAATGAATGACCATGCTCAATAAAACTTTCCCAAAATGAACTCAAAATGCAAGATCTCTAGAAAATGGCCTTTGTGCTATGATTAGACATTCACCACCAGAACTACTGTCGTATACGAAGAAATTGCGCCATCTTTTGAGGCAAATTGATAGTTGTATTGTTAAATCAATTTAAATCTTTAAAAAACGGCCAAATGCATCAAAGTTATTAGAAACATATTTGGATAATCGGTGCAAATATTGTCTAGATATCCGCCTCTTTTTCGAAATATTTTGGGCTTTTGAAGAAAATATATATATTGGATATTTTGTCACTTTTTCTGGGCCCTATTGATCAGTAAACTAATAATGATAGATTACAAAGTTGTCGAGAACTAAGGGAAGCATTGAGGAATTCAAGATCTACCATTAAAATTCGGAAATCAAAATCTTTCTTTTCAATGGCGTGCCATGCTTCACTTATCCTTAAATCAAATGCGCTGTTTCCCGGTCAAGGACTTACCAAAATCCCATAATAAGACGAGATGACATTGAGCTTTAGAACGGAAAGTGTTTGACGATCCTCTCACAACCTTTCACGATTCTGCACTGTTTCTCCCAGACTGTATAATCTTCATTGTTCGTAACGTAAAAAGCAGGAAATCGACATTTGAGGGGGCTTTTAACCTACTTGTAAGCATCCTTTTGTCACCAAATAAAAAAGAAAGGCAAAGAGCTAACCCCAAAGAATCGGTTTGGTGTTTTGGAGGCGGTCCAAAAAGAAGAGGAAATTCGAAATTCTACCAACCTTTGTCCATCTCAGACGACAAGCCTTGACACATTTTCTCATTCTTCATTAATACCAGGACCAAAAGGCGATTTTTAAAATCGCAGAATTCCACTAAATATGATGACCTGTGTAGCCTTTTTCTCATTCAAAAGCATTTTTTTCAAAAATCTGTGTTTTAAGTGGGTTTTATGTACTTTTATATCTTTGACTTTTTGTGTTACAACATACAAAAATAACATTTTTTCCATCTTAATTAAATTTTCAAAGACTTATATTGTTTGAGAATTTGGGTGTTTATATGCCCAGAGATACTTTCCGCTTCTTTGGGTCAAAAATGGACTGCCTCAGCTCAAATATCGCCGATTTTATCTAAACATTTGAAAAATACTGAATTTAGTAGATTATTAGGAGGATTAACTGTAAGATGAACCTGTCTGAAAACCTTGAAAAACTGAAAAAGTATGTATTATATGGTATATAGGTACCTGGTATTTCAGTACCAGGTAGCTCTGGCATGGGTGTCAAATATGAGTAGTGTTTAGATTTAATCCTCAATAATCCAATCTGTCAATGTTTCACGATGTAGAGGAAATCAAGGGTAAACTAAGTAATTTCTGCGGAAATGAGCAATAAATTGGAAAAGCTTTCAGTGCGGTGATGTAGGCAAATCTCAACCGTTTTCATGCTTTAGTACGAGTTAGAACAAGATTAATGCCAAAACAAGGTGAATAAATCCATTTCTGGAATTTAGTTGTAAAACTAGAAAATTTGCTCATCAATGTTTTATTTTACCATTTATTTATTTCGTAAATGATTATTCAAAAAAAAAGGATCACAATTTTATGTTTTCACTTCATTTGGAAGCATAAATCATTTTTGCATTTCATAGTCATTTGTGTCCCAATGTCGTCTTTTGAATTGCTTGAAGTTTTCGAACATCTTTGTCATCATTGATGTCAATGGCTGGGGCTTCTAGGGAGCTTCTCAGTATCACTTAAGGCTTTTAAAAGACCAAAAGAACTTTGAAAATCTTCATCAGACTTTGTTGGGCAAAAGATGGTTAACAGGGAAGGTGGATACTGGATAGTCCATTGACAACTCACAAACTGGACTTTCTTTGACGTTGGTTCCACCGACAAAACAGCTAAACAGATTCTTCCTTCAATGTTCAGGTTGGTTTATCAATTCCTATTTTCTTGCCCAGCTCTGATATTCATTCACTTGGGTCTTTTAGAACTACTAGTTTGGTAAAATCACTCGTTCAATAATGTGCAGAATCCGATTTCCACTCCGTCCTGCTTCGCTTGATTGTTCTGGCACTTGACACGAAGCCTTCAGATGTTTTCAATGGGATGTTTTCTTGCTTTTTTACCTCTATCACGTTAATTACCGAGGATTTGAAGCAAAAACTCTCCGTTCATAGAAATGAGTTCACTCGATGTACAGTCTCAGGCTACTCGCGCTAAACGCTCAAAAAAGAGGGAGGTCAGCTGTTGAGTTAACCTCTCAATTGGGTGGCATGTGAGCGTATTTAAGACATATGTTAGAGTTCAACAAAACCCTGTATATTAATGCAGATCAGATTTATTTCAGAGTATAACAAAATAAATCTAATATGAGTTACCATTTGGTCAGTTTGACGATCTTAAAGTATACTCTCAAGTCAACAGTTGTGTTTGAAACGCAACACTGCTCTGAATGTATACTTGAGGACCGATTATCTGAATAATTTTGGAACAATCTAAAAAAGCATTGGTCGACAAAGCGACCTTGTGGTCCGACATCCCCTTAAAGGTCTCGCACCTTTGCCCGCCTCCCAACCAAGTTACATCAACGACAGGAACACGGCTGACCAAGATCAAGTCGTTTTAGTGCATAGGAAAAAGGAAAAAACGTTTTTTTTTTTCCTTTTTCCTGTTTAGCAAATATACTCAATTTTGATGCACAATCCATCAAATTCTAGATGTCCTTGATTTAACTCTTGTACGTAAAACCAAAATTTTCATCACCATCTGGAAAAGATGCTATCCGTGTTGTATCTACATCCCCTCTTCATTTTTTACGTGTTCACTGAGTAATTCTAACCAACACTGAAATCATGCATTGTCAAATATTTTTTAACTTTATTTCTTTAGATGTAGTTTTCTTATTTCGTGTCGATAATTCTTTCTCGTTTGCATACTAGCACATATAACCCGCCCAAAAATTTAACCGTTCACGTAACTTTAAGTTGAACAAACATGTATATTTTGGAAGAATATTCCAGGTCAGTATAAAAGAAAATCATTTAGGGTTTAAAGAAAACATAGATTTTTCCCGTAATCATACAAATATAAAAAGCTTAAAGAAGAAGCACAAAATGAAGGTTTCGACATGATTAATAGTGACATAATTATGACAACTTGAGAAATTTATAACTTAAAAAATAGATTGCCGGAATCGGCAATCACTTGTAATCAAACGAATGTGGAATGCAGAAGTTTACTTCAAATGAACGGTTTAAATCATACCGCTAGCGGTAGAACAGGGCCGTTGGCTGTGCTGAGTTGCTCAGCCCATTTTGGCGAATCCAAGATTTATTTAAGCGTCCATTTAATGATTCTAGGTCATTGGAAGCGATTTATATTTTACGTCATGATACCTCTACTTACACCTGATTGACAATATGCTCAGTTTATTTGCAAGAAAATGAGTTAAATAAAATCATACATTACCAAAAAGGAATATCAAAAACTATTTCATTTCTTTGTATGGGCAACGTTTTGAAACATTGATTTGATTCTGTGGAATCTACTGAACAAATCAGCATCTTTGAATTTTTGTTTGGATCAATGTTAAATCCTATTTTTGCAATAGCAAAAGGCCTTACTCAGTTGCTTTTAATTCAATCACTCTAAAAATAATTCTTGCATATTGTTGACCCAATTTCAGCAAAGGCATGTTTTCGTGAATTATAAATCGCTTCCAATGACCTAGAAACATTGAATGGACGCTTAAGTTGGAAAAATCTGGGATTCGCCAAAATGGGCTGAGCAACTCACCACAGCCAACGGCCCTGTTCTACCTAGAGCAGGGGTCGGCAACCGGTGGGCCGCGGCCCGCATGTGGGTCCAAGAGGGGTCTTTGGTGGGCCCAGGAGCTATGGGGAAAGTCCAAAATAGTGGGCCCGGTAAACATCTGTTGTACTGTACTCAAGGGCCCAAAGCTCTTTGATCGTTAATTTTTGGGCCCCTGAACCTACCAACGTCTGATTGGTGGGCCCTTGATAACATTTAATCAAATTTGGTGGGCTCTGACACAAAAGTGGTTGCCGCCTCCTGACCTAGAGCGTCTCTAGTTCTACCTAGAGTTCTAGGAAGAAAAATGTCACTCCCAAATCAAGGTTTTTTGTTATCATTCAATTCAGCTGACAATCCACTCTCATGGCATGGTGCCAAATTCAAAATACCCAGGAGATTGACACATACACAATTGAAGTTCAGGGTTACCAAAAACTCAAGAAATGAAAACTTTTCCAGACATTTTATGGAGGTATTTACTCATAGAGTGGATCAGCCACAAAGTTTGTTATGTTCAAGAGATAAACAGATACAAGATAAAGCACCAAAGATTCCCTAATTTCATCATTTAGATTTCACAATTTCTACATGACTTTCTTTATTTTAAGACTTTGTCAACCTGACTAAGGGTTCATTCTCTTGATGCACATAAAATAACACACAATTGCTAAAAGTGACTGAACTCAACCTCAGCGTTCCCCTTTTATTTGAGACCTTCTATTTCAATTCCAAGTAATTTTCCAAGTAAGGGAGGAGACGTGGTGTCGTGGTTAGCGCAGTTTCCTATAGTGAGAGAGGTCCCAGGTTTGATTCTCCTCTCCGACCTTTCTCAAGGAAACTTTTAGACGTTAATCCACACCCACAGATGGAGAACCATTCTGATACCGGACATGAGATTGCCTATCGGAAAAACTTTGGATGATGTGATGGCTGGCTTTGCTGGTCGGGCGAGGCTCAACCCTCTGACCCTAGCACCAACGATCCAAAAAAAAAAATATCTAATTCAAGATCTGATCTGATTTGAGTGTTTGGAGGGATATACCAATCCCTCCAATCCCTGTTCCCTGAATCCCTGTTCTCGTCCTCCTCCTCCTCCCAATTCCCTGTCCCATTTTCCTTCCCTCACCCCAAAACCTATTTCTATTTCCACCCTTCTCCCAAATATCCATACCCCGGTTCCTTCTTCCACTTTCTCCCATAGGCAACCAAGGACTTACTCTAGTGTGACCGACCGCCCCCTCCCCTCCCCAACAAACCCTTCCTGTAGGGCAAAATTTTGTTAGTAAGCAGGATTTTTTAAGGTTAGACAGGAAGATCCAAGAACTGATAGACTTGGTCCATCGGAAGACCTTAAGCCCATAAAAGGGCTTTATTTGAACGTGCATTGTCTTATTTCCAAAAAAGACAGCACAAACGTCAGAGTACTGGAGGAGCTAGCCATTGATAGAGACGTCTCTTTCATTTCTATCACAGAGACTTGGCTTCGTCCAGGAGTTTTAGATGAAGAAGTAGCAATGGCTGGTTTTAAGCTAGTTCGTTGTGATAGAGTACGGCCGGACAATCCCATTTTCCCACATGGGGGCGTATGTCTATATGTCAGAAAAGACTTACTTCTTAGTCATGTACAAATGTCGAATGGAGAAGTAGAAGTTTTGATTTGTCATATCAAGGCCCTTGATCTTACGGTTGAAACAATGTATCGGCCACCTTCTTGTAGCTCTTCTTCATTTCTGTCAGCTCTCCAATTCATTGGAAAGGAGTTAGATCGAGAGGTTTGTTCTCGACTCTTTGTTGTTGGCGACTTCAATTTTCCGGCTAGCATTGTTGAGTGGGAGGTTAGTCCGGATGGGGACATTCCCATTTCGAAAACAGCATTGCTGTCTTTCGAAAAATTGGAAGAGTTTGCGATCTTGCGTAATCTCTCTCAACACGTTGGTGTTGCA